>OY757187.1:126197291-126797291 GCA_963583895.1 Melanophora roralis | reverse complement strand
AACGTTAAAAACCAAATGAGCAAACTAAGGCGGTGCTTAGATTAGAGGATTTTCCATCGGGTTTTACAAATGAAAAATCAACCAGAGAAGTCTTAGAAATGGTTCGCTTGTCGAAGAAATATTTTCTTAAATTCTTCGAGTTAACATGATCAAAAGCCAATCTTCGAATTAACATGATCAAAAGCCAATCAAATGCAATAAGATGCACAGATGCTTTAAAGTGCTTTCGTTCGTTATGTGTAAAAATTTATACCCGTTACAAATGGTAGTTAAAACTTTTTATGAAAAATCAATCGGACTGTCAAAGCTTGCAATCGGATTTTAAAGTTGTATTTACATTATATAATGTGACATTTTTTTGACAAATCCGATGACATGAGATATAATCTTAGCCCCGCTTTATAGATACGTGCATAGCGTTTTATACCACACAAAGTTGTGAAGAATTTTGATAGACGAAGAAACAGTTCTATGAAATAATGTTTCGTACTGTAAAAGTATGACGGGAATGAATGTGAAACCAGCCACCAGTATGGAGGCAAATGTAAAAAAAAAAACAAACAAAAATGTATATAAAAACTAACATGCCGTGCCAGCATTATCGCAACGCTCTATCACTGACATATTTCGTCTTTAGTAAAAAAAAATAAATAAATAAAGGGAAAAAAGAAATACGACTAAGCACATACAAACATACATACAAATGTACGTACTTTAGCTATAAATGTACATATGGATGTATGAGTAAAGGTGCTTTCGCACGATATGTATTTTACACATGACTTGTCAAATTTTGCAGTGCGAAATTGATATCTGCCGTCTGAACGCGTTTAAACATTGCATGTGTGAAAAACATATGTAAATGTCATATGACAAATTTGTAATTAGAGCGTGCTCTATTTTCATCTGACAAAGCATGTGTCATCAGTTGTTTTTAAAACAACAACAAGGAAAAGTAAGTTGTTTATTTTGGTTTGGAGGTTATGTCAGATGTAATTACACATGTACGTGTGAAAGCAAAAATTATAGACCATCAAAATGACAATTTTGACAGACATACGCAATTACATGTGGATTGCAAAAGTGAAAAGTCATGTGTAAAATACATATCGTGCGAAAGCACCTTAAATGAAGACACACAGATACACATTTTTTAAAAGTAGAAATGAATGTGTATGTATTTGTCGTTTATACTTTTTAGTACGTGTGTATGTATATGTATGTATGAAAAAAACGTTGATGTAAAACAAAAAAAAAAAAATATATAGACATAACCGAACAAACATAAATACATACATACATATGTATATACATATATGCATACAATTTAACACACAAACAAACCCACATATATAAGAATAAATTTAAAAAAAAAGATGAAATGAAACTAAATGTCGAAAGCAACCTTAACTAAGGAGTTCATACCGAATAGCATTTGAACAAAAACTGTTCACGAACGTAGTATTGTAGGGGGAAGCTTGTATTTACCTTGAAATTTGGTTGCATGATTTATTTTAAAAAAGGTGTAGACTTCAAATGCTTGAATAACTTTTAAATATTGTTTTTGCAAAACAATACTTTAAATTGGATTGAATTCCAGGAGGTTATGTTTTTATAAACTTCTCAAAATATTCTCAACCTAACAGAAGAAATCTTGGGGGTTTAATGTCAAACCTGTAAAATAAAAGTATTTGCACTACAAAAAACATAGGCTGTCTGTATTCATATAACTAATAGTAAGTTTATTAAAAACTTATTTGACAGATATCTATGGAGTAATAGTTTAACATGCCCTTAATAAACCTAATATAAGTGGTAAAAATATTATTATTAATTTTTAAAATGATCGCTTCATAAAAATTAAACCTTTAAAAATTATTTGTGTAAGACGCTGCAAAAAATTTTATTACTTGTGTGAATGAAAATGGGCTCAAGATTATTGTTTACTGTCTTACGTTTTCAGGCTGCTTAAGGAAGTGTCTGCAAAAATAAAACTAATAAAAATAAAGGCTTACAAGAATTATTGTTTTTTTTTAAACACTTCTCAAACAGGCGCAAATTCAAGAGAGAACTGTATTCCGGCCTTTACTGCACGTTAAGGCGAAATAAATTCATGTCTTCACAAATTTCAAACCCTAAATAGGTATAAAAACTGGGTGTTTTTATACTGTTAGTTTGTTTTAAAACTAAATTTGGCATTTGTCAAGGCATGGATTTGACAAATGGTTTGCTAAAAGAAAATTTAAGAACGAACCCAAAATTTTACTACGCTCGTGTTGTTTTGCTAAAATTTGTTGTTATATCGTATAGATTTTTTCCTTATTTGACAGGGATGGTAAAGTTAATGCGATCTTCTCATATTTAAGGTTAGTTAAACGTACATAGGTCCACAATAAATTCAATATTTTAAAAATATTGATTTAGTCTCAGACTGTTCTCATGTTCTATAATATTGGCAGCCACATGAATGGGCTAATAATTATAAAACATTCGTTAAAACTTATTGTTTATTTTATTTCTCTATCCCTATCTTGTTTTTGGGGCCGCAGTAGGCTGGTGTAAATAACACCCATCTATTTAAAGCTTAAGCTGAATTTTTTAAAGGAATTTAAATATAAAAACTATTGATTTTAATCACTTGTACATTTTTTTAACACCTAAATACAAAACAATTTTAATGTGACAACAAAAAAGAATGTCAACAATTCAAAAAAAATTGGTTCTAAGCGCAGCATTTGTTGCAAAAACTTAAACTTTAACATCGAAACAATCATTTTTATTATTTGATTTAATGTTTTTTACAAATATGATATTTTGATTTTCCATCCCTGTCGTAGACCAACATTTGCTTTGTCGTTTTATTTTCTCCGTTCACACAGTCTAAAAGACAAGTATTTATTAGACTGAGGGAACGAATATAAAATAGATAAAACACTCATATGTACGTATGTATATCGTCAGGTTAAATTCAAAAGACCGTAAGCTCACTTTTAATAGGCGGTAATAAAGAAGAAGCCTTTCAATGAATGATTTTTAGTTTTTTGTAGCCCCTATTAAACAACTAAAATAAGAAGATTAACAATTATTTAAAAAAAATTAAAAAATCAATTACAATCGGTCAAAAAAAACATATTTTGAATTTGTTGTTACTTACAGCCATTTGGTTTTTAGGTGACGATATGAAGTTTGTAAACACCACATCGACATATAAATAAATATACATGCCTACATACACAGCCTGGCATTTTTGTTGTTGTTAGTATTCTGTATCTGTGTATACACTGTAGGTATAAGTAGATTGTTGTTTTCATTGCTGTTGGTTGTGCTCTTCATTTCAGTTTTCTACTTTTGATACCCTTCACATTGTGATAAGGGTATATATTAGTTTCTCATTTTATCTGCATTTTTTACAATATTCATTTACCAATCCGTAAAGTGGATCCTTATAGATGGCGAAATCGATCGAACGTAGCCATCTGTTGAAATCAAGTTTCCGGAGTCAAGCCAAATCCGATAGATCACGTTTTGGTAAAACTATCAGAAATATTTCTAGGCAGCCACAACGACTCACTTTGGATGTGATATAAAATCCACTTAGAAGGTGAAGAGCTAAATTAATGAGTTTTTTTAAGGAGCAAGGAAAGTGGTATCCTCCTATCCCCATTTTTAGGATATTTTAATACGCTTTTACAGCAGATATTTTACGGGAAACGGAAACTATAACAGCAAATAATTTAAACCTACTACGAAGTAATTACACTACATTATACATACATATGTACATACATATATGTATATATAAAATTTGTCAGATAGGAGCAAAGGAGGTGCTATCCCACATACAAATGGAACAACTTTAGAAAATTTTGACACCAAACTTTTTTGAGCAATATACCTTAGCAGGCTTAAGGTAATTGCATTAAGTTCCTTTTTTCTAGAAGAAAATTTTGTTAGACAGGAGCACGGGGCCAAAATCATCCAAATGAGCTAATTTTAAGTTTTTATTTCAAAAATTAGAACAGCCTCCGGTTTTAAACCCGCAACACAGTGATTTTATTATAATATTTACGTTTTGAAAACACTTTAGCTAAAAAGCAAATAAATTTGAAGGGGATAAAAAATTCGTATAAACTAAATATATCCCTCGAACTTGATTTATTTATAAATATTGTATTTGTTGTTGCTTTAATATATATTTTTCAGTGCTGTATTTAGCATTATCTACATGTCTAACAAAACAAGTAAGAACTAAATTTAAAAGAAATGTTAAAGCTAAAAAAGAACGCAATTTAAAAAAAATTTTCTTGGAAACCCAAATTAATGCGACCCTTTTCATAAGTCTCAACTTTCTTTTGGTTAGATGTTTACATGTTTGCAGGAAAAATTTAATACACTCTTCGTCGTTGTCGCAATGATATTGCTGCATTTATGTACGCTTTACTTGAAGGATGAATAGCGATTGAGGCATATAAAGGACTTTGTAAGTCCTTTGCTCTTACTACTTGGTTCAAGCATACAAATGCATGTACATTTGCGTGCTTTTGCTATTTGCATGCATATGCGTACACATGTATCATCGAAAAATATATGTGTATGTATATATGTATACACATATGTCCGTACGTATGTGCATGTTATAGTATTGCTATTTCTAAATTTAAGTTTATTTAAATTTTGTCGCTGTTGTAGCTGGATGTGTTCTCATTTAAAGTTGCTGTTGGTTGGTTGCTTAGTTGCATTTCAACTTTTATGCAATGTTGATCTTTTTTATTTTTTAAAATTTTTTTCATTGCTGTATTTCGTGATTGCTGCCGTCGTTCGTTTAGAACTTTTGTTAATTTTGTGATTTAATTTTTAATACATCGTTCTTTTGTTTAAATGGCTTATTATGAACTTATTAAGTGCAAAAACAAAATACACATAAATTGTCTGAGACAATCACTTAATTGGCTTTAAAAAACAGCACATTAAAAACTAATTCATTATAATTTCCACCAAACAACTGGATCTCTTTCTTTAAGCGGTTATGTCTCATCCATTTAACTTTGAGTGCATTTAATGTAAATTTTACATTTTTGCATGGCGGTTAAATTCATAAATGCTTTTGAAAGCGTTAAACTTTTCATTGAAATTTTCTCTTTTGAGCACAAATTATTGTTTTATATTGTTTCAATTCACTTACAGATTTAACGTTTACACTAAGGAGATAGTTTTTAAAGAAAAATTTTGTTGCACTTGCAGAGGAAACCCAAGTCTTTCACATAAACTGAAAACTAGCCTGCATCTGTTGCCCCTGTCATCGACATCATCTTTATTGCCGATGTAAATATATCGACGATGAGAATTCAGGTTTTATTGCCGTTTTTCTCTGTTACTTTACAGCAGCCAAGCAGCAGCAGGCTTCATTCAAATATTGGCGGAGAAGTACAAATTGAGTTTGTTGACATCGTTTTAAAAATCTAGGATTTCTGTTGCTGTGTACACTTGTTTGTTTTGCATTGTTATAATACCAGCTGTTATCATCTGTTAACAGTTAAATTTTTAACGGCTTAACAATTAGGCCATTATGATGACATCGACTGTTGAGATTTTTTTATCTTTTACATTCAAAATTCTTTGGTGGTACATGCCCCCTTTAAACATGTTTTTCCATTACTGAATTGGCTTTTAACACGCACTATTTTATAAAATTTTGCCAAAAGAAAAAAATGCTAAAAACTATGTAAAAATCAATTATGTTAATAAAGTTTTATACAAATCCAACAACCATTTCTACTAAAAAAATTTATATAAAAAAATAATTATTATATTAAAAAAAACGAAAAAATAATAATAATAGATAAATTAAAAGAAATAAAAAATTAAATAAGAACACTTGAAATTTAGAAAGTCTAGCCTAAAGCCATCAAGATGGTGTACTTAACTTGACTCTCCAATGTTTTTTGTTCCTGTTTTTTTTGTTTAAATATTTCAAAATAATTATAAATTGCAGCTTCTGGTTAAAATTCATCAATGCAAGGGTATCTAAAATACCTTAACTGCTTACTCAATAATTTTCTTGGGAAACATAAAACTTTTAACTGAACATATATTATCTTACTTGTGGTACATTTAAATTTTAATTTTAAAAATATCATTGATTTACAAAACAAAACGGGATTTAACGGGATTTTTCGGGCCGAATCCCGATTCATGCCGATAAAATCCCGGGATTTTTGGGAGCGGGATCCCGGGATTGGCTTCCCTAAATAGTATTGAACAGCAACAACACATATTGATGTTGCATTGTTTTTTAAATGAAAGACGGACACAGTCGAAAAGCGCGCATGCATTTTCATAAATAATGTTCTCCTTTTTGGGAATTTAAGTATGTATGTATGTCCCAAAGTTAAAATTGAAATTCCTAAGGTCACACGGGTTACGTTTTGCTAGAGTCCATAATAAGTCAATGGTCTTTAGGTGTTTATCTATGATCAAACGTTTCATCCTTGGCATTGGTAACCTCTTTTTAGCTACAATTTGAAAATTGTTAACATTATTATTAAAAATCTGGTTAAAATAGTAAATCCCGTGACAATTGAGTTGCTTATATACATATATACGAATGTGAATGCAAAATTATGATGTCTCGGCAAACACTAGTTCTGGAGTTTCTCAACAACCAAGTATCAGGAATATGGAAACTTTGAACTATATGTAGTTGGTGGTATTAATAGGTGTAAAAAGAAACATACATACATATGACTATTAAGGTTACGATGTACAAACATATTTAAAAAAAATAATTTTCCCTCTTCTTTTAACTGTAGCCAATACAAATGGTTTTACTTTTTAAAATATGTAATTTATTTCTGTTATTCAAAAACATATTAAGATATTTATTTTTATTTTCTTAGATTCCTAAAAGCTAAGTATGATAATATAAATACTTACATATGTACATGTGTTCAGAGGCACATATATATGTAAAATATACGACATACATATGTAACTTAGCGATAATCCTTATAGGTAATTGTTAAAAAAATAACACGTTTATTGTTTTTTTAAATAAACCATAAATCAAACACTTAACGAATTTCAGCAGTTTTTTTAATTTTTAAAACTCACGAGACTTTTATTCTACTCACCTTATTAAACACTTGACCGCCAATCATTAATAAATAATGAGAACAATAAAAAAAACAAAGAACTATACAACAATAATGAAAGAGCCAATACTGTCACTAATACTACTCCGCTGGCAGCGACATTTGCTGACGACAGCTGATGAAAACCCAAACAGATGAAATCAGCAAATCCCGACCTACGACTACAATATGATGGCTAGCCGGCGCGTGCCAAACTAATAAAAATAACAAAAAATTTTAAAAAGGCAACAGTGAACAAATTAAGCCATATTAAAGTAATATGTTTGTTTGAATACATGTTATGTGTCTGGTGTGTAGGAAAAGCATTAAACAAAATTAAAAAGACAAATAAAAATACGATTAAGGCACAACACAAATAAATACCCCCATCAAACAGCAGAGCTAAAACAATAGCAGCCACTACTACTTAATATGAGCTCAAGGTAATACATGCTGTTATGACACTATATTACATGCTGCTGTTGCCGCTACCTAACCTACTAGTAGAACGCATTATTGAAAACCGTAAACACATAAAAAAAAAACAATCAGAAAAAGGGGCAAGTTTGAGATCCTGGCTGCGCTCTTCGCGGTAGATAAAAAAAAAAAAATAACAGAAAAATTACTTGAAAAGCTCAATATGTTTACGTGTGCACACACACACACATACATATGTACATATATACATTTAAACATTCTTTATTTTTTGTATACAAAACAAACCCTTTTTCGGTTTTTGTTTTGCTTTGCATTTTCTAATCAACAACAGTTATTACCCACAATTCCCTGCATATAAATACTACAAACATACATACATACAAACATATACTAAAAAGTTTTAAGGCTTTCCTAAAAAATCCCAAAAAACAAGTCACTAAATATTTTAAACATTTATAAATACATACACACACATACATTTATTTGTACATTGATACTGTATGTATGTACCGTATATGTATATAAGCAAAGGCATAAATAAGGAAATGAGAAGAAAAAGATTTAAATTCCAACATATGTATATAATTTCATTTTACTATTTGTATTTTTAGATATCTACAAAGTTATTTTTTTTTGATTGATAGGAACATTGTGTATTAAAAAAAACTTAAGAAAACATTTTAATAAATAAGAATTTCTAACAACATCGGAGGACGGACTGTGAGAAAATCTGTTATAGATTCATAAAAGATTGAATGTGTCAGTGTGCGTAATGTTTTTCAATATGAATGAATTAAAGAAAACCACTTGTGTCACCGGTAATAAAAAGAGCAACAGAGTAAAAATAAAAACAAAATAAACATAAACAAAGCTGCAGCAGTAACAAAAAATTAGCAAAAATGTACTTAAAAAATAAAAACAAAAATAAAAATGAAAACAAAAAAGCAACACGACCTCAGTTAACCCCCTTTTAAAATTCTATAAAAAGGGAAATTTTAAACTGTGAACAGAGAACCAAAAAATTAAAACAGGAGAACAATTATATGCTGCTCTTTTTTTATTTAATTTTGTATTGTTGTCGTTATCGAGAGTGCGGAATAGGATTAATATTTAATTTACAACCAATAGATAAATACATAAGCATAAGAATATGATTTAGGCCTCTATTACCTTTTTCTCATATAAAAATATGGAGTTTGACATTTCCGCGGTTATAAAAGACAAAATTCCAAACGTTAGTGTGTCAAAGCCACTGATGGCCAGTGGAAGAAATTCTTTAAATGAGAGTGGATAGGTACTTTTCCACTGGCAAAAATTTTTGTTTTATGTTGCTTACATGCTTGCATGATTTAATATTTTTATGTATGTAGCAGCTTTATACCTACAGTTTGCCAAATACATATTTATGTACTTATGCGTATATGTACATATATACTATGAGTGTAGGTATGTGCATATACCTATAGCCTTTTATAGTTAAAAAATTTTTTGTTGGATACGAAATTTAATACTTAATCGAGCAGGAGCAACAACGATTTTTGAGTCTTTTTTTTTAAGTTCAGGAGGAAAAAAAGGAAGACGTTTTTTTGTGGCTTGTCTGGTTGATTAATATAATATTATTGCAATTTAAACTAGTGTGTGCGCGATTGTGTATGCTCGCAATTTTCTATCCGTGACCTACTTTTAAATCGAAGGTGCAACCGATTTTCTGTTAAAAAAATAGAAAACGAAACTAGGCATGTGAGTATAGGGTGTGCCTTGCAACATGATATTATGTACTTGCTTATATAATTTGTTAGGTTTGTTGTTGGCTTAAAGTAGTCTTTATATTTGCAGTGCATTGTCTGCTTACACCATATCATCAGTAGACTTCAAACCAATTTCTTAAAAAAATACGTAAAAATTCTTAAAAAGATAGTTAGACAGTTGTATAAAATTTAAAATAAAAAAGGCCATGATGTCCAAAGTTGGTAATGTTTAAAATGTTAAATAACTAGAAAACACTTAAAGAACATGATATCCGTTAAAAATGGCTTCTAAAGGACTGTGACGGGCTTAACATAAATTTAAGTTTTAACGATGTTTAATATTAAGATCATAGTCCACAACATTTTCTAATGAACGTGCATAATTAATGCATACAAAAATAGTTGTTAAGTGTAGTTTTAGTGTATCGAACATTTGTATAAAAAATTATAACTTTTTGTTTTGATAATTCGTAGACCAAACCCTTGTTTAGCCCTAAAGTTTATGTTTCCGAGCTGTGTTTATATGTTCAGAAAGTTTCGTATCCTTATTTTAATTTTTCAAAGATGATATGATTTTTGTTTTTGTTACCATTTCGACCAAAGGTGAGCGCCGCTCATAGTATGGTTGCTTTGATTTGCAGTTCTTTTCACATTCCCGATGAAAACGCATTAGCATTCTATGTTTAGAAAAGTATGTTCGAAATAATGAAACTATAAAGTGATACTAAGATTTATCTTAACAAACACAACACCAACAACCATGTGGTATTCTAAATCCATGGGAGTGGTATAAAAAGTAATGATTGAGCCTATTACATATCCAGTGACGATATGTAAATCGGTACGGTACACTGATTTAAAATTCCCTTTTGAAAATTGGTGGTAAAATATTTTGTACAATTTGTCAAAAATCTGATAAAAAAAATCATCATTGTGTTTGTGAACTACTTTGTTAATTCTGTTAATGCATTTATTCATACACAATTAGTCATCATTCAGTTTAAGTATTCAGTCCATGAGCAAACAAGTGTGTCTGACTGAGCCTGTATTCCACCACTTTACCTTTTGTCTACCAAGTGTCTAGCGCTTAAATTTAAAATGTCTCAATTACTGGGCATCATTTAGTGCATTAAAAAAATAAAAATAAAATATTTTAAGTCAACAAAGAGACAAAGAATAGATGCAGGCCAACCAAAAGAATCATTGTCAACATGTACGTATGTATATGTGTTGGAATGTATTGTACTAAAAGAACGTGTTACTTACTACGTTAGTTAGTAAGTATGTACATACATATACACATAAGAATGTATGTATATATGTATTTCTTTATTTTCCTTTCTTTCACAACTATGTGACAATATATCAACACCTATCATTTTATACAAAAGTAGTCGTCAGTTAGTCATTCACTTCGTTATTATCGTTGTATGTGATTGCTCCCTGGCTGCATGCCGCCCAGCATGCTATCACTGACTTTCCGAATGTTTTTATTATTTGTTCATTGTTTTGCACTTAATCAGTTTATATAAACGTAAGCACTAGTGATTCTATCAACAAAGACACTTTAGAATACTTAACGTAAAAAAACATTTTAGTCAAACTTTTTTCGATATTTTTATTTTTAATTTTTTTTTCAAAGTTTCTAAGTTATTACATATTTTGATATTAAGTAAACGATTTTAAATTAATTGTCACAAGTTAAAAAATTAACGTTAAATGTTAACAATTAAATGACAGTTACAAACTAACAACAACTGAATAATCAAATTAAGGTAATGACCAAAAACGTTTTTGCGAAATGTGATTTGAAATGTTAAAAATGTATAGTGAACCTGTAATTAGGAGCAGTTGTTTAGAAATAAGTGCAAGTTTGTTTATTATTCTTGTAATTGTGTAAGAAAAATGCATCCTAAAAATTATGTTACTCATTCATTACTAATGGCATCGTAATGTGGTACTTACCACAAGGAAAGACATACATACACACACTCATACAGTTATTATATTTTTACATTTATTTATACCACCTGTATTGGATGAAGAATATTGAAATTCATACGTTTAAGCACGTGTGTTTTTCTTTTGTGCTTGTGGTAGGACGTTTGCGACAGCAGAAATATGATGGAATTATTTAATAAAAGCTGCAAAGGTGGATATTACTTGTTAATTTCTTCTGCTTGCATTTCCACATTTTGATAGTCAGACTTTAATGCTTAAGAACTTGGTTGTATGAGGCACGTGTTGTAAACTAGAATGAAAAGAAAAATAAATGATTTTGATAAAAAATTAAAAATAAAATACATATATGTGAATCGATTTTAAAATGTATACATAAATATATAGTGACCAAGAACTAAAGAGTTTGGTTGGCATATAATTCGTTTGAAACAACGAATATGTGTCCTGAACTCTAAATAAATGCATATTAACAAAAAAAAAAAAAAAAAAAAAAAACAAAAAGCTAATTCATGTTTTTGTTTAGTGTAAAATAACTACTTAAAAAGCTTTTATCTATTGACTTTTTTTAAGTTTTCTATTATCGCTATTAAAGCAATTAAATAAATTATTTTTTTGAAAAAGCTTAACTTTTTTAAAATTATTAATTGTATAAAAAACGGAGAAATAAAGCTTCCTTTTATTTTTGACTCCTATCAATATCGTTAGCTTTAAAATGCCTCCTAAATTTTTATTGCCATTTTTTTAATTATAAGAGATTAAATATCTAACGTTTTAGAAAAAACTAAAATTGTCTGAATAATGCTTATATTTTAACGAAAATACGTAGCTGCCTCCTTTCGGTCCAGATTTTCAAATAGAGATAAGTGTTTATGTCTTCTAGTTAAGTTGCAGGCTATTCCTGAGCAACCATTTAATCTATCGATCACTTTCAACTTGAAAAATATAAATGCCCTTAAAACACCTCAGCTTTATTGATTCTGATTCTTAGCTTAACAGATTATAATCCTTTATTTTTTTTGCTTTAAAACACATTTTCCGTTGGTAAACGAAATGTTTTGGAAGGTTTGCTTTTTTTTTAATCAAAAAAAAAATGCTAAAATGATTTTAATTCAACTTTTTTTAATGTTACCTTTTTACTTTGATTTAAACGGCACAACTGTGAATGTGTAAATTTAAGTGGTATTAGCGAGAGCGTGTGTACGTGTTTTGTAAGTGTTGGTTGTTAATAACATTTCCGGTTTTTTGCTTGGGCCCTAATAAGTACGTTTCAAAAATAAAATACTTTAAGAAATGTATAACCAAATTCTTAACTTCTTTGTGCTCAATTCTTAGCAACACTAGCTAGCAACAACAACAATTTAAGCGCCATAACATAATCTAACTCACCACGGATATGAAAAAGGAACTTGTAGCGCCAGCGCCAACATTTTGCAAACATTTGACATAATTTAGTTTTATTTAATGCACGATATACAAACATATACATATATTAATATGTAATAATGAATATACATATGTATGAACGTAGGTACATGTGTGTAATTTAAATTCTTTTTATATTTTTTTGCGCTTTAATGAATGTTTGTATGTATGCAGGCTTGCATGTATGTGTGTTTGTTAATAATAATAAAAAATTGTTTTCTCTTAATTTGATTTGATTCTGTTGGTAGATTTTTGTTGTTGTTGTTGTTGTCATTTTTTATTTCAAGATTTATGTACGTTTGTCCGAATGTCTGTCTGAGTGTTTAATAGATACATTATGCTAGTGTAACTAACTTTGTACATAAGTAAGTATATTTGTATGTAGTTGATGTTGCCTTTTTTCGCGTTTTGTTTTGATCACAAATTCTTTTATTGGTCTCTTAGGGGTCGGCTAATATAAAAGTGTACATATGTATGTGTGTATGCTCTTGATGGTGTTATTATTGCTTTTTAATTGTTTAACAAGAGATTTTAAAAATTCGATTTCAGTTGTAGTTGCGATAATGTTAATGGACTGAGTGGCAGTAAAATTTTTTGAATGAATTAATGAAAGAGTGAGTGGATGAATGTTGTATGTTGGCCGTTTGTTTGTTCGGTATTTCTTTGTTTAGGTTTCTATTGCAACACAACCACCAATTAGAAGCAATATAAAACCACTAAATACCACAACCAATTTAACGATATATAAACTGTCGTTGACGATGTGCTTAGGAATTTTAATTTATTTTAGGTTGCCGATTATACGTAAGAGTTTGTTTGCATTTTTAAGCTTAAGGCTGTGTGCGTGACTAAAAAGAAAACAGATGCTAAATAATAAGAATCAAAACAAACTACAGAAAAATGTGCCGCTATTCAAAAAAATGCATTTTTTTTGTTTTTTTTCTGTTACTTACACAACAGATTTAAGTGTGTGGTTGCACTTTGTATCTCGGCGGTTAGTTTTAATTTGGTCAATATTTTATAATTCAAAATTTTTGAAATATGTACATTAAAGTTGTTTTAATTTTGACAAAATCAGAAAGTTAGGGTGACCCAGTAAAAAATTTAACATTACAATTGTAATGCATTACTGGTTCGGTTTTTAAATTTCTTTTTTGCATTAAGTAAAATAACCAGCTGAACTACAAAAAAAAGAAAGTCTTGGTTACTTCAGTCTCATGCCTTACATTACATTTCTATTTCTGTATTTAAAAATTCAAATTATTTTGTTTTAATTAAATTTAGGTAAGTCTTTCACAAATGTATTTAATTAGAATTATGTATCTATAAATCATTCCTTATTCGTTATATATTTGCATTGATATCTACATGTTATAAATATATATTTTAATAGATTTAGCATAAGTATGTATGTATTTATAGATGATTTGAATAATAATACCGCAACCTACTTAAATCAAAATTTGCCATAACTCGAAATATTTCTTTTTTTTCATGAGGGCTTCTTTTTCTGCTTTTAAAAACCTGGTTCTTGTGGTACTCGAATAACCAAATTGATTTTAACAGTAAAAAAATCGTCTTAGTAGGGTGTTTACCAATTAAAAACAAAGTTTTCATTTCTGTTAAAAATTTGATCTAAAAATGATTCTAAAAAATTTGAATTGGGCCTATTTCAAATTAAGTGTGCGATTTGTATGTGTGTATATCCATATAAACTTGTAAGTACATTTGAGTTTAAGGAGCTGAAATTAGATTTTGTTTATTTCTTGTCAAATTGTACGTATTTAACGTATTTTTTTACTAAGAATTCTAGTATGTTCTAAAATCTAATTGAATAAATATGCGCTAAAGCACTAAATTTCATGTTGTATCTTAAAGTGATGATTTCAGACTGGATTTTTTTTGCTTTACACAATAAACAAAAAAAAAAAAAAAAATAAAACAAAAAAAGTATGTAAATATGTATATTCATACATAAATATGTATATTTTTTCTTGCCTTAGTTGTATATTTTTAAGTTTTTGTTAGAGTAGCAGTAGTAAGGTGCTCGTTTCATAATATTCCGAACTAGTAAGGACTATTAAATGAGTATAAGTATAATTTTACTTGTAGTACATACATACATTTGTATATATGTGTTTTTCTATAGCTGCTACTAGGCCATTACAGTTAAGCCTCGATAAACTGTCTTGTGCTCAAATATATTAAAATAGAACCACGCCTAATTTTAAAAATAACTTTTTTTCTATTATCTTGTGAATTTTTAATATTATTTATTATTTTAAACCAAGAGCAAAAAGATTTCTTCACTTGTGATTTTTTTTTGGTAATAAAATGTTTACATAAATTTTGCTTTATTTCCACTTTTTCATGTGATTGTTTTATAACTTTTAATTAAAAAAATAAATTGCGATTAAAAATGCCAAACCCCGATATTTATTTTGGTTAAATTTGTTTAAGTATGTTTACATTTATTACAACACGGACAATTTTAAATTGGTTTAAAAAAAGAAGTCTTTAAAAATTCAAAAAGGTTTTTAGCCTATTAAGTGGAACAAAATTATTTTTTTAAATAAGAAAAAATATATTTTTTTATTGATTTAAAATTAAGGTTTAAGTTATCCTTAAGTCTGCATACATAATTTTTTATAAATTTAAAAACTGCTGCTAACTGAACATTTTAAAATTAAATTCTACGGTGTGATTCATGAATTATAAATATCTGTATTTGATTTTAACGATATTTTACTGTAATGTTTAAACATTTTTTATATATCGATTGGTTTTATAACTTAAAGTCACCCTGCTTGCCGAGCGCCATTACATATCTATATTGTAAGAAATTAAGCTATCTTTTTACTTCAATATTTTCTGTTAATAAACAAATTTAAGAGCTTAAGAAAACATATATTGGAAACGTAGAGAAAAGTTTTTGGAATAAATAAAAATAATGAATAAGGGGCTAAACACTTAGGATCGTATGAGAAAAGCACATAAAAATTATTTTTAAGGTGTTTTTGAAGTCAACAAAATCGACATAAATGTTTTTATTAACGTATATATTGAAACGTAAGTATGTACATATATACATACGTTTAAATGTTTTAACATTTTTATATACATACACACATAAATAAACCGAGTTGAAAATAATTGTTAGAAGAAACACACATACGCACAAAGTTAAATGTATCCACATTTGTATGTCTGTATGTATTTTATATTATATACAATACAATGCCATAGTCATATAACACACACACACACACACACACTACGTTCGTACATTCATATATACGCGCATACACATACATATATCTTTAACATAATCCTCCTCTTGGTAATCATTTTCAAACTTAATTGTCGCACTTGAACGACTCAACGACTGAACGACGGCCGTAGCATCAAATCTCCCATTTAAGTTGGTTTTATTTTTGTACACATGCGCTCATATGCGCCTTTTGGCCCCCAGTCTCCTTCCAATTACTTCTTAAATTATTAACAAACAAACAAAGGCTACATGCAGTGACGAGAATAAAACGACAGCAATGAAAACTACGATGCTGAAGTTGGTTAAAAGAATTGGTATGGCATGGATGGTGTGGTATGGTAAAGAACTTTTTCCAGTCAAACTATACTAGAGAACAAAGTACATATGCATGTATGTATATCCAAAGCTTAATGTATGTACCTATAAACATACAAACATATAATGTGAACATTATAACATTTATATTCTTAATGAACCCGCTTTGCTTCGCAGAAACTGTTTGGTTTTTTTATAGAATGAAAATTTTACATTAAAGATGTAGTAAGAACACTTAGTCACTGTCCCTGGACTTGCTGGGCAATAACACTGAATAACATTTTAATATCGGTTTTATATATTTTCCTAAAAAAAACACCTTCACCTTTCCGAGATAGAAAGTGTCCCATATATTAACTGAGGCATGAGAGTATCTTTACATCGAATTTTATTTAGATCCTTTCAATAGTTTTTGCGTAATGTTTCTAAAAAGAGGCAAACAGACACACATACACACATTTGGGAAAGTTAAGATTTGAGTTATACCTAGATCAACAGAACGAAGATTTTAAAAATATATTTAATGTGCAGACAAGGACATTTTTCCGCTTTAAAATACATATACATATAGATGAATACAAGTTTTGGAATGGGTATGTACAAATGTTGGCGTGTGTATGAGAGGAAGTAAGTATGAAAGTAAACAGGCGACCGAAGCTTAATACATAGTATTTGCCATTCGAGGTCCTTAGTCTGACTACTGAAGCAAAATTGTAAGCATACTCTGATATTATAATTAACAAACAGTTCAACAAAATCCAACGTCAACAACACAAAGAAAAACTGCCAAATATCTATAAAAAACAAAAAGACTTAACGAACGTACGTTCGACTGTCGGAATATCGTTGCGACGGTGAAAACGTCACAACAACCCAAAACACAAACTATTGGAACAAATTCAATGACAGTTTGTAACCGTACTCGTATGGCATCATGAACTGACTTACATACAAACATACATACGTATATACATATATATAACATACTTTGTTCATACCAAATCGAAAGCTTTGTTTCTTATATGCATACAGACATGCAAACATACACACATACATACGCGTGTGCAATTAGCTTACATCCTGCAAGAAAAATTCAACAACAAGGTCTATTTTAGCTGAAACGTACTAGTTACAAAATGGTCCTATGTAGTGCAGTCATGGACCAAGTCATTATTAAACAAGAACTTGTAATTAAGCCACAGGTGTTCGTGTCTTAACGATCGAATATTGAATTGTCGTAGTTGTGAAACTAGTCCTCTTTTGTGTACCAGAGAGTAGCTTTGAAACTACTCAGATGTAATGCAAAGATGGGTAATATGGTCCGGCCCCAGGACATCCTAATTTTAAATGGAACCTATTTCTTTTCTATACAATTGGATTACTTTTGGAGTGATCCTATTCCTTTATGGACCAGTCCATACACACATGCATTGATGAGTTCCGTTATCTGCAGGGCAGCTTGCGTGGCAGCGGCCTACAAATGCTTTTTTTATGTTTGAAAAAAAAGGCTGTGTTGTATAATAATACATACATACATATACATATTATATATGTATGTATGTATGTTTATGTGTATGCTTGTTTTCTCTTTAATATCTGTGTATATGCATGTATGCTTTAGTAGGCATTTTATCTGTCTATTCTTGTTTGAGCTTAAGTTTGGAAGAGACTTTTTTGAAAAAATTTACTCTTGTACGCTTACTTTGGAATACACTTAAAATATCTGGAACTTGAATCCAGATATGAATACCCGCCAAATAATATAGAAGTCACTTGCATATAATAGAAAAATAAAAATGATTTAATCACAAATATAAAGAATTATAGTACATACGTCAAAACTACCAAATTTTATCATTTTTATTTTTATCCTTTTTACCTTTAAAAAAATCATTCATAAATTTGTTGTAAATCTTAGTGTACCTTTTTCCACACATCCTTATCCCACATTTCTTTACATACACACAGAGTTATTATTGAAAAAATATCCTTATTTTTTGCTGTTAAATATTAGTCGAGCTCTGCGTCATACACCACATATTTCAATTTGAAAATAATAATAAACCGCTGTTAGTTGTCCTATGACAATCTTTATTGTAAGGCATGCATTCAGTAAAAGAACAAACAACAATTAAACTAAACTGATATTTGGCAAAGTAAAACAAACGACGCATGCATTTGACCATGATCAGGATTTACTGAAAGTAGTTACAAGTACAATTTTGGAAAACGAAGAGAAAACATATTAAAAGTAAAGTTTACTAAGTAAATATTTACGTAAAGAAAAGTGCGAAAAAATTGCAACAATATCGTACATTTGTTGGATAGTTTCGATGAATTAAGGTAAAGAAGAAAGCATTTTTTATAGACTATGATTTCAAGTAAATGTCAATGGCCAGCACTTTGTAAAATGTCCTCTATATTTTCCAAAAATTCAAAGCAATTTAATTTTCATTGTTTACGGATTATGTTTCCACAGCTTTGGTCTAATAAATTTTGACTTAGTAAATCTTAAACTTAAAAACTTCACACAAACAGTTTTATTAAACTTTTTATTTGTATTTATTCTAAAGGTATATGATTGATATTTTATATCATACCACTTTAATGCAATGCATTAGAAAAAAATAATTCAATAAAACAAAAAAAATGTTATTAAAGGTCACGCTCGACCATATTGCACCCTACATAAATAAATAATTTGTATTGAGTACAAACTATTAGCATATGTGTGTTGAAAGTTTATACAAAATGAGGTGAATTTCGGAAGTTAGACCTTTCATTGGACCTTTTATATATTGTGGACAGACCATTATAAAACTCACTGTGTCAGTTGGTTGCATAAAGTCATAAACATATGCAAAACTTTATGGCTTAGTCCGTTTAAAAAAAATTTCGTGTTTTTCAAATTTCATTTAAAAAAAATCAAGACCTGTATGTAGTTCATTACAAGAAAAATGGACACCTGCCCAGACGGACGGACGGACGGAAATATGCATCGACAGGCTTGCTTCAATCAATTCAGAATGTGATTTTGAATTGATCGTTATAAAAAAGGAGAGTATTTTTTGCGTTACAAACTCCTGCACAAAGGCATAATGCCCCTACCGCGTATGTGTTTGGGTGTAATTAATATTCATCATACAACCCAGGGGCTCAATACGACACTGAAAAGCAATCAATCGAATTGGTCAGAAAAATAAATATATTTTTGTTAAAAATAGCTATTAGTAAATTATTATCAGAAGCAGATAATTCAAATTTGTTATGTAAAGAAATCAAAATTAATTCAAATAAGCCATTTTTGTATTATATTTTCTTAGGCGTAAATACCAATAGTTAGAATATAGATACAACTGAGACGAGCGACGAAGTTTTCATTCGGTAAGAGAGAAAAACTCGTGTATAAAATAAGAAATTGCTCTCTTTCGATGCATAAACATTGTTGAATTGAGCTGAAACTTTGTGAATCGTTTTTTTTCGACTTATTAGAAGGATGCCACGATGAAAAATCCAAATTTGTTTTTTTTCTAACCTCTCTAATATTTACACTTTTGTATGTTTGTATATATGCTAAAAAGTTATACAAACTTTTCGTTCATTGTACGTATAATGAGAATTTAAATAGTTATTTTAATAAAACGAGTGTAGATTTAGTTTGATTGCAATAAGAAAATTTTATATCGAATCTTTTAATAAGCAAGAAATAATATTATTTAAAAAATTTCGCAAACACATTCAAAAACTCAACTGAGAATGTGTGCGAGTTTGCATTGAGCTTAATACTTGTTGAGAATAAATTTTCATTCACGTTGTTGGTCGCAAGAAACTTGAAAATAATAACAAAAAGTCTTAAATAATAAGCCAGAAATGCTTAATAAGAAATACGAATCAAGTAAAATTTGCATGAACCAAATATATACAAATAAATGTTATCAAATAACAGGTCCCTCCAATTGCTTTGTGAGGAAAAACTAACGATCTTTTGGAAAATATTCTTTTAAACAGCAGTATGCCTTTAAAAGGGGAAAACTAAACCTGTTTTAATACTGCTGGTTTTAAGTTTTTATAAAGCTGTTGTTGGCAGAGTGTGTGTATGTGTTTGTGATGGTGGCACTGCAATTATCTTTTTTACACACATGTATGTATGTCATGTTATGTGTAAATTTTAATGTTAATGTATACCAACGTGTATATATTTACGTGACGTTTTATTGGAGTTATTCTGGCGCAGGCGTTATGCTTACAAAGTTGCAATTATACAAGTTACTCTAACACTTTTGAACGATCATATAATTGTTTTTTTTCCTTAAATTTTCTTCTAACTTTATGTTAACATCGACATTAGTTTAATCCTCGTTGTAAATAAAAACTAATATTCCTGTTATTCATTTAAGCAATAGTTTTATTTTTAAAATAAAAAAAAAATAGAAAAAACATGAATTTTTCCTGGAATTTATTTTGCAACGCTGCCCACCAGAATTTTCTTGACATAAAAGATTTTAATTATAAAAGATAATTTTTATAGAATTAACTTCTAGTTCAGCTCATCTCAGTCAAGCTTTAAATTTTTTTGGTCATAGGAAGCATTATACTTATACCTTTTTTTGCAAAATAAAAATAGTAATTTAAAAGAGGACAGACATTTCAGGATTAAAATATTCCACGAAAACTTTTGCTGAAAAGTTTTAGAGAACGATTTTTACTTCATATCGTAGAACGCTTTCTGTTTAAGTTGGTGCGTAATTTTGCTTATAAAACCTAAAGTAAACTATTTTAAAATTTTTATCACTTAAAAAAATTTAAAAAGCCTAAAATAGAAAAGGAACAGAAATATGAATTTTAAAGCAAAGTAGTTTTTTAATAATTTTATGGTAAGTAGCTAATTTAATCGTAAATTAAACAAACAGATATTCGCCTAACAACCATAAATCATATAAGAAATTAGAAAAAAATTATTAAGAGCCTAAATGGTGATCGTTATGGGTGATTTGCAATTGATTAAGGCTATTTCCGATTCATAATGGACTAACATTGCAAATTGGTATTTGTTTGATTTAATTACCCCTATCGAGAATAAAAAGTGAAAACTTTACGTGAAATTTGTATTCCCTTTAAAGTATAAATTATATCAAGAACTATTATAAATGTTAGGAATAGAAATAATTACTGCATTACAAGAGACAATTAAAGGAAATGCAAAATGCTTCTTGATCTTTCAAGTTAACCGATTTCTTGTAGGTTAATTTAAAATGAATTGAATTAAACTTTGGCTACACAATTAAAATCATTACAGGTTTAATATATGTACATATGTATATGTGTATTTATGTATGTATAGGTATATGTGTACTCTGTCACCTGCCGAAAAATCATTGACTATTCTAGTAATCGTTAGGCTTAGTGCTTGCTTACAGTTCCTCGCAGAAGGATGATACAAAAAGGATGCTTCAAGAGATTATCAATAATCAACTTTTAGCGAGATACTCTCTACAGCTTTTGATACGTTAGAGCAAATTAAATCTGCCAAGCAGATAACAAACCGACAGACAATGGATCTACTTGCTTGCATAATGTCACTCTAAACTTTTATGACTGATCTAGATAATATAAAAAAGGCACAACTCGATATTTTTATTAAACTTTTTGATGCGCTTTATTTCGTTTACTTTATCGATTTAAAATCTTCTTTAATGTAGTTTAATAACGATCTTTTCGACTTTGATTAGTCACGAAAAATGTATGCGACTATCATGCGATATAAATTATATATAAATTATTAAATTTTTTTATTTTGGTGATTTTTTTTTGAAGCTACACTTAAGTCGGCTGCCTGCATTCCCTTAATAGCTTACATAGCAAGTTTAATTGATGAATATTGATTAAAGGAAAAAAAAATATTTCAACTATTAAACATTTTTTGTTTCTACTAATTCTATGTGATATATCAAGAAAAAAATGCGTCTAGAGGCTAACATTGTAACTACGAACATACATACATATATGTATAACAACAAACATATGTTAACAAGCTAATCAAATACTTAAACGGATCCGGTCGAATCCAACCAACTTTTATTCCACAGAAGATTGGGTTTTATATGTAAAATTACTATTATCATAAACAAATTTTGTTTTCCAGTGTTTAACACAAAAACATGAAAGCACGGTCTTAAAAATGTATATTTTTATTCAAATTATACCTTCATATTTTATTTAAACCATTAATCCAATTAAAAATTATATATTTAACCTTTTTGTGCCATCAAATTTGAACAGTGAAAAAGGCTCGAAAATAAAATATCTAATTGATACACTTTTCGATACATATTTTGATTTTTAAAGCTCTGGACTGGGTAAATATTAAGTGGAAAATAAAAATAAAAACCCCTATAATCCATTAGTTTTTTAACATATTGATAAAATTAAAAAGTTCAGGTTGTTTCTGAAATTCTTAAGTGCCGCTAAATCAGTTATTTCTTTTATTATGCGCTGCTCTTTTAATAAAAAAATTGTTAATTTTTATCTTGTAATTTTTAAAATTTATTAACAAATTGGGGAGTTTGTCTATAATTATGTTTGTTAGATAAGTACTAACTAAAACTTTCTTTAAAAAAAAACACAAAACAAAAACCTTTATAAACTACTTATTACTTTTTAAGAGAAAAACAATAGCAACAGTAAAAAAATATTAAAACTTCAATTTAAATGAAGAGTGCTAATGAAAAATGTTTCTTTTTTCTTTATATATTAAATGTTTTGTATGCAAAGCAAAGCGTATCATACATTTTTTTTGGCCATTGCTACTCAGTTCTTAACTTAACTTAAAATTCATTGTACTCGTGCATAAATTTACTTAAAAAAAAAAGCTCAAACGCAACTCATTGACTAATGATAAATGTTCGTTTTGGCTACTTGAATGGTGGCATACTTTCAAACCCAAAATAAACCAAACGAAAAAAAAATTACCGAAACGTTAAAATCATCACATTAAACAAAACAAAAAAGAAAAGTCAAGGTCGTCAATTGTATACCGCTGCTACTGCTGGCACTATGGCTGCTTACACAGCTTTAAAATATGAAGAAAAATGAAATAAAAAATAAAAAAAAATGCAAAATAAATGAATGAACAGCAGTTATAACAGAAAAGACAACAACCACAATATTAACTGGCGGCAGCAGTAACAAACATTGCGTTCTTAACTTGTACATATTTACAGTTCCTAACACTCGCTCATACAAACATACATACATACAAAAAAGGTTTCTGTCTGGATGTCTGTCTGCCTGTCGATACATTAATACATGTTTTAACAAAAAAATTCTACAATAAATAAACCAAAAACAAAATTTTTAAGAAAGGATTTAATAGCTAATGGCAAGAAAGGACAGCAAGGCATGCAATAAGTTTAGCGTTTCTTTTGTTGTTGGTGTCGTAGTATCGTTACGATTCTTGAAAACGTAAACAACAAAGAGAATCATAACATATTTCGTGACAAAACAGGCAAACGTACACATCCATACATATATATGTAAATGTTTGTACATATGTAAATGTACGATATATGGCTTTTTGTTTTGTAAATACATATGTTTGTATGTTCTTAGTATATTATGGATGAACACCATGCCAACGATGATGCTGATGTCGTTCGTAACGACGGTTATGATGCTAATAATGATGTCATAACTTAAAATAGCTTAAGAATTACATATTTTCTAAATTTGCATACGAAAACGTTTTTACACTTTTGTTTTTGTACAAACTTTGTTTATCAAACAAAACGCGTATACGACATGTTGTCCATGTGTCTGCGAATTACATTTGAATATATGCCGGCGTCTTGATTACATTCTACAGACGTGTCTTAAATTGTTTCTTTTTATATAGTAAGAATAGTATAAGTACCGTATCCACTATTTGTCCGTTTGAGCTCGCAGTATGAATAAACGACTAAATATATGAAATTTGTTTAATTTTAATGCAAAAGCGTTTTCCATCTTAAATAATTTTTTTTAATCTCATTTTGAAAAGTAATTTGTTTAATTTTAATTTTAGGTAAGATATGCTCTATAAATATTTAAATCCTCCATATGAGTTTATTTATTACTATTTTACAAATATTTTTAAGTTAAGAATCAATTTAATTAAACTTTTTCACACAGGCTTCTTGTAAAGATCTTTTTGTTTTAACAAATTTAAATTCCATAAATTGTATATTCAAGCAATACTGCTAACTTAAGTAAGTGAGATCTATAGAAAAGGAGAACGATAGTAAAAATGTGATTGGAGTTCAAGGGAAAAATATTTAAAAGAACGAAAGAAAGAAACTAAAGATCACAGCATCTTGGGAAACTCCAACCATCTTTCTTGAGAAGCGAACATGTACTTTACTAACAGTTGTTGAGTCAAAAAAAACTTTAAAAAAACCAAAAACGTCCTAAAATTATTTTAATGTAAAAAAATATTTAATTTCCTTTTCAAGCATCACCCTAATCTTCTTTCACAACTTTATCTAAAAAAGCTTTTCTTTTTTTCTGTCACTTTTCTTGCCAAAAAGTTAATGGCTAAAGGTAAAATCGAAAACACTTTCACTGTTGAAATCATTTAAGGTGCGTAGACAATGTTAATGTTCTAGGATAGCTATAAGGCATTCTAAAGGATCTCATACATATGTATGTATGTATTTTTTGCTTTATTTCTTTAGTTGTTTTCGTTGTTGCTTTCGACCAAATAATGCAGGCATCCTCCAAAAAACACAACAGCAACAACACAACACGTACTTATTTAAATAAGAGTGCATTCATATGTCAGGACATGTGTATGTTTGTAAAGAAGTATAAATGTCTACGGACTAGCTGTTTGGCTAAATGAATGGATATTTGGCCCGTTTAATGGCAGACTGCTGTCTATATTTGTTTAACATGTTACCTTCGACAGGCTTAATATTATTGTAATATAAGAGATGCTGTTGTTGCTGATGTTAACGTATAAATATCATCCAGCCACCTAGCGACCACCATCAGCATCAACATAACGTATCAAAAATACTATAATATTCACAGACTTGGAATGTAATACATATGAGTGTACAAACGTTATAAACTTATAAGCAAATATTAAGACGTGCATCCGGGGTGTAGTGAGTTTGCATTCAAGTTAATGTATGCATGTATTTGTTAGTGTCTGAAAGTGCGTTTATGTTGGTAACAAATGCATGTGTATGCATGTGTCGTTGTATGTATGTGCTGAAATGTTTACAAGTTTAGTTTTCTGCGCGTTTCAATCATTTCTGACTGATGGTGAAGACGTTTTTGCTTTCGTTTTTAGTTTTGTTTTTACGCTTATTTGAAGGATATTGCAAATCCTTGAGTCTGAACTTATATAGGTCACTGAGCTAAAAACTTTCAGTACAACTACAAGTAATACAATCAAACGATGAATAAACAAATATAAATCAGCAAAATATGCTCATAGTCGCACAATGTTTGTTTATTTAAATTCGCTGATACATTTATCCTTACAATAACAAATGAAAAATCTTTACTACTTTGTGGTGCATTTAAAAGTTCTAAAATATCCTCATAATTTAGCATACATGCATATGTGTATGCAAAGAGATATTTATATAAAAAAATAAAACTTAAACAATTTAAAAGTATACGAATGATCTGTTGCATTTCCTTGCATCCTTCGTTTAGCATTTTTTAAAGGAAAGTCCTTAAATTTGTATATGTTTCAATACAATTATAAATAAATTCGAATGCTTTAATAATCAACATTATCGTAAAAATTATTAACAGCTTATAATGGCTTTTAACAGCTTCAATGTATACTTAAGATTTTGTAGTTAAAAATTCTACAGGCATACAATAATTAAAAATAAACTTTTATGCGAAAGTTTTATTTTTTAACAAATTTATTTCTTCATTCTGAATTTTGTTTTATTAATTAGCATTTCAGCCGGAAATCGCATTAAGCTACAGATATTGAATTATAATTAGATCAAGTGGGCCGGCCCTTTTTCTTATAAGATGCGAGTATTTAGCTTGCGTATCATAGATAGCCTTTACCAAGTGCAACTTAATCCTTTAGAGCAAGAATTGGCAAAAAATATTCACAATATGGACCAGTCATGACACTGGAATGTTTTATTACAAAAATGGTCGGTCCCATGTTGTAGTACTTGTTTAAAATTATTTAGAAAGAAGTGGTTGGAAGTTTGTTTGTGACTTGCCCTATCCGACTACCATTTGTTGCAGAACCCTTTCTTTAGGATCGACTTTAATTCAAAATCGGGTATTCGAAATTAGCTCGATTCGTTCTTTTCTTTTATCGCGGAATCCGAAAGTACGGAAAGAGGTCTTAGTTTCAATACTTTAAATAAGTTAGTTTTTTGCAAAAAAAAACTTAAACATTTTTAAAATTGAACCTTAAATCCTTAAAACAGCGGGATTTTTTCGGTTTTTAGTATTTTTGCTTAATCAATATTATTATTTTTTTTAAATAATTTTGAACTTTTGTTACTCTTTGAAATGGGTACCAACCACCCCAAAATATTTTTTGTTTTAAAAAAAGCTTTTAAGATACACTATATAACTACTTCCAAAAAAGGAGTCTCTATAAAGAAACATGACGTTTAAAGAAGGATACAATATTTTGAACTTTAATTGAAATTTAATAGGCTGAGACTCAACCTGTTTGTTATTTCAAATCAAATTGGAAGTTATTTAAAATCATTATATATGTTTAACAAAAGTCTATTTTATTAACTTCCTTCCGCCAAAAAAATGTTACGTATTTGTAATTAAAAAATTGCTTTTAAAATTAAACTAAAGAAACCAAATTATTTAGAAAATCTTCTGTTATTCTTATAGTCCTCAAAGCTTTTCACTTTTACTTATTAACTAAAATATTAAAGATTCAAAAATCTATAAGCAACTGTTTGGTAAATTTATTTAAAATGTTTTAAATTTCTAACGTTCTCTTTTAAAGATCTTTTGTTCGTTATACATTATATCTTATCATTTCTAAACCCTAAAACCAAAGACAAATCAAAAAATAAAAAAAAAAAAAAGGAAAGAGATGAATGAACAAATGAAAAAGAAGAAATCAAAGTAAAATAATGAAACATCTCTGATGAACGAACGAACGAGCGAACATCCTTTTAACAATAACCGTGCTTAGACACTCATACAAACATCTTCAGCTAAAACTAAAATGTTCATATTAAATATCTTGTAGCCAGACTTTTTTCGTGTTTTCTGCGTCCAAAAAAACAACTTCTTGTTCCATTTTATAAATTTTTGTTTCCACTTACGTTATTAGATGTGTTTTTGTGTGTGTGTTTGTGTAAGTGTGTGTATATGGTATACTTTCTTTTACGATATTTACATTAGTCCAACAAACAAACTTGGATAGACGTACAAGAACACACAAAGGATAAACGGAGCGAGCAATGTAACATGGAATAGAATATTTTTTCATTTTCATCAAATTTTGTGTGGCATCGTGCAAGAAATTTAATCAACAATTCCTCCCTCCCCCCATCATCGAAACATTAGGTATGTTTGTTCTTTCTACTTAACTGACAGTTCAAGTTTTTGCGTTATAGTCATCTTTGCATTAACTCATAGAATTCGTACTCCACTATACCAATGTTGCAGATGGTAGATAAAGGACTCTTTAGAGGCTGCTACAGTCGGTATAAATTTCGTAACATGCTTTCATGTTAATATTTCTTTTAAAAAGTTGTTATTTGTTACCAACCGTACGAATGTTCTCTCCTTTTGCCAGACAAACTCTAATACGAGAGTTTTTAATTTAGGCTGATGTCCAATAACGTTTTGTGATTGTGTTGAGTTATTTTCATTAATTCCTCTTAATGTTAGGACTAAAGGTTGCATATTCCATATTCCTTAATTAAGGTATCGGTGTAAATGTTACAAGATATTTCAAATCAGAGAAAAAGTTAAAATTTCTATAAAAAAATATATAAAGTTTGGCAATTGTAATGACATTGCAATTTGATTTAGTGAGTATCAGCTGATTATTAGCTGCTCAAGTGAGATCAAGGCTTAGGTAAAAATTGTAAAACTTATTTGCAAAAGTTGAGTTTGATCTCCTGACTGAATATAAAAGATTAAAGACATGATTGACGTCAAAGTAATTTTGATGTATTTAAGGTTTTCAAAATGAAAACTTGAAAGTTTTGTAGACGCATTTTTTTAACTCTAAAAATATGTGTTAATTACGTAAAAGAAATCCATCCTGCTTTTAAAAGATTTATTTTAAAAGAATGACATTTATAAACATTTTTTAATTCCTGAGAAAGTTACAAAGATAGCAATGGCTTGGTAAAAATAAAAAAATAAATTAAAAACCTTAATTCAATACTCAAAAGTATTTTTATTTTTTATTTCATTGTTCTTTTATTTAGTAGATTGCATGGGATCATAAGATAGTTGTGTGCAGTCATATTATCTTGGTTCGACACAATTTAGTGGGTGTGTGGGATCATATTATGATTCCACGAGTCATTTTATGATCGTGGGGGATAATAATATGGCAACAAACATTATTTTATGATTGTGTAGGATTATACAATGACGATATTCAAATTTGCAATCGGACTTTAAGGTTCATTTATACGTGACTTAACCATAGCCACAGAAAACAGCTGTTCGAACCAAACTTATGGGCAGCACTGTTTTTAATTATAGGTGACTTACCATTACGCCATTACCATAACCTAAGAAACCAATTGCGTTTTGGTTTTTATGGCAATATGTAACCTTTATGTTTGTATCAATCAGATGACTTATCTTAACATCATTTTAGCAACGACAACATAAAAACCTCTATTGTATAAAATATATTAAGATAAGGTGCATTTAGTTCGTATAAGTCTTCTAAACGTTTTAGGACGCTTACTTCTTGGTAAAATTTTAACTGTCTTAACAGTGTAAAGTTAAACGTTCTTTTTAAGAAAACCCTTAAAAGAATGAAATCATATTTGATCTCTTTTACTTCATTAAAGTAAATGACGAGGGATAAAATTTTTATTTGACATTTAGCTGGTAGTATATGGAAACACATTATGTTTATTCCTTGTTTTTGAAAGAAACATTTAAATTAACTCATGTTTGAATTTTTTTAAACTATATTTTAATTTATTAAAATTTTTTTTATAAAAATTTAAGCAAAATTTTTTAATGCAGATTTACCTTTCCTTTGTACTTTAAACAATTGAATTTCCTTAAAAGTTATTCTTTGTAGACTCTGTATACGATTGGATACATTAATATTTGTGTAAGTGTGTGTTATACTTTATGTGTATTATAACGAAAGATATTAAATGTTTATCTCTAGAAGGCCTTTTGGGTGTTGGGAAAGAGGTTGATGATGATGATTTAGACTAGAAAGGTTGTTGGTTTAGTTAAGTTCGGTGTTTTGCCGTTCGTTGGCAAGCAATGAGTAGAGTGAGTTTAATTTTTGGGCGCCTTTTATCCTAGTTATGTATGTATATTGTCATCGTTATTTTCCTGTAAAATGCTTAGATGAGAAAATACGAGAAAACACAAAAAGACATTGGGGTCCTAGAGAGTATACGAATATACAACGTATACCGCAGTAGTGGTAGCTGTTCTGAGTATTAGACAATACTGTAGAAAATGTGTTTTACTGATGAAAAAACGTTAAAAGTTTTTTTTTGTATTTTTCGCTTAACGAGTCCTTACTGCTGATGTTGTATGTATGTATGTATTTACACTTACACATACATTTATAACTGTGTGGTGTGAGGGAACGTGTGAACGTGTATTTGTAAGCTTGATGTTGGTTGTTTATGTTATGTGGATGCTGAAGTTGCCGTTGTTGGCCTTGTTGTTCAATATCTGCAGTCGCATCTGTATCCTTCGGTGAGTGAGTCACAGCCATTTGTGACCTCCTCACATGTACGCGTACATACATTCACAAACACACACAAAATAAAAAAAACCCTGGTTGGATTTTCTTTATTCAGTTTTGTATGGTTTTTGGTTTCGGTTAGTCGGTAAGTCGTTTATTTCGTCTTTACATTACGATAAACTGACAAACAAAACGCCTTTTCGTATAATAGAGCTTTACATTGAAGTCACTTTGCCTGTTTTAAGGTGGGTGGTTGATGGGTGGCTGAATGCATGTTGGTGGTGGGTTGATTTTCGGTTCGATGAATTCGCCTGTAAATGTTGCCTTTGTTCTGCATGCCAGTCTATAAATTCGTATGTACATATGTACTTGTATATACATATGTATATGATTGTTGGTAAGAGTTTAAGCATGAGTATATACAAGTGTGTATTTTATTTACCTTCCGATGGTGAAGTGAATAGGTTAACTCTGCCAAGTCGACTCGACTCGTAGTCATAATAATTATTTTGTGCAAGTGTATGGAAGCCAGTTCGTATGTCAGTTGCTGATGGTGGGTCTTTGGGTGTTGGTGGTGTGTCGGGTAGATTGGTGGGTGTTTGAATGCTTATTTCGTTCGAATGAAATTCGAGTGTGGTGGGAGAATTAACGGCGGGTTTTTAGTCAGTCAGACTGGCATGCAACTAGTCAGTTAGTTGTGTTGATTTACCACGTTCATGTGCTTTTTAAATTAAACAAAATGTGTCTGTATGTAGTTCGTATTTATATATGAATGTATGCAGTTATTTTAGTAGGTAAAATACAGGGTATGGCGATTAAGACTAAAAATGGTTTAAAAAATTTCTATCTTTTTGTTATAGAGTTTATACACTTTAAAAGGTACTCTTTAAAGCCGAATAAAATTCATAGCAGGGTTAACCCCATAAATGAACTGGGATACACGGGGACTTTATTTTTTTAAACGACAAAAAATTTTTCAATTAGATATATTTTGTTTAATTATAGAACAATTTCTAATTGGAAAACCACTTACTGCCTTTAGATTTCTATTCTAAAAATTACTGGCAGAGAGCTATTGCAGTAAACGAATTATGCTTTGGATAAAATAAAAGAAATTCTTTACTTTAATTAAAAATAAAGTAAACTTATTGATTAACCCACATTAACATCATAATAGCAGTTTCATTTCTAGTTACATATACCCGAATCCATCAATTAATTTCAATTATAGTCTTGCCACGATAGACAATACCCAAAGTATTTTACAAAAGTCTTGCGAACGAATATTATTAACGTAAGCACCCTGTTTCAAGTCAATTTTATAACAAAACCTCGGTGGTTGATTATAGCACTTACAGTATTTTTTGTATTTGTTGGTGTTTTTTTGCTTCAATTTTTTCCATATATTTTTTTTTGTTTGTTTTATACTGCTTTTAAAAATAATGATGATTTTGTTAACCCAATATAAATGAGTGGTGGAAAAAAAAAATAAATTCAAGAAAAATAAAATAAATGTTTTAAACCTAAAACGTGGCAGCGCCAAGGCAATACTTGAAACCCAGAGTTGTAATTTAAGTCATTTAAATTTTCTGCTAAATAGAGGATTACAAAATCTGAAAAATTATTTATTCATTTTAAAGTCAAATTCTATTAAACATTTATTTCTACCAGAATTGCTTGTAATGGGAAAGGCGAACCAATATAAGTATCAAACTATGTAAATAAATAAATTGTTAAGGAAATAATTGCTTTTGCTAAACTAAACTTTAAAAAATAAATAAATTATACAAATCTGTTTGGTAAAAAGTGGCAACTGCTGCTTAAAGGTAAAAAGTGAAGAAATCCCTTTTTCAAACTACATTTACTGTTATATAGTCACTTAACAAGTGATCTGGAATAAAGCTTAATCTATTTTGGTTTTTTATGGTACATTAACCCTCTGAATCATTTTGTCGTAGCCCAGAGTAATAATGCTGTCAAATAAATAAACTGACACAGAGTTGTATTTTTATGTTTTTATAATTTCAAAGGGCTGTGTTTTATCTATTAAATTGTTCAATTAAGTTAAAAAATGTAACTCTGAAAGTATCGAGTATAATATTTTGCTGTGATTGTTTTCATATCGTTCCCTTAATATAGAAAGGACTTTACTTTTTGTATGTCGACACTCTTTTTGGCTAATTGTGATATATGAGCCTAACATTTGTCGAAATAAATGAAAATCTGAGCTTATAAAAAAATACGTGTAGGGCATTATTTTATTAAGGGAACGATATGCACATATGTACCCAATAAGCACAAATTTTTTGTGAATTCCAATGTTGGAATTCCGGTGTGAATCCAAGCTTGAATTACATTTAAAATCCATCCTCTTTCCAGTCTGTTTGAAGTTTGTTAAAAAACAACAACAAATTTGTTTGAAGCATACGTTATTTATGGCACAGAGTTGATGGAAAATCATTGGCGGCGGTGAAGATGATGATTTTATAATTAAATTTTCAGATTCAAGTTCGGTTCAACTTGAATCACACCGTTATTCAAGGCTGGAATTACACTATAAAGGTACTGTTTTGTTCGACTGTAATTCAATGGTTAATTTTGTTGGATTCGCTATTGAATTCAACTGTGTTTCAACTGTAATTCAACACTGGAAATTGGAAATTGTGACTTGATTTCAAATGTAATTCCACTTGAATTTCAGCCAAAATGCTTATTGGGTATGTACATACACATTTACTATAGTAAGTTCCTACTTGTATGTACATCTGTGTAAACGTGTGCGTGCATTACTGTGTGTTTTTTAAACACCTCAAATAGCACTCTGACGAATACGTTCATGGAAAATACAAATGAAATTTGTTTCATTGAATGACGCATAAACTTTTTATTGTTGGAGCTGTTGCTATTGTAGTTGCTTATACGACTATTTTACCCGTTTGAATGTTTTATTATTGCTCTTCAAATTGTTGGTTGTTTTTTGAGTTTTAATTCCGACTGACTGATGTGTTTAAGATTCGTTTTTGATAAACGTCATATTCCATTGTTTACTTTTTGTAAGCGCTGTATTGCGAAGGCGATGTGGCAGCACTACCTACTACAGAGTTAAAAACAGACTTTACTTGTTTTATATAACCCTACGCAAACATATTAGCGTATTGACATTAAATAAATGTAGATTAATAAGTAAAATCTCTATTAGAATTAAAAATGGAAAGCAAAACCTTATGGCTTCTAAATAAATTGCTGTTTATACTGCAGTTTGTTTTAAAAATAAGTGATGCCATATGGAGCATGGAATCAGCTGGTTTTTGTTTACATTTGAAACCAAAATAATAATTTAAAAAAACTTGCAGGAAAAGGAAAATACTTTTTGTTCATAATTTACTATTAACCAGTGACAAGTTTTACTCAAGAAAAATTAAACTTTATGAGCAAATCAAGTGCTACAAATGTTTTATTTTTATGATGTTTATGCAGCCCCTTACGGGATTGCCATACAAAATTAGGGCAAAAACTCGTACAGCTTCTTCGGAGTCCCCCCTTAGAGGAATAAAATGTATCACAGAACCCCATTAGTTTTTCCTCTCAAACATATTCTTAGATCATACTAACTCCCTATCTTCAACCCCTTAAGGGGGTTGCCATACAAAATTTATAAAATTATGTAAAACACATATAACTTCCCCAGAGTCGGCCTTAGAGAAATAAAGTGTAGGACTTACCCCCTTTAGTTTTCTATTCCAAACATATTTGTGGAACATACTTACCTCCTACCACCAGCCCCTAAGGGGATTGTAATACAAAATTTGAAAAAATTAGGGCAAAAACCCGTACAACTTCTTCGCAGTCGCCCCTTAGAGGAATAAAATGTATCACAGTCCCCCATTAGTTTTTCCTCCCAAACACATTCTTAGAACGTACTTACCCCCTATCTCCATCGCCTAAGGGAGCTCCTAAGCAACGTTTGGGAAATTTTAACAAATCCAGGGTGCCCGTGGATAGGTCAAATGAAGGACTGACCTAAAAAAGAGAAATAAAATTTCCTAGAACATACGTACACTTTATCTTCAGTTTGTCATTCCGTTTGTATTTTTTTTAATACCGATTTGATGCCCTATATATGTTCATATATTCTGTATTCTTCTCAATAGGGAAGTCGATATAGCCATTTCCGTCTGTCGGTCTGTTAAAATCAAGTTTCCTAAACCAAGTCCAATCCGACGAACCACATTTTGAAGCTCAACTGTCAGAAATATTTCTAGGCAGTTCGCTATTTCAAATCAGTAAATATGAACACTGTTGCCACAAAACTTGTCACGTACACTTTGAAGGAGAATAGCTAAATTGAAAAACTTTTTTTTAAAGGAGCAAGAGAATTGGTAACCCCCTTACAACTGCCTTCATTTTATGAAAATTTTCATGCTGGAAAACTGTTATAGATATCGACTTCAAACCTGCAAGCGACCGATGTTTATGAAAATTTTGAAACGCAATATCTTGACGCAATATCGACTTAAAGTCTGCTGCAAAGTAATCATGCATTGATACCTGCATTTTGGGGGAAACATTAGTTGGATAGGAGCAAGGGAAGCCGAAGCCTCCTTACAAATGGATCATTTTTATGAATCTTTGGATACATTATGATAAAAAGTAGTTGAATAGAAGCGAAGAAAGTGGTAAAAATTAAGCAATTTTATAAAATTTTTGATACGAAATATCTCGGACTCTGTCAAAGCTATCGACCATTAACTTGTTACAAGGTGGTTTTATTAGGATTTCTTTTTCTTTGAAGGAAAAATTTATTAGGTAGGAGCACGGAGAGCAGCATCAGATATTTAAACGCTCAAGTTTAACGAAGCCTTTTTCCAACTTTATAGGGAAATTCTTAAAAAAAATGGGACAATGTAGGTATATTAAAAAAAGGATTTAAAAAAATTCAATTGATTTATATTTGAATTCAAAATAATGATAGTTTTTCTTTTTCTTAAAAAGCTAGGCCGGCATTATTACTTATTGCTTTAAGTTATTCAAATATTAGTTGACGCTTTTTAAAAACATCATTATCGACATAGATTGTAATTACGTATATGAATGTATGTGTGTATATCTAAATAGTTAGCCAGCTAACAGTACAACCATTCGACCGACCTGTCTATCATTCATTTTGCTGCCAGTCGACCTTTTTTATTTCCACCGAATAAGTTCCCTGCTTTGCCGCAATGTATTAAAGTATGCTTTGGTAGCAAAAAGCTTTATGAACAAATAATAAAAATCGACTGCTTGCCTGTTCTTTGGAACAGCCATGAAACATCATCATCGTCTCCGTCACCGTCGTATAATAAACAAAAACAAAATACTAAAATGGGGACGAAGTAAACTGCGCATCAATATAAAATTCAACATAAAGGAAAAAATAAAATAAAAATGAAATAATTTTGTTTTCTGTTGTAAAATACATTACCAGTACGAGTGGAATCACAAGCAAAACAACTGACAGTTCGTTGCCAGCCAGACAGACAGACAGACATCTAGACAGTCAAACATTCGTTCATAGTGAATAAAGTATTTGTTCGTTCCCAGCATTGAAAAGAGAATTGCTTTACTAATGCCAGCCACAATGTTTTTGTGTTGTTTTCTCGATTTCTACCCGTCAGCCATTGTTATCATCGTCGTTGCCGTTGTAGTCGTTGTTGAACACTGCTGGTTTTTAAAATAAAATTTTAGTTTGGAAAAATAAATGAAGACTATAAGAAAGTTCACTTCTTCCACTTTTTTTTTGCTTGTTTGCTTATGTTGTTGGTTGGTTCTTCGGTTAGCTTCATGAAATATGTGTGTTCTGCTCTGTGTAGAATGATGGCATTTCCTCCTTAAAACATTCCACTCCAATAATAAAAATTGTGGGGTGGGGGAATATAACAGTGTTGTATTCATTCGTAAAGCATTTTTATATGCAAACATTTATATCTGCTTCTTCTTACAATTATTTTTTTCTTGTTCTTATTCTAGTCTTTCTTGACATTTACGTTTAGCAAAGTTACGATGTATAATTTAAAGGCATTGCACAGTGCTCAAGAATAAAATAATACTTAAAAAATACCCTTTTTTTTAAATATTAAAATAGAACGATTTTATACAGGAAAATCAAGACCTTGAGGCAAATTTTATGTTATTTTTAACACTTTTGTTTAAATTTCTTTTATGCTCGTATCGGTAAAATTTACAAAATGTTGCATTTTTAACTATTTTTTATTGAAATTCTGTGTATGCCTTAGGCTTATGTTGAAATGGGAGGCTTTAAAAAGAGGTCTCAAGCCCTGCAGAACAAACACTTAAGCCAGTGGTCAGCTTGTTGTGCGCTTCTAGCACTGTTGGGAGGAAAAGCTCACAGAAATTCGGTGATGTGGATGAATTCCCTCAACAATTTTAATCTTAACACTTCTTAAGTAAGCCAAATCACAACATAAGGTGTAAAACATCGGGCTCTTGCTGTAAAAAGATAGGGCAGGTCTACGTGTGTAAAGAAAGAATAATTAACTTTTTTTATTAATAACCAGCAATCAGGGGTTGGCTTCTATATATGCACTGCATTGCGTTGGTATCAGGAAATTAGGTTTTTGGAGGGGAATAAAGAGTATAAAGTTTGTGGACATTTGATTTATGTGTTGATTATGTACAGCAACCCCACTTCAGCTGTGTTGCCCAAAGGCAATCAAAATCACTCAGTTGCCACATTGTTAACTATTTGCTAACTGAAATTAGCAACTGATAGTCGTCAATGACCAACTGTAATACAATTTTGGCAACTCGCAACCGAGCAGAAGTTGAATTGCCATAAGTAATCAACACATACAATTTCTCAATATTAACTGTGACAGGAAAGACATCTTTAGGCGGTTTATTACATTTACGAATTGTGCGACTCAACAACATATTTTTCCTGCAATGCGTGGTGCGATTCACTGACCAGTTGACCACAAATGGGTGTGTTCTTCTTGAAACACGTGTATCACGCAGGAAATTTCGGGTTTTAGCAACAAGTTATCTGATTTCCTCAGAGCACATTTCATTATAGTATTGGTAGAACAGTTAAGCACATCCCACATTACGACGATGCTCAAGTGAATCAATACAGTTATCAACCGCAACGTCACCCATGAGTACCTTCGCCTATTACTGTCAGGATCAAGTAGCTCCATTTTAAATAGGACATAGATGGTATTAACATTTAGATCAGATTGCGTAAAATAATTTCTACGCCGTTTTGAAAAACCAAGACAATTGGATGCTTCTTCAACACAATAAAACGGGTTCCATCCAAAGGACATTGTAATGGATTTTCATATTCAGAACATCAAGAGTTTCAGTCTCCTCAATATTTATACGATCCATTAAGACAATGCAACATGTTCAACTGTGAGTTTATGTTTCAACTTAAGTTCTTTAAGCAAACATTTTGTATATTAATATCTTTTCAACCCACTGTGCTTACTTAAGCAAGTTTCCATTTAATTCTGATTACAAAAAATAAAAGCACAAAAAATAAAGGGAAAGAAAAAAAAATAAATTTTAATGCTCGTTTGTACATTGCTCTGTAAGCTGTTTGCTTAGTTGGCATGGCTGCCTGGTTAGCTTACTTGGTTCATGCGACCAACGTTCTATCTGTAAAACTGGGGTCGGTTGACGTAAGAACGTAAAAAGCAATAAATGAATGTATAGATGGTTGGCTGGTTGGTAGATTGGTTGGTTTGTTAGTTAAATTAGTCCGCTTTTACCTTCAGTCCCTTTCGTTGTTCATATACACATAAATATGTACACATTCAAAGTTTTTGGTAACAGGATTGCCTCATTTTTATTTTCTGAAAGTAGGGCTAATGAAAAAGTACTTGCTGCAAGCTAAAGTCTAAAATTCGTTTACAATTTGCAAACGTTCAAAACATGCCAGGGTGGAAGCGAAAATTGTATAAGGTATGAATGTGCTACAAAGCAGGTTATGCACCCTAACGATGCTTATCTTTTGTGTTTTTTTTTTTAAATTTATTTTAAAACCGTTTTTCTGTGCGTTTATTTTTAACGTTTTCAGTTAAGCTTATTGGTATTTCTTCAAGGCAGGTACATTCTTCCCAAGCTTATTGTATTACTTATAGAACTTGCTTTATCGAGTTCGTATTATGTACATATTTCTATTTCTTTAGAGTATTACGAAATAAATCCCAATTTTTTCCATACAAATTAGGAGTTATTTTATTTAAATGCATTAGGACTTATTGCCTTGGAATTAATTTTCTCCCAACAATTGAGAGCATCGAGTACTTCACCTAAGTTCATCGTCTTAAGAATATACACAAGTACATTATTTCAAATCTCATAATCAGATATCAGTTATAATAACTTTAAAAAAATCGGCGTCATTTGAAATGGCAACCCTGCCCATTTGGCTGCTACTATTTTATATTTTTTCGTTTGTTGGATGTCGTTTCTTCTGCTGTAGTTTTACTCAATGTGGAGCTGCTTTTATTACATTTTTTCTGACTTATGTTGTTTTTAAATTTTTTTATGTCTGTTTTTACTGGTAATTTTTTGTATACCCTACACTTAAAGTTGTTGTATGTAGATTATTAAAAGTTAAGCTTATTTGCAACAACTTTCTAAATCAATAAAACCAAATTATTTGTGTTATTTTAAATCTATTTTAAATTTAAAAATTGTTTTTGAATATGATCCTAAATATTTAATCAGTATGAGTATCGGTGTAATATATAAATTTGTAAATTAAGAGAAGAACGATATATGCCACTTTTCATAGTTTTGATGAAATCAAGAAAACCTTACGATAAAAATAACGGTAAAACTAGCTGCCTTACTCATGAAGTGTTTTTATCTTTTTCCGGAATACTTTGGTAAATCAACATACAAAGACTTACATCAAAAAAGCGTTTACAAATCGTGGAGACTTTTTTTTTAAATTTATTACTCTGTTCTGAAGGTTAAATTAAATATGTATCGTTTAAACACCCTCAGTTTACATTTCAGTAAACTTCATGCTAAGACCATTCTTTTACTGTTAAACTTAATTTGGTTATACAATTGGAACAGTGTTTCTAAAAGTGAGAAAAAAAACTCGTATGAAAAATAATGATTTTGAGTTGTGTCTGTTTTTGATTTAGTGTGCGATATGTACACAAATCGATATGTACATATTGCTTTAATAAACTAGAAAACTCGTGAACATTCTTTCTTGAAAACGTAAAAAATGTAATGACTGTAAACCTCTCAGCATATTTAAGCCGAGTCTACAAATTTTATTTGATTTTAAATCAAGTTTGCAGCAAATCTATTGATTTAGAGATGACCATCCGATTTTAAATCGACTCGGTTACAGAACAGAGGTGTGTGTTACAGATTAGTTGCACAAGCGAGGGCTAAAGGTTTTCTTAAGTAATTAAAATCTTTTTACCAGGCGCATAAATTTTTTTTAGTTCCTTTTTACAGCCTGATTTGATCTTTAGTCTAGATAAGGTGGATTTCCAGGCGCATTGATCTCCTGCGCTTTTTCTCCAATTTCGAATATTAAGATTTGTAAAATGTTGTTTAGCTTGATCCTTTTAATGGACCCTTACCCCTCGTCGTCTCCTTTTTCGCATGCCTTCAAAATTTTATTATGGGTTTCTTTCTTCATGTGGGCCCGATACTGATAACAGGACTACTGGCTGTCTATAGACATACATTTTAGCCCGTAATCGGTCAGAGCCTTGTTTGTGCTAATAAAGGGCACAAAGTCTTTTATAAAAGAGGATAAGATTTTATGTTGGAAGGGATTGACTGGAGTTTATATGCATCTGAATTCCTTTTTCAGTTTTTAAATTATATTGTTTGTACAATTGAACCTAGATTTCAATTCAAAATTTTATTTTAATCCAGATTATATTGAAGTATGTATTTTCGATCATACTAAATAGTGTCATCCTCTTGTAGACCTCAAATCCCATTATCAGTTGCTTGTATATTTAACGTATAAAAGTGTAGTGTAGGTTTTGTTTTCGGTCTCGATCGACTTTTTTAAACTTGATTTTTATTATTGTTATTTCTGTTGTTTTAGTTGTAGTGTGTATTGTAGACTCGCTGTGTTATATTCAGTCAGTGTTGCCAAAACTGAAATTCAATTTTACCCAGTCCCAGCCGCAAAGTTACCCAAAAAGTATTAAATTACACAAAAATTAATAAAAAAAAATTAATACAAGCATTTCACACTAAGCGGTTTAAACAACCAAACCATTTTACCATTTTACAATTTTGCTTATAACTCAAACAATTAAAAATTTTAATTTCAAAAAGATACCACAACTTTCTAGGACAATTAAAATAAATAAGCACTATTTTATAAAATTTTCAATTATTTTTTCTTTTCCAAAATCACCAACTTCAAATGCATGTTAAAAAAAAATCTCGCACTGAACTAAAAAAAACTTTTGAAGGTTTCATTATGAATAATCATTAGCAATTCGTTTCTTCCCATTCGGAAAGTTTGATTTTGTATCACTGTGTAATTAAGCAACAGTTTAAAACCACAATGTGCTAAATAATCTGCTGTTTCTTTTTTTGGACGTTTAATAGAAATGTGAGTGAGTATATTGGTCACACCCGCCACAATGTAATCACCCATTATTAACATGCATTTTTTGAAATTTAAAATTTTTACACCATCTTTGATTAAAAATTATTGTTGTAGAATATTTTTTTTTCTATAATCTGCAATTCTTTTCTACTGACGTAATGTTGTCATGTGAACATTTATATATTAAATCGGGTTGAGTCAAATATAAATATACTGCGTACAACAATTTTAACAAAAACTTTGATCAATAACAGAGAATCCAGGCCGTCACAGCTTTCTATTCAAAGGCATAGATCGACTGCTTTCGCTTGTCTGGATAAACGTGGGACACCCTGGCACCCTGGTTATGTATTTTTGCCATTAAACTTTAAAGTTAAAAAAAAATTAAATCGGGTTTTTTAATTACTAAACATTCTTTTCATAGTAGGATTAGAGAAAAGAGAAATGGAAAGAAAACTGATTAAAATTTCAAAATTCAGAACAGCTCGCCAGCACAAGTGTTAATTAAAAACAAACTCTTGACAAATTATATTTAATATTTTTTACCTTTTTAATTATTATGAAATTTAATAAATAACTTTGAGTTCTGTAAGACCATGTTTAATTTACCAATTTTTTTAACAGATGTGTGACGACATATTATAGTGATGTGTAAAATTACACAAAAGTTCTCTATCCAAAATTATCCAACAATTTTAGAATTGTCCAAATTTTGGATATTTACACAGAAGTCGGCAACACTGTATTCAGTTCACATCAATTTAGCTTAGTTCGTTTGCTCGTTTCCGTTTTCTACTTATAAACGTACACACGTTCGTATTAAGTATATATTGATGTCGGAATGTCTGTATGTATGTTTATGTGCACACTTAAGTATATACATACATATGTATATGAATTTATAAATGTATCTGTATGTATCCATGAGTGTGTATTGTATACATGGAGTATTATTTCTTGTTTTTTTTTGTGGGTTATATGCTTTAACTTGTGTGCTTGTACCGTACCGTTGTCCTCTCTTATCCAACGACTGCTGTGTATACGGACGGATAGATGGATGGATGACTGGTTGGTTGTTTCATACATACATTCGTCGGTTTAGTGCTGTGCTTATTTGTGTTTCGTAGTTGCTTTCGACAATTTTGGCTCTGGTAGTAATTTTGTGTTTTTTCATTATACTTTTTATTTATGTCCCAGCAGTTCTTAATTTCAATACAATATTTGATTCTTCAGGGTTTTAAAGTTTGTACAAATAGATATTTTTTAGTAATTAAATGAAAAAGGGAACTATTGATTTCGATTGATTTCTGTCTTTTTAGTTGACCCTTGTAGTCGAAATGCACTTTTTGGATCTCTACAAAAACATTTTTTAAAGCTAAAAGCTATACATATTAGAATAATATAGGCATAACCGAACCGAAACAGATGAGGATGGAAGTGTTTAGACATGGTTACATAACTTGTTTAATGTTCCATTACAGCTATTATTAGTTAATAAAACAGATATGCCAACTAGTTCCACTTTTTCAACACACCCAATTGAAATGCATAATTTGTATGTAAAAGTCGAGACCCCAAAAAGCATTAAAATAAATTTGTTTAAAAATCATTTTACAGAACTGCAGGGTTTCTGTAAATTCAATGTAGATGCCTGAATGTTTAGTATCTATGTGGATTTATAAATGTATATGTGTGTGTGTACACATGCAATAACGTAAATTTTTTTCCAATTTTTTTTTATTTGTATTATTTTGTGCTCGTTTAGCTGTCGTTTTTGTTGTTGTTGTTTTTTTTTCATATATATTTTATGTGTATTTTCTGTTCAATTTAAGGTTTCGAAATATAAAATCACTTTAATATGAAACTCAGTAGAGTTTTGTAGTTTGGTTTTTTTTTGCTTTTCAGAGTTTTTAATATTGAAAATGAATATTCGTGAAAGTTGCGATGAAGACACAAATTTTATATTATGAAAAGAAAGAACATTTGGAGGAGAAAATCTAGGTAAAGAATTTATTAAGCGATCATTAGTTATGTTTGTTTTAGCTGTTAAACTTTAAAGGTTTTAAAAGAGAGGGCCATAGACAGACCATAAGAAACGTTTGCATATTTATTTTAAGATAAAACCGTTACTTACATACAGGGTTGGGCAGTATTTCAAATACTTGTATTTGAAATACGTATTTGAAATACAAATACGTATTTTGTATTTGTATTTGAAATACCACCTTCTAATGTATTTTGTATTTTGTATTTGAAATACCTAACACCGAAGTATTTTGTATTTTGTATTTGAAATACTTATGGTGTCAAAATACATTTTTCAAAATACATTTTTTTGTTATACAAAAAGTTGTCATTAGCAAAATTGAAAAATGTTACAATTTCAAAAAAAAAAAAAAAAAAAGAAACAGAATGGAAACTTTGTATTCATTCATGTCTTCGTCTTAGCAAGGCACGTTCTTTTCCAGGGCTCACTCATTCAGGTAATATCAAGAGCTCAGCGGATATTGGAAATGTGAATGTCAAAAAATTAAAATTTGTACAAAAATCAAAATTTTTTTGACATTCACACTTTTAAACACAACAAGTTAGATCGCTATATTTGTCTGTGTTGAATGTTATATACCCCGCACATTGGTCTTTTAATATACCTAGCAGAGTTATTTTGTACTGCAAATAATATAATAAAAAACTTTGTGCAAGTTTTAAAGTCCATAGAAAACTTCATAAAATTTTGACGTTCGTACTCGTCGAGAGTTATAAAAATTTTCGACATTGTTCGTAATAAAAGTTGTTAATTTTTATAGGATCTTCTAGTCCCCCTGCTCCTCTCCAACTTTTTTTTCCAAAATGTAGGTCTTATCATGAAATTACATTTTGTAGAATACTAAAAGTCGATGGTTTCTTAAATAGAGCGCATCAAAAAATTTATTAAAAATTGTTAATTCGTATTGGTACTACCCCTGCCAAAACCACCTTTTTTTTTCAAAGTGTACGCCTTATTGTCCAATTACTTTTTGCAGAACATTTAAAGTCGAAAGCTGTTTTAGTTTCTGAGATATAGCGTTTCAAAAATGTCAAAAAAAGTGTTTATTTGTATGGGAGCTACACCTTCTCCTGCCCCCACCAAAATAAATTTTGTGGCAAGAATGACTATATTTACTGATATATATAGGGATATATGCACGGATTTTGTCCTAAAAAGTGGGTTATTTTGGGTTTTCGCTTATGCCTCGGTCAATAGTCAACCGATTTTGCTAATTTTAGCTAGCGATTGTCTCCAGGATATCCAGTAATTTGACACCAATTACTGGTCCGTATCACTTTATCAAGTTTCCGGAATCAGAATATATATATATATATATATACATATAATATATATACTTTACAAATGGATAATAAAGAAATTACAAACGGAATGACAAACTGATATATACCCTTATCACTTTGTAAAAAATATACAAAAGAAATGCAGAGGGCGAATTTTTGAATTCGCCTTGATGTTACTTAATTTTACTTCACTCTTAATTTAATTGTTTTTCGTATACAGAGAACTGTTTTCATAAAATTTAACACCAGTTTGTGTTCATCAGAACCTGTAGAAAGATTCTTTTCTTTAGCAGGATTTATATATTTTCCAACAAGAGGCTGCTTATCTGATTAAACTTTTAAAAATCTGGTGTTCATAAAAGGAAACTCATGTTTTACCGATTGAATAATGGTTATAAATGTATTTTGTATTTTGTATTTTGTATTTCAAGTAAAAGATACTAAAATACTGTATTTTGTATTTTGTATTTCAAATACTCGACTTGAAAGTATTTGGTATTTTGTATTTGAAATACAAGCGGAAGAAGTATTTTGTATTTTGTATTTCAAATACAGCAAAGCATGTATTTTGCCCAACTCTGCTTACATAGAAGTTGATTCGATTTAAAAATAGAAAAATTTGCTAAGCATCACCACACAACGAGTGACATCATTGCAATTATGAACATGAATTTGTTTGCTGACAACTTTTAAAACTTGCGTGGTTGGAATTCGATCATAAGGGGCGAATTAAGCTTAAGATTATAAAATATAGAAATGTTCATACATACAATACAAAATTTAATACAAAATTGTTATTTACAGCATTTTATGTTTGTAGGAAATTTTAAATAAGTTGAATTATCAATATGACAGCATCTGCTTAGTGATGCTTTTACAATATTTGCGGGAACTTAGTTGTTGGGTATATTGTAATATGTAATAGCAAGTTTGCGTAAAACTTTAAAATCATATGTAAACATTATGTATAATATGTACATTTTTAAATCCAGGGGCAATTTTTCTCGATCGATCGAATTGTAAATGCTTTCAGTACAGAAATTCTGGGGGCTAATTACCGCAGTCGATTACGAATTCCCGTGTTATCGAAGGTTTAGGCGTTCGGGATGCTGTCCTTTGTTATCGAGTAAAGTGTATCGAAATTTCTAATGACGTTACTCGATAACGAATGCAATGCTGCAAGATTATACATATTAGCACATTACCAATCGAAATTATATTTTTTAAATAATTCTTGCCAAAAAGAAAATATAAAAATAAATTATTTTAATATTTTGTAAATATAAGTTCATTTATTTTCTCAAAATTTTTTACAAATGTTGAAACATTTTTAATGGATTGCGTTCCTTTACAAAAAAATATTTATAAGAGAACACAAATTAAGAGCGTAAAGTGGCAGTTATTTTACTGAGTATTTTAAAATTTTTATTTGACATTTTTCTGCTAGTAAAAAATTTCGGTAAAGAAACAAAAGTCTTTAATGTAAACAAATAAACAAATTAAATTTTATCGGCTTCAATTTTGTATGAAATTGTTTAAACAGAAGGAAACTTTAAATAAATGAAAATTCTTTGTAAATCAGTTACTAATTTCTTAAAATTACTCAGTATTTAATAAATAACTTGACTTAAATAGAGAAGTAAACAAATTAATCTAATACTAATTGTTAATATAATTTGATATAACAAAAATTAACTTCAAGCAAAAGCTAGTTCCTGCGAATTTTGTGTCGGAACACAGTGAATATTAGAAAATACTCAGGGACTGTAATAACATGCCAAAAAATAAATCTGAGAAAATAAAAATTATTTAGGAATTGATCCCCATTTTCTTTGTTTATTTATAGGGTTTGTTGTAGGTTAAGTTTGTCTATATGCATTTCATTGGTTCTTACACCAAATCATCAGTAGACTTCAACAAAATTCTTAAAAATCCTCATGAATATTTTCTGTCTTTATATAATAATCTCAATAAACTTATTGAGAAGTACTATAAACAAACCAAAACTTTTAAGTTTTTTTAAGAACCCAACAAACCATTATTCGCCAAGTTTCGAACAAGCTGATTTTAATTTAATTTCATTTTATTTAGGAACTTTTAAGCAATTTACCTGCCTTTTTAGCAAAATCAAAAGCGTTGTGACATATTAAGTTAAAAATTTGTGAACAAAGCGAAAACTGTTTATAAAGAAATTGAAACGGAAATGGCTTTTTTATGAAAATTACCTGGACTGTCCAGTTTTTTATTACCATTGTCCAGTAACGAGCTGAAATCCAATTTGTCCAGTTAAAAAACAATTTTTTTATTTTTAAATCCAATAAATATATTCTTCATTTCGTTTTATTTTTTCTTACACTAATTGTCCTCCTATTTTTTGCATCACTTATATTACTACTAACTAGCTAACCAATACGCCAATGTTAAATAAATAGCACCCCTGTCGTTTCTGTGTCGATTTCAACAACATTTGACACGACAACGCCAAACAAAATAAGGCTGAATATGAACACAACAGCATTTTTTACCCTGTTGCCAATTTGGGACTACCATTAGTAATAAAACAATAATAAAATCAGTTACAACTTGTTACTTAGAAGTAAAAATTTTTAGAAATAAGTAAAAAGTATTTTTTTTACTACTTTAAAAAAATTAATGACATTTTATGTTTTTTTTTTATTTTTATAGAAGGATTTACTGATTGTTAAAGTGTGAATTACATTTCATTTATTAGATGAATGGAGCTTAACCGTTAGTTAGTGTTGCTAGAAGCTTTAATACAAAAACATTTATGTATTTGGAAAACTTTAACTTCATCCTAACTTACAAAAAAGAAATTCCGTTGGTCTTGTTGGTGATGTTTACAGCCAAACTGTTCAAAGGGATCTAATGACGAAAATCCGTAGCTGGTTCCGAAAATGCTACTTGGTATCGGTGGACAATTGCTTTTTTAAATTAAGTTTCTTTCGGCATTATTGGAAAATATAAATTTCTTCTAAGAAAAATAAATTAAAAAATGAAACTAAGCTAAAATAAAAACAAGTAAGAGCGCTATATTCGGCTGTGCCGAATCTTATATACCCTTCACATTGGTCTTTAAATATACCCAGCCGAGTAATTTTGTACTGCAAATAATATAATAAAAAACCTTGTGCGAGTTTTAAAGCCCATAGAAAAAATAACAAAATTTTAACGTTCATATGAATAATAGAAATAGATGAAGAAGATTTGAGGTCGAAAGTTTTAAAAGTTTTCGACATTATCCATATTTAAAGGTTAATAAAACTTATTAAATGTTCTAGTCCCGCTGCTCTTCTCCAACTTTTTTTCCAAAATGTATGAATTATTTGATTATTGCTTTTTGTAGAATATTCGAAGTCGATAGCTGTAAAAGTTTTCCAGAAAAAGCGTAACGAAAATTTTATAAAAATTGTTAATTTGTATGGGAGCTACCCCTTCTTCATCCTTCACCCGAAAATTTTTTTCTTTAAAGCGTAGGCCTTGTGTTCCAATTGCTTTTTGTAGAACATTTGATGTGGATATCTGTTATAGTTTCCGAGATATAGCGTATCGAATATTTTATAATAATTGTCGATTTGTATGGGTGCTACCCCTTTTTTTGCCCCCACTCAATAAAATTTTTCTTCAAAGCGTAGGCATTCTTGCCTAATTACTTTTTGTAGAACATTTCATTTCGATATCTCTTATAGTTTCCGAGATATAGCGTATCGAATATTTTATAATAATTGTCGATTTGTATGGGAGCTACCCCTTTTTTTGCCCCCACTCAAAAATTTTTTTTTTAAAGTGTAGATCTTTGCGTACAATCACTTTTTGTAGAACATTTTAAGTCGATATCTGTTACAGTTTCCAAAATGTAGCGTATCGAATATTTTATAACAATTGTCGATTTGTATGGGAGCTACCCCATTTTTTGCCCCCACTCAAAAAATTTTTTCTTTAAAGTGTAGATCTTTGCGTACAATCACTTTTTGTACAACATTTTAAGTCGATATCTGTTATAGTTTCCGAGATATAGCGTATCGAATATTTTATAATAATTGTCGATTTGTATGGGTGCTACCCCTTTTTTTGCCCCCACTCAATAAAATTTTTCTTCAAAGCGTAGGCATTCTTGCCTAATTACTTTTTGTAGATCATTCCATTTCGATATCTGTTAAAGTTTCCGAGATATAGCGTATCGAATATTTTATAACAACTGTCGATTTGTATGGGAGCTACCCCTTTTTTTGCCCCCGCTCAAAAAAATTTTTCTTTAAAGTGTAGATCTTTGCGTACAATCACTTTTTGTAGAACATTTTAAGTCGATATCTGTTACAGTTTCCAAAATGTAGCGTATCGAATATTTTATAACAATTGTCGATTTGTATGGGAGCTACCCCATTTTTTGCCCCCACTCAAAAAATTTTTTCTTTAAAGTGTAGATCTTTGCGTACAATCACTTTTTGTACAACATTTTAAGTCGATATCTGTTATAGTTTCCGAGATATAGCGTATCGAATATTTTATAATAATTGTCGATTTGTATGGGAGCTACCCCATTTTTTGCCCCCACTCAAAAAATTTTTTCTTTAAAGTGTAGATCTTTGCGTACAATCACTTTCTGTAGAACATTTTAAGTCGATATCTGTTATAGTTTCCGAGATATAGCGTATCGAATATTTTATAATAATTGTCGATTTGTATGGGAGCTACCCTTTTTTTTGCCCCCACTCAAAAAAATTTTTCTTTAAAGTGTAGATCCTTGCGTACAATTACTTTTTGTAGAACATTTTATGTCGATAGCTGTGATAGTTTCCGAGATATAGCGCATAAAATATTTCACCAAATTTGTGCAATTGTAGGAAAAATACCCCTTCCCCTGGTCCTATCTGAAAAAACTTTTTCCATTATTTAGGTCCCTTCTTTAGGAGTATCCGTGCCAAGTTTTGTGGCAAGAGTGATTATACTTACTGAGATATATAGGGATATATGCACGGATTTTGTCCTAAAAAAAATGGGTTACTCTGGGTTTTCGCTTATATCTCGGTCAATAGTGAACCGATTTTGCTGATTTTAAATAGCGATTGTTAGCGGGATATTTGCAATCGTTTGACACCATTTACTGATCTGTATCTTTTTATCTGACTCCGGAAACTTGATTTCAACAGACGGACAGACAGACAGACAGACAGACGGACAGACGGACATGGCTATTTCAACTTTCCTATCTATAAGGATCCAGAATATATATACTTTATGGGGTCGCAAATGAATAATAAAGAAATTACAAACGGAATGACAAAGTGATATATACCCTATCACTATGTGAAGGGTATAAAAACGCTAAGTCTTAACACAAGAAGTGCAACGAAAAATACAAAGCATTGTTTAATTTTACATGTTTGCCTCGGTAAAACACGGTTGCAATGGGGTTTTTACTAAATAGTGATTTTCCCTCACGGTTTTAAAAGTTGTCGTTGTAATCTTACATATTTGATAATTGACTAAAAACAGTTTCACAGACTGTTAAAGAAACTATTTTTTCCATTTTTTATAAAGTTTAAGATTCGAGAAACATTCTTAAAAATGTTCATGAATATAGTTATTCATTTAACCACAAAATTATTTTTAACAGATAAGATAAGGAACAAAATACTATGATGGCTTGGTATAACACACAGTTTGTTTTGCGATTCGCAAAAATCAAAAAACACTTTTAGTTATTTTTAAAATAAAAAGTGATAACAGTTCGTATAACAACGATTTTTATTTAAAATTTTACAATCATTGTAGACGCAAGCGTGCGCTATATAAATTTCATAAGTGTACACGGTGTTAAATTAAAGCAACTGACAGTTGTCAAATGCAAATCTGCATTCAGTTTTCTTCAAACTGAAGTTAGTTTTTGAGACATATCGTTACCTTTAAAACCAAAGATTTGTCACGACATATAGGAGTATAACTTGAAAAAAAGGCTCCACCAACTCAAGCGATGCCCCTGTATTAAGCACAAAATATCAAAAATTACCTTTACTTTTCTTCTGAGCTGCGTATTGGCAAACGAAAAACTGCTTAAAAATTCTACGTGCCCAAATTTCAGTAAGTAATACTTCTTAGTACCTTTTTACACTTAGACAGAGGACAGATACACCAAAACTAGAACAAGGGATCAAAAGGTAGAGTTTGTAGGTCACGACTATCGTACTGCATATTTTTTCTTTTCTCTTTCTTAATTTTCGTGTTCTCATCTTGTTGCTTCAAATTTTTTTTCTCAACTCACCGTTATTTTTTATTGTTGGCTGTGTATTTCAAGGCACGAGCGAAATGAATTAAGTGTGAAAGCTTAAAACATTAAGCATTAAATACATTCCTCGCTACAGGCTACCGAACACAACCAGTCAAAAATAGAATACACGTGTGCTTATGAGAATAATTTTTTAATTGCTACAATGCAACACAACTACGGGTTGCTGCCAATGCTAATTTTGTGGCGTGGTCGAAATTAAACTAATTTCTATTTTTATAGGTGGTTTTCACACAAGACTAATTGTGCTGGCATAAAATCGCAGCTTGTAGGCTTTTTCGGTGAAGAGAGTGGTTTTGGTTGGCATAATTTTTTCAACCAGCTTCAACCCCGCACAAGCAGAACAAAACTAACACATACACACTAATGAACGTGAAATAAGCAAAGAAAATACTAACACACACAAAGCTTTGTATACGTGCACAGTTTTATGCCAGCACAATTAGTCTTGTGTGAAAACTAAAGAACAAAATTTGTGCGGATTAAAAATTAGTATTGTGTGAAAACCACCATATGCGACAGTAACCAGATTAGTGCTGCCAATACGGTAAGATGCAACAAACAATACAAAAAAACTTTAGGTGGCACCACTGAAAGTCATATTGCTCATATGTTTATTTTGTAGTGGTAGTCTAGTAAATATTTCAGTGGCAACCACCCGCACACAAATGCAGCAAGCAACTTTTGTGTTCGTGTGTTCTTGTAGCTTGAATGTTTTTAATGCATTAGGCAAGTACAAAAGAGAATTGAGAAAATTATGTCCTCTCTCTGTCCAACTGTAAGAGCAGACCTATGGCAGTTTGAAATTCAGACAGATTTGTGTACCGGCCTTTACACCATGAAATTTTTGACAAAAAGGGTGAAGAAGAGCTCTATTTATTAGAGTTGTTAAAAAAGCATATTAAAATATGGTTTAACAAGTTTAAAGTTTATTTTTGTGAGTAATTTAACGCCCATGTTCTGACAATCGCATTTCGCAAAATATTGGCGATGCGATTTGAAATCGCATAACAGGTGTTCTGAAGTTCACAATCGCAAGAAAGTTTGCGACTTCAAATCGCAAGAGGTAGATGAGGTGAACCGATGTTTTTTGCCCAAACTAGGTTAAAAACAGCCAATCAAACTATGCATAATTATAATATATGGGGTTTTTGTTATGATTTTCACAATTTGTTTTATTTTTTGCAAACAGTCTCAATAAAAATTAAATTTTAAAAAACTGCTAGTTATGTACATCTTCATTTTTCAGTTGCTTACTTTTTTATGTATAAACTTTATTGGAAAACAAGAAAGAAAAAATGTTGTTGCAGAAATAGGTACAATTTGTTATATATTCCTTGGTTTTTTGTTTTGTATTTTTAAAAGAAACATGTTTTTATTTTCGAATACATCATCGAAAAAAAAAAACGCGTGAACTACAGAACATGCAAAAAAAATTTTTGCGATTTACAAATCGCATGTGATTTGACAATCGCGTGAGAGTCAGAACATGGGCGTAAATTAATTATTAGGTTTATAACTTTAAAAAAGAATGTTAATTTTACTCCAATACTTATGGATTTGACCACAATAAAAAATAAATTTGCCACTTTTTAATTTTAACACACCCTTTGTAAATACCTCTATTATATTTGTTAAAAAAACATTTTTTAACAGCATAAACTAAATTTTGTAAAACTTTTTTGTTTTGTTCGAAACCAAATCTCTAAAAAATTTTTGACATAAAAATTATGTCCCTTAAAAGACCACTTTTAAAAAAAGCTTTACTTCTGGTGTTGAAAAATATTTAAATATTAATTTTAAGCAAAAAATATAACACTTCCCTACGTTTCCTACATTAGTATTTGTCTGTTAACAATTTTTTCACAATATGAAACGTTGAACTGTAGTAATCGTGAAGGTCATATGTATAATTTTAAAATTTTTTTGTGTGTTTATTCTATTAGCAATAACGTTTTCTGTTAAAAAAGTTTTAAACAATGTTTTGCAGTCATAATACAGTGCAGTCACGATAATGTAAACAACGTGGAAATGATTTTTTTTATTATAATACGACTACGCAGAAACATTTTAATCTAAATGAATTAAATTATGATAACAAAATACCCAACAAAGGTGGATTTTATAAGGGAAGCGATTTTTAGATGAGAAAAAAAAAAAAACAATCAGGCATGTTCTAAAAATTCACTTTTTGTGACAGGGATTTGAAATCACAAGAAACATAAAAAAACTTTTTTAAATGCCGGCCGATTAAGAATTACTTGGTTATATTTTCAATAACCTAATTTTGAGTTTCACTCGAAATTGTGATTTTAAAATCACAAGTGATTTGATTTTACGTGGTTTTCAGAACATGCCCAAATAAGTGATAAGGACGTGATTTTGACTCGAAGCGCAGAATTAAGATAGAGAATGTTTGTGAATGGATCACTGCACTGCATCAGCGAAAACTTTTCCAAAAAACTGAAATTTAGTTTTAAAAAAGCTAAATAATACATTAATAGACATTTTTTTTTATTACAAAAAAATTTTCGAGTTAAAATTTTGCAATTAAATATGATTTTTGAAACCTTAAATGTCATCAGGATGCAGTGCAGAGTTTAAGTTTTTATTGTTAATGCCAAAATCTCGCATATTCAAATGGCAAAGAAACTTTTCCACCGAATGCAAATGTCCTGTAACTTAAAGTATGCATATTACTTTGATGCTTTTTTAATTTGACAATTCTTCTAATATTAGTTGTGTTCCCATAATTAACATTGGGATCCTGCAGGATCTCAATTTTACCAAAAAGCTTTTCCGTACTTAATAAAAGCGATTTTGAGAGTAATGTTCTCTTTTTTTGCGCAAAATAGCAGTCACCATTTTATCGGGTTTATTTAAAAAACTGTCAATCAACCGTTGGGAAAAACAAACAAAAGATACAACATTAATACGTGTCTAGCATACAACTTGCTGCCTGTGACTTCATTCCTAAATATACTTTCAAAATTTTTTAACAGGACGCATATCTATCTTCTTAAAATTACGTTTTTGTTTTTCGGGAGTGTTTTCGTTGGTTTTGGAGAAAAAATTTTTCCTTTTTCTTTTTTTTTTTACCAAACTTCACTTAAAAACTTATTTTGTAAAAACAAAAACATTTGTTAGGAAAAACAAACAATTTTCAATACACTTTCTTTTTATGCGTTTTTGAAATTAAAGTTAATTTTTTACTTGACTATCGAAACACTCATTTTTATTCGAAAGTTGTGTTGCAAATGGCGGTCAAGTTTTTAAGCGGTTTATTTTAAAATAAGAAATATTAGTTTAAAATAATAAAAATTAAAAAAATAATATAAGGGGTCCGTAAACTAGGAAACCGACGTTTTGCCGTTATGGCAGGACGGCTGAAGTTTAACTTTCCATTCATCTACAAATCGTTCCAGCGTTTGAGTTTGTAGCTTTTTTAGTACTATTTGAACCGAAGCCAATACAAGTATTGAGAACACCCTTCAGTGAGCCGCGACGGCTTTAGGGTAGCCGACCAGCATACTTCTCGTAACAGAAATAGGTTCCTTACTTCATGAAAAATATACAGTTTTTTTCTGAAAATAATCTTAATAAACATCCAAAGAAATAGCTTCTGATCTTTTCTTCTATTATAATTTACAAGACGTCTTCGGAGTCAGTTGCAGCCATTTTGTGAGCGGTTTGGAGAATTAAGTATTTATTTGGAATGTAATATTTTTTACCATTATTTTTTCCCAATATATGGTTTCTGAAGTGTGTTGCCGCTAAATTTGTGCCCCGGGGGACTAGTGAAATACTGCGCAAGTCTACTAAACTAATTGATTTTTTGCAAAAATTTGTTTGATAAGCCTATGATAACTTTAAAGATTAATGTTATTAATCAATGTTCGGGTCAGCTATTAAATAACAGTAAAAATTCAATTCAGGGCATATCACTTCATTTAATAATTTGTTGTCTGGAAAACCTATCAGACACGTCAAGGGTGTATTTGTAAGACGGCACCAAAAAACTGTAAGCGACTACGCCAACGTCAGCCACTTATTTTGAAATTAAATAAACAGTATAAACAAATGTAACGTTTTTTTTCTAAAAAGAATGTGGTCGTCTTTTAGAAATGATGTGAAGTTGCAGGTGTTGACAATTCATGTGTTTGAACATATTTGTATAAAGGATAATAAATTTGTACATATGTATGTATATACATCTGTTCGTATAAAATAACCAATCCGTAATAACATACAGGATAGTTTTTTTTCATAGGGCCACGATGAGAATTTCGCAGTCATATGTTTGAATAATTGACTTACCTAAGGAAGAAAACGCAATTATAATTTGTTTAAAATTTTTCTAAATATAAAGTTCACTTACCTTAATTATAAGAAATGATAAACAATTAAAAAATCTGGAAAAATAAATTCATACCTTTCTGTTCCACACTTTATTCCGAAACAGTAATATTTTCACCGGTTTCCTTGAAATTTTGAAGCGTATCTGTGCCTCTGGTAAAGTGAACTTCCCAGTTAAATTTGCGTAGAAAACAAAAGATAGCTTCAGAGCTTTGTGCTAATGTTTTACGTATTGTTTATTTGGCGTACAAATATAAAAATTATTATTTTTTATTTTGAAGTACATCAATCTGCATTTTGTAAACATTTGTTTACCAGCTGAAAGAAAAAGAGTTCTTGTTTGCATTGAAACAATTTGAAATGAAATACAATTGGTATTTTACATATGGCAATACTGCGAAGTCAATCATTCACAATAGCAACAATAAAATGCAGCACTAATTTTATTATACCGGTAATTTAAAAATATTGTCAATGTTTTTGTTAAAAAAAAACATTAAAAAAGTGTAAAAATGTTTAAATGTTAACATATATTTATATGTATGTGCATATGTTTATATGTATGTATAAATAAAACTCTATCAAAGTTAAAAAACTTTTAGCCCATAATTATGTTTATGTAAAATTTTTTTGACAATACACACTTACTAATACCAGGAAATATATTAAGAGTCTGAGCAGTACATATTTAGAGGGAAGTAATATTTTAATAATACGCCTTTTCAGTAAATTTCACATTTAAGCACTAATTTAAAATAAATACATTTTTAACTTTTTTTTTTAAGTTTTTGTGTATTGTAAAAATAAAATTAACTTCAAAGTTCGTTTACATTTTTTGTTTCAAGTGTTCTTAAAGGCCTTTAACTTTACTTACTGAAACCGCCATTGGAATTTCTAAAAAAAAAAAATTTTAAATAAACCCCTACAAAGTATATACAAAAGTGTAAATGAACAAAAAATTATTGCATTCGCCTAAACGGGCCTAATTTAGGCCACGTCAAACTCTTAATTTTTCATGCAAAAAACAACAAGAAAATTTTGGAAACCATGCCCTGTTTTTGCACGTCTTTGGGATTTACATATCGCTTGCTCAATATTACAAGGGTGTATGGGCAAAAACATATATGCTGAAGAAATAAAATTTAAAATGTTTATTTATTTTTTCTATTTCAAAATTGAATTTGGCAATAATATAATATAATAAGTAAACTATATTAAATATAAAACTAAATAGTTTAAAAAAAAATAAATTTTAAATCACTTGATTTTTGAATTAGAAAACTCAAGGAATAGATATTATTAACAAACAAAATTCTTAACAATTATATATTTTGCTTATCTGTATTTTAAAAATGCACATTGAAACTTGTATACTATATTCACAAAAAATTTACTGTTGAAAATTAAATTGTTACAATAAAAATGAACCAGAAGACGAAACTTTTCCAGGATGATAAAGTTTTAAAGACTTTTGTATTTGATTGGGGAATATTTTTTGATCGATATTACTTAGGAGAATTTTGAACTTTTTTGCTACAAACATAAGCACAAACACATTATAGCCCCGCCACCAAGGTCAAGTGAATCTAGTTCGTGGTTTATACAATGTTTATGCTGAACTCTTTTGTACAGGCCAGAGGCACTCTACACCCTCCGGATTAACAATAAAAGTTGCTCAGTTTCATATACAACCCTGGCATTTAATTAACTCAAAACCTTAAAAAAATATTAAATTCAACCTTGAAATATTGAGAAAGCGATATATAGGTATAAATTTAAATTGGGTATGGCTGTGTTTTAAATACATATCGTTATGTTGGGACATTTTTATAACTGTTTTATAATAAAAATGTTTGTTGGGTGCACACATTTGCTTAGTTGCACATTGCAATAGCAGACCAGTGACCATGCACATAAACATACGTAAATTCACACATATTTTAAAGTGTGTGTGTTTCGTTGTGCATTCAAAATGTGCACAATGAATTGTCTCACGTTGCAAAATAATAAATATGTATGTATGTGTGTATGTAAAAAGATAATAAATAAATAAAAACCAAAGACCAATGAACTTTAAATTGGCTTATGGGTGATTTAGTTTTCTTTTTGTTTTGTAAGTCAGTGTTTATAATTACAGTTAAAAAACATTCTTCTAAATAAATGAAAAAAATCAAAATTTGGTTGTTCAAGTATGTGTACATACATACATACAAACATACATACACACATACAAACATAAACCTCAGTTTGTTGTTGAATCAATATAAATTTAGAACTCAACACCAGGAAAATAAATAAGGAAATGAGAAGATATGACGAATGCAAAGTGATCACGTTGTTTTACGTTTTATAAAACACATACATTTAGTTAAAAAAATTTATTTCAACTGCAAATAAGCGTTTGCACTTGAATTAAATTTCTCAGCAAACACGATGTACAACGGGTAAAAAGAAAATTTACAAACATGTGATAAGCAGGGCAACCAAAAATATGCAAAGTCATATTTTTCTATGCGTCTAGACGCATTATGATATAATGCTGTCAATCATACGTCGCTATTCCACTACCTTGTATAGATACACCTTGATTTAGAGCTATTGATATAATAATTTAACTAGAAATTTATTATATATAATAGAGGTCTGCTTGACTACACCCAAATGCCGTTTAAATACATTCGTTTGTTTTTTAACAACATAGTGTTTTTCATTCAATGTTAAACAAATTAAATGAATGAACCCACAAGCGAAAGCAAATAAAAAACCACTTCAACCGAAAACAAAATATTACCCATACATTCATTTAAATAAATACTGAATAGAATGTGTGAATATTGCTGTATGATTGGTGTAAAAAATTATTATTCAGCGCATTCATTTGTGTTTGCAAATTTGTCGTTTTTGTTGTTGTTAAACATTCATTAACTCGAAAAAACACCTGAATGTTTTATAAAAACTCTAACTGTAATGAGACTTTGCTATGTTTTTGTATTTTCAAGTGAGTTTTATACACATTCAAAACGAAAACTGTAAAATGAATGTGTTCTTCTTGTATCATTGAGTGTAACACATAATACATTCTTTCTTGTGTTGTTACTGGCTTAACTTTATTTATCTCCCATAGAATGAAAAATGTTTGAATGAATATTGTTTTTGTTGTGTATAGGCAATCAAATGAATATAGTCATGCAGACGTCTAATATATAATTAGGGAGACCATTTATTTCTGGATCAAAATCAGTACACTTTTTTAAGTTAATATTATAAGAACGACTTTCAATTATAGCGGTCGAATTAAAATGACTTCCTGAGTCGATTAAACATGTTTGTCCCTCGTTTTGGGTGTCTGTATTTTTGTAGATAAAAAGAACAGTTCACAGGTCACTAGTTCATTAGGAAAAAAAATTTCAAAAAAAAAAAAAAATAAAAATTTTTGGGGAGCTGTTAATCAACTCAAAACTAGATTTAAAAGAAAAAATAATTTCAATACAATTTCTGTTGCTTAAAAATGCTTTATTGTCCTTTTGCGAAATATTCTTAATCGTAACGCAAGGAAAAGTTAGTTGTTTATTTAGGTTTGGAGATTATATCACGTGTAAATATACACGTACGTGTGAAAGCAAAAATTATAAACCATCTTTTAAACGACAATTTTGACAGACATGCGCAATTACATGTGAATTGCAAAAGTGGCAAGTCATGTGTAAAAAACATCCCGTATAAAACCACCTTTATTCATTAAAACAACAGATCAAGATACATTTAACAAGTTAGGATCAATTGATCAGCTGACTTTTATTTTCGGCATATGTTTTCTAGCTTAGCTTAGAAAACTTTTTATGTTATATTATGGTTATGTATACTGTGTGTATGTGTGATAGCAATATTTTTGACAACTTAGCTATAATTCAGCAACAACATAATACATATGTATATGTATGCAAAATTTTCTAAGAAGTTGTTGTTGTAGGGACGATATCACTTTATTATTCAGCCATGTAACAGCAATCGACCGAATTGTTAAATCATAGTACAATTACCTTACAAGGTAGTATCAAATTAACCATTTTTTTTGCTCAAATTTGTTCACGCGTTGAATCTTTCAAAACAGTACGTTTTTTGACATAAACGAGGTTGTTTTTACAACAACTTCAATAATTTGGTATCAAGTTTGTTGTAGTTGTTACCGTAACGATACTACCTTGTAAGGTATTTGTACCATGTGTTGAATTGTTCAGCGTAAGCAGTCACGTGTGTGAACTTGTGCTAGAAATCCATGCAAAAAAAAATAGTTTTATACACACAAATGCAAATTACTGCTTGCCTCTGCTCTTTCTAATTCTGTGTAATCTATTTGTGTATTTTTGCACAAACCTAAACATTGTTGCTAATCTTTGTGTTTCTATATTTTGTGTTGAAACTATTTTTTTTCTTTGTTTTTTAAATTTATTTTTACGTTATTGCATTAAGTAATTAACAACACACACTTACTAATACCAGGAAAAATTTTTGGGCGGTTAAGCAGTTGAAGATTTAAGGGAAGTAACTTTTAGTTAATTTGCAACCCCTTCATTTCCTTATGAATTAATAATTTTTTTCACATTCAAGCACTAGTTTCAAAATGGAAATTTTTATTTTTTTTTGAACCTGAACACTAACTAGCAATAATTATCGAAAATGATTGATAATTTTCTGTAAATTATTATTAAAAGTTGGTTAGCATTATTTTGTTTTGTTTCAAATATTCTTTAAGGCCTTCCTTCAGCTTTGCTTACAGTAACTGCCATTAAAATTGCTAAAAAAAAGGTTTTGAAAAAGACCCTGCAAAGTGTATATAAATTTGTAAATCAACAAAAGGTTATTGCAATCGCCTTATAACTTTAAACTTTAAATTTTTTGTTGAATAAAAGACAATGTTGGAATACTTGTGAGACTTCGATCCAAGGTGAATTAATTCATCAGGTTGTGGTGATTCTACAACAACTAAATTGTGGTGAATAAAATTTTCGTTTTTGTTGTCGTTTTTGTAGGGTTAAGTGTCAAAAAAGATATTTGAAAGTAAACAACTTTGACAGACCAGCCGCGATTCATGCATGAAAAAAGTAGATCAGATGTGCCTATAACACCACCTGATCAATAATTTTACCATGCTTCGATCGTTACACTATAAATTATAAACAAAACTAAAATCTAATAAAATAAACAACTTTTATGGCCGATTAAAATTAGTGTAAAATTTTAAACGTGATCGGACTATGCTTTGTTGCCCTTTCTTTTGTATTTGCTTTTATAAATATTCTTATCTTCTAAATAAAAAAAGAGTAAAAAAGAGAATTAAAACAAATAAGTATGAATATAAAAAATTAGAATCACAGTTTTATTGCTTCTAAAGAAGTACTACAGTGACCAACATATTAGCGGAATAGCAAAAAGGAAAAACATGCATTCATTATTAAAAATAAAAAATGAAATATTAATGTCAGGTAATCAGAACTGGTTGGTTTTAAGAAAAATTATTAACAGCGTTTGGGTTTATTAAACAATTTTTTCTTGTTTTTCTAAAAATATGAAATATTTTAATAAGACCCTTTCGTTCAAAATATCATTTTTAAGCCTAAACAATGTTTTATTAAAAACAATAAGACAATACCATAGATAACATACCTTGTGAGTTTCCTTAATATTTTTTGATATAATTAAGGACTTTTTTGTATCTTTTTGAAAGGTTTTTAAACAATAACAGCTTTCATAGAAAATATAATCATATCCTTAAATAGAAAAAAATATGACATTTCCTTATATAACAAAATGTTTAAATAAGTTGAATCTTAAAAACTTTCCACTTATTTTAAGATAACAAGGGATTCGTCTGATATAACTTTGTGCCAATTGAGGAGAAATTTACAATAATAGCGTAAAAATAAAAACCTTATCCTTTCGTTTTTTACAAACAAAAGTAAACATATCTCAAATTACAATGAAATGGCAACCCTAATTTAGATTTTACTTCATTAAAGTAATTTTATTAAAAAGCCAACGTATTATTTATTTCAAATAAAATAAAAATATAACTTATACGTCGGGGGGCAATAAATGCATTTTTAACCAGTTGTGTTGTGTAAAAATCGCAAAAATTATCCAAAAACTTTAATCAAAATATAATAAATATTTATTAATTTATATATTTATTTAATTAGTTTTAATCGTATGAATGAGTTCTAAGATTAAATGATTAAGTGAGCTCTAGCTGCCTGGGCTATCAGCTTAAATAATTATTAAGGGTCTTATTCATAAACGTACAATAGTGCTTATTAAAGGCTTATTTGACAATTATTCCATATATACTTGTCAAATAAGCCTTTAATAAACACTATTGTACGTTTATGAATAAGACCCTTAAAAAATAACATTTATTTCCCAAAAAATATAAAACAATTATTAATATTTAGTTTAATAATTCCAAACAATGGGATTCACTTAACTCTCCGATGTTTCCGTGTGCTTGATTTTTTTATTCGAAAATCCAAAAATGTTTTAAATTTTCGGTTCCTGATTAATTTAAATTTTTTTTATTTATTTATATACTTATGTATCATTATATACTTATATCTTTTTTATTTAGTTTTAAAATAAAATTAATCTTCTGAAAAAACTACTAAAGCGCTTAAGATGTGTTTCATTAGGGAGGAAATTACCCTCATAAGAATATAGTAAAATTTAAAACTTTAGCAGTAATAAAATAAAACACTTTAAAAAATTATTATTAATGAGTGATCATATAAACACATAAAAAGGGTAAACATTTTTGTCACCCACTGTACAACTGTTATAAAATCTGTTTCTTTATCTTGTGCACGCGCCTTTTATTTCTTTGCTAATTTATTGTTATGTGTATTTATTTTGGGGGTTTTTTCCTCTTTATGGTGTTATTGTTTTATTTTCCTTTTTAATACTTAATTGTACATTGAATATGTTTTATGTTAACCTTTTTATTTAAAGCCTTAACTGTGGGTGCCTTTAAAAATTAATAAAAAAGGTTGTTATTTTTTCAACTACTTTTGCCATCTTTATTAAAATATTTATCAAAGAGAAGTTATTTATAAACGTGTTATAAAATAACATAAGAGAAAAAGAGAGAGAGAAAAGGAAATAGAAGTTAATCTATAGCGTAGAAAGTTAAAAATAAAGGAAAATAAATAAAGTAACAGATAAGCGTCTTTGGTAAAAACTAAATCTAAAACATCCAGACTAGTCACCTTACCAGTTCGTTGGATCACTTGGTAGTAACCAAATTACATACTTCGGAACGAAGGAACGGATGGTAAAAATCGATCTCAGTTATTTTAAACAACTTTATATAACAAATATTTTGCACTAAGAAGTATATATGTATATATTAAGTTATTATCTTATAATGGCGATGTAGCTGAAGGCTGATACTCCCCACGTTCCCTTAAAAACAGGGACCTGAATAAGCTAATACTTTAAATTAAATTAAGTTCTTACCAATAAGGGCTCCGATAAGTCAATGACTGTATAAAATCATAAAAACCATTATTCGTAAATGTTAGATAAGAAGTAACTGATTATCTAACAACTTTTAAATAATGCAATCGAGTAACAGAAAATAAAAATTAAGTTGTTTTGTTATGTCCAAACACTACCAAGATTTGCTGGGCAGATATATTTTCTTTATTTATTTAACTATTTTTATACCCTTCACATAGTTTGTCATTTCATTTGTAATTTTCACATTATCAATTTGCGACCTTATAAAGTATATATACTGGATCCTTATAGATAGGTATATCGATATAGCCATGTCCGTCTGTCCATCTGTTGAAATCAAGTTTCCGAAGTCAAATAAAGTGATACAGACCAGTAATTGATGTCAAAATATTAGAAACATCTTGGTGACAATCGCTATTTAGAATCAGCAAAACCGGTTCACTATTGACCGAGATATAAGCGAAAACCCAAAATAACCCATTTTTTAGGGACAAAATCCGTGCATATATCCCTATATATCTCAGTAAGTGCAGTCACTCTTGCAACAAAACTTGGCACTTGGTAATTAGACAATTAGGCCTACACTTTAAAGAAAAACATTTTTGGTAGGGGGCAGGGGAAGGGGTAGCTTCCAAACAAATAAACAATTATTATGAAACTTTCGATACGCTACATCTGGGAAACTATAACAGCTATCGACTTTGAATATTCTACAAAAAGTAATGATCAAATAACTCATGCATTTTCGAAAAAAATATTTGGAGAGGAGCAGGGGGACTAGAACCTTCCATAAAAATTAACAACTTTAATTAAACTTTTAATATAAATATTTTCGAAATTTTTTAAAAACTCTCGACCTCAAACCTCCTAAAGTTTTCCATTTCGAAATCTAGGATTTCTATGGCTTTTAAGCCTGGTACAATGTATTTGTATTATATTATTTGCAGTACAAAATAGCTCGGCTAGAAAAGATAGTTAGGTATATTAAAAGATTCATGTGAAGGGTATATAAGATTCGGCACAGCCGAAAACAGCGCTCTTACTTGTTTCTTCTCGACAAGGTTAAACTTCATTAAACAGTCTTTAGATTGGTAACCTTTTTTGGGTAAATATTTAACAATACTGATCGCAGCCTAAGTATACGTACGTAAATCAATTTGCCCCTTTGTATTCTATTTGCTTATTCACACCATACACATCTATATATAACAGTTAAAGGAGGTCCGCAGCAACGAGGATCAATTGTTTTAAAAATATGCATGTTCTTATGTACATATATACGTATGTATGTATGTATGTATGTTTGTGTTAAAAAAAAAAATATTTATTTTTATGTGTTTATAACCAATTTTGTTGTTGTATTCGTTTAACGTTTTAGACACATATGTATGTACGTACATATGTATTTACTATAAGTTTTCGTTGTTGTTTTTGGTATCTTTATCTCACATCCGCTGTATTCTGCAATTTTTTTTTTGAGTACAATAACCTTGACATTGCAACCAGTTTGTTCGTTCATTCGCTAAAAAAATACATAAAAAAATTTTTCGAATTTTTTAATTATTTGTCTGGTCTGTGCGGAAAGTGTTGCGTTTCCGAACATTTCATAATATTATTTTGTTTGTAAATTATTTTCCATTGTTTCTCGGATCGAATGCATAGAAGTCCAAAAATATTCATATTGTTGTTCCTCTTTGTAAAGTTAAGACTTTGAATGTTTAATGTCTGCTTCCTTAGTAATATAAGGCCAAAAAATAAATATAAACTTTTCTCATGCAATATAATAGACTAGACATTTTACCAAATTGGATACCTTTGAAAAATTGAAAAAAAACAGAACCCATTTTGGGCGAATCTACACAATATAGGCACCAAGTTAGACAAGTTTAGGGTTTAAAAAGTATAATTTATATTTATTTTGCAGAAAGGGTAAACAGTAATAATTTTAAAGTTTAAAATATTTTTAAATTTCTGGAATCACGACAAAACTTATCATACATAACCTTTTAGATACAATTAACAAAATCAGTTTTTGTTTAATGATGTATATCTCTTGAACTATTATTAGTGAAAATTTTAGATTTTACCTTTTTAAAAGTTTTAAACATCTTAAGTTTAGTTTTTTTATGACGCATTTAATGATCAATTCATACTAATTTCGATCTTATTAATAGTTTTTCTTTGTCTGTCTTAAAAACAAACTGACGTCAAAGCATCAATGTAGTTTTTTTTTTGTTGTTAAATAGCAGACGTCATATGAAATTTTGCAATTGTTACCATTAACACGAGTAATTTTAGATAAAAGATACCAAACACGTATGTTTATTCATACAAATTGGGAAAAAAAACTAACAAATAGAAATTATATTTTTAGGACAAAAAAAGTCTAATATTTTTCTAGAGATGTATGCATCACCTCGTATGTATATTTAGATTTTATGAACATACAAACATACATATTTACTTACGCGAGTATTTGAAATCAATCAAATAAATATATAAAACTAATGTTTCTATTTATGCTTGTAGTACTTACTTCTGTATTTGAAAAAATTTTGAAACTGATCTATTGTTTTCAAATCATTTATGAAATTTAACAAAAAACTCCCAAATAATATTATACAATAGTTTGCCTTATTAACTTTTTGAATTATACAAAAACACAATTTTGTTTTGAAAATAACATTTAATCATTTAAGTAAAACCTTTTTATTTGGTTGTGCCTTTCATAGTGGTCCTTTTATCTTCATAAAATCAAAATAATATTATTTTATGTCAGATTTAAAGTCGATAAGTATTATTGTTTCCGATACATACTACATCGAAAACTTCATCAAGTTGAAGCGTTTGTGGGGGGCTACCACTCTCCTTACTCTAATAAAGTTTTTGAGATAAATGTATGTGGCGTTGCTACTTCTCTTACCCAAAATATTTTTTTCCATAAATAAGCTTGTCGTCTTCAAAGTGTCCACTTCAAGTTTTGTGGTAACTGTTGACTACAGTGATTGCGGCTTATAGGGATATATGCATGATTTTTTTTTTCTAAAAGATGTATTATTTTAGGTTTTAGCTTTTAAATAAATAATTTTGACATATTTCGCTTTAATTCATTTTCAATTAAATTTGTTTTTGCTTAGAATAAATTAGTATTTGTAGTTGATATTAATTGAAAGAAACTTATTTGAAAAACCAATTTTTCCTACTAACTCCAGCAGAGTAGATTGCATTTTCGAAACCAGCTACGGAACGGTAGCAGTGTTTTTCACTGTAAACATGACCTATTTAACCAACATGTTACCCAAAAGGGCAAACGGATTTTTTCTTTTTTAAGTTAAAAAAAAGACTATTAAAATACAAGGCATATAAATTATTTTCTTTTTATTTTTACAACTTTATTGTAAAACAAAAAAATTCACAAAAACCCTTACAAAACTAAATTTAGTTTTTGTCTTGTCTATCCATAAAAGTCGTTTGACTTTTTCTTAAAAAATAACTGAAAAAACTAACTCAAACTGGGAATCAGCATTTTTAGGTTTAGTTGTTGTTGTGATTTAATAAATAAGTGCCCAAACCAGTTAACAAATTTAATATACAATATTTTTACTGTTTCTGCATTTAAAAATAACTTTGCCAAATACTTCTTAAAAAACTTACGTTCCGTTACAGTAATAGTTGTTGGGGTGCGCTCAAGTTATATTTCAAATAAGTAACAGACAATAAATAGCCGGTAATTTAAAAAGAAATTAGCAAACCACAACTGAAAAAAATGTAAAAACATTGACTTGAATGGTCCGTTTTGTAAAGTTAGATTTTCGGTTTTAAAGTTCCAAAGCGCCTAGAATTAATTGACTGAGAATCATGTATTTGTTTGTATGCATAAGTATGTATATACGTGTATATGAATGATTGTGTGAGCTACTGGTTTTACCGTAAAAACTAGCTTTAGTGTGTTTTAATATATTTTTTTTTGTTATTTTCTATTTGCAAAAGTTTGAATATCAATTTGATTGGGCGAAAATTTAGCAAATTTTCGCATGATATGCGAATATTCATCAAAAGAGTTGTTGTCTTAAGTTTATAGTTTTTATGGTCGGCTGCGTAAGCGTTTAAGATGAAATTAGTTCTGTTGACTTAAGGTTTTTAAATTTTTTATGCAAACATGCTAACAAATAGCAAAAAATATATTGAGAAACTGGGCCAAAAGCCAGAGAGCAAACAAGACACTTAAACAGCTTTAGTAGGTTGTTATTTTTTCCAATGTTTTAACTTTAAATCAATGTAAGCCAAGAGTGTCTCCGGGTAACAAACACTTGTCGGTTTTTACATAAACACAACACGAGTACCTACAAAAACCATAACAAAGAAAGCAAAACCAAAAAGTAACAGTAAGGTATTGCATTACTTTTTTTTAACAAACAAACAAAAGCACCCAGTCATTTTCTCATAAATTATCCTCTCTCATTGGGCAACGCTGCTTAAAACTGATCTTTTTTGTTGGATGGTATTTGTTTGTTTGCATGTGTCTGTTATGAGTGTGAGTATGCCATTTTTAAGGCCACTAAACAGCACGTGTAAGCGATTGTTTTTCTGCTTCTTTTCTTTATTTCTTTGTGGCTTGGTTTAAAATTAATACATATGTACATATACATATGTATTTAGCTTACCTAATTACATACATACACACACAAACGAGCGGACTAAACTGTTTTTTGATGTTACAATGTCAGAAACACCAAGGCTTTTAAAGAATTGGAAAATAAAATAAAAAAAGGTGTATAAAGTGTGTTACTTAAGCTAAGAACTTATTTTTTTTTCTGAAATTTTTTTCCTGGTAACTAAAAGTTTATATATAAAACATTATTATTACTACTGCCCCTTTAATTGCAATATTTTTTGTCAAAGATTGATTAAGTAACATAGGGCTTATAAGAAAGCAGTAAAATATTTTTTTAGAAAATAGTTTAATGGCATTAACATTATTGACAGCCCTATGTTCCTCTTAGGAAATAAATGGATTGAAAACATGAAAATTTTTTTTATTTAATTTAAAATTATATTTTAGTTAAAATTTGTGCATTATTTAATGGTCGCAGCCAATTGAAAGAACTGGTGTTAAATAAAAAAAGAAATTTTTTATTTATAAAAACACTTAAAAAAAGCTGCAAAAGAATTTAATAGTATTAAATTTTAATATTCTTGCGAGGGGATTATTTATAAAAAAATATGTTTGAAAGAGAAAATTATGATAAAATATACTAACAAAAATATAATTACACACTAATTTATTTTTCGATCTTTACAGGATCAATTTTATGCGAACTGCTGAGGTATAATTAATAATAATTGCAAAAAACGTTCATATTTTTATTGATTAAAGTAATTATTAATACTTATTTATATTGCTCTTAAGTATTAAACATTCTACCAACATATTAATATGCAAAAATAACGACTTGTGAAATCAGTGAAGGATTTGTAGGAAATAAATATTATAAAAGTAAAACTTGCTCAAGGCCACTCAAGCATTTATTATTTTTTTAAAAACCTTTAAAAATATAGGTATTAATTAGTGTCTAAAAAGACACTTAAAAGTTTGCAAATGAAAATTCAGCTTATTAGAGCTAAAGCAAGGTTAAAGGGGTAAAATATGATGATACTAACTTAAAGGGTTATTTTAAAATTATTATAATTTGTAAATATTTTAACTATTAAAATAACAAAACAATAAGAATATATCGTTACTTTTCTTGACTAAAGAACTTCTCACATACACTCAAAAAATTATTATGGTAAAATTAACTGGAAATCTATTTAAAATAACTGGATATTCATTTGAAAACCGTCCAACAAGATATTCATTAAAATTAAAAAAATATTTTATTTAAATTCAGACATCAAAAAATTAACTTACATATTCGTCTAAAATCACTAGATTTTCTGTCACTTACAGCAAAACACACAGTATCAGAAAAAAATTAACAAAATCAAATATTACTAAAAAATAACTGACAAAATTAACTTCAACTGAAACCCTTCAAACCAGTTAAAAAATTATCGTATTGAAATTTAACTGTTTTTCATTTAAAAACAGTCAAATACTGTAATAATTTTTTAAGTGTACAATACAGAAACGAGGCACAGATTTTTGTTTATTTTGAAAAATGGTCTGCTGCAGCAAAAGAAATTTCTCGAATTAAAAAAAATAAAGAATTAGGGCCTTTTTATATTAAAGGTAACGAAATACTCTTTAAAGAGTATATTTCCCATTTTGTTAATTTTTAGCTTAACAGATTACCATCAATATTTTACGAACACATTCATACAAAAGCGAATTAAAGAAATTTATTTTGGGTTCAATCAATAGAATTTTCTTAAACATTTTTATTATAAGTTTGTTTTTTTTTCTATTAATATGCAAATATGTATAAATATTGTTTGATGACATTTTTTATCTTCATACATACAAATTATTTTAAACATCTTTAGATTAGCAAGCCATTTCTATAATTTTAAGCCCCCAAACACACCAACAGGCAAAATATCTAAATACATATGTATGCATGTATGTGTGTGTGTTTAATTAGGTGCATATTTTTTTAAACGTTTTAATTCAATAGAAAGCAATAAATTTGTATTTTTTTTTATAAACGCACAAACGTATAATTCAAACAAACATGTATGTATTGGTTGCTTTTTTATGACGTGGTGTGTAAATGTATTTCTGTGCATGCTTTAAACTTTTTGTGTGTATGTGTGTTGTGTACGGATGAGCTTTAAAGCGTTCGAGGTGTGTAAGCGGGTGTCTAAATGGCACACACGTGCAGCAACCAACGGCCATTAAACCGACGCCATAACAATGGCAAATATTCATGGTGTGTTTGTTGTGTTTTCTGTATTTAGCAAAATTTTGCTGAAAATAAATTTATACAAATATAACAGATACGTTAGTGTTACCATTTTAGCACTTGACTAAAGGGGCTAATGCAGTAGACAAGCTTTTGTACTTTATTATGTGATTGAACTGTATTATTGACAATATATGGCCCATTTTTGCGAGTAAAATCAAAATAAATTTAATATTTTTATGATTCCTCAAAAATTATAAAGTGGTTTGTGATAAAATTATATCAGCATAGCCGAAGTTTTAAGACAGTAAACATCTTTAAGAACTACATATGTAATTTTAAGTGCTATAAACGACCTAATATTTTTTAAATTTATTTATTAAAATTAGTAATTAATATATTTAATAAAAAAATTTTAAGGAAAATATTTGAAAAAAATTACCATAAGTACATTAAAGTTTAAAAAATATTGAATTTTTAAAATTTTTTAATACAAATCAATAATTTTAAAAATAGCATAATAATATTTAAAGTATTTTTTTATTAATAACTTGTTATGAGCTTCCTTTAAAAAATAAAAAGCCTTTTAATTGCAAATATGTAAATAGCATTTAGTTATTTACTTACTGAATTTCTGATAAATCGCAACAATATTCCGTTTTTAGCAGCTCCATTTGCTAAAATAATTTTCTTAAAATAATGACTTTACGTAAATGCTTAAGTATTATATGATGTAAGCTCAATTAAACAATCACGTGATTGATTAAAGAAGATTGTATGATGTATTTGGGCCTTAAGGTATCTAACTTTTGTTCCATATTTATTTGACTATAATATAAAATAAACAAAACAAACAAATTTATTTTTTAACTCTAACATTTTGCAATAAAAATAATTTTTAAACTGTGAAAATTAAAAAAAAAATACACATGTATGTCTTTACACATATGTACATACATATATGTATGTATGCACCTATACCTACTTTACTTAGGTATATGATTCGAAAAGAAATATAATTTTTTTGTAGAAACTTACCACCTCTAAATAATTTTTATATACTTTGGCAACACTTGGATACAAAAATTTTTGCTTAAACATTTTCTGAACCGGCATTTAGCTAAACGAATACGAAAGAATAAATACAACAACGTTAAATGTGCCTACTACAAATAAACAAAAAGTGTGAAAAATTTATAAAGTGAGCGTTTGTTTAGTTAGCATGGCTCAGAGAAATTAAGTAGAGAGAGAAAAAAAAGTTGCAGTTACATTTGTTGCCGTGCAATATATTTCTTAACTACTTTGAAACATTATTTACACTGAGAGAAGATTATATTAAAAGTATGTATTTGGTGGCTTTCATAATCCCAATATATCATTTTTTTGTTACGTAAATATAATAAACACTTATTTCTTATAAACATACAAACTTTTAATGATTATATTAACAAGAAAGCTTTGCATGATATATAAATTGCAATTTATGTATATGTATGTGCATATATTAATAAGTAAGGAACCATATTCATTAACAATTTTAAAATAGACTTTAAATTTAAAGAAGACTTTATATAGTGATTTTGTATGAAAATTTCGTATAAAAGGTACATTTTGAATTTGAAATTTATTTTATATGAATATGACTCAATATATCTATGCTGTAATTTAATTATTTTAAAACATATTTTTATGAAAATTTCATCGTGAAAGTCTTGTATATTTTATTTAGTTCTTATATAGGAAATTGAAAAAAAAATAATATTACCTTTGATATATTAATATCATTGCTTCAACAATAAGATTTTATTATAATGTTAATACGTGACTAGAAATAACATCTTATGCATTTTTTAAGACATACATATATTAGATATTTCTCAAATATACCATATCAAAACATTAAGAAAACTAACACTAAAACTGTTTCTCAGTGTATAAAATATTCCATCAACATGTTGCCACTGCCAATGCAACAATAAATTATTTATTTAATGTGCTTAACTTTTAAAAAATATCTTATAGACATTTGCTAGTGCGGTTTAAATGTAAATTGCAAATAATACAGAGAATCACTATCTTTAACGCTTTCAAATTTAACGCACATAAACGGTTAAATCCAAGTATGTTAATAAATATTTAAAATAAAAGAAATAATTACTGACACCAAAAGGTTGATATAAACAAACAACAAAGGAAAAGTATTTTATAAAAAGTAAAGACACTACTAGGAATCAATAAAACAAGTGCCAATTTTTTAAAACAAATAACTTGAAAAAAAAATAAAATATTTACAAAGTTATCCTTAAAGATATAAAGACATTATTTTGTAGTTAAAAAAAACTAAAAGATATTTTGCAAAGAAAGAGTTATAAAAATAGTGTTAAAAAAAATAATTAAAACAAATTGTGATATTGTTGTATTATAGACAGTGAGTGCCCTGTTTCATTTTGTGCCATCTTTTGCTGTTATTGTTTGTTTGCCGTGCAAGTAAGTAACTTTTTAAATAAAATAAAAACAAGAAAAATTTTACAAATAAGGCATAACGAACTAATTTCAATTGTTTAAGTAAATAATAAAAAGCGCTTGAACATGTGTTAGACTGTATTGCAACCTAAATGTCTGCCCTTTTTCTGTTTCACACAGTCAAGGGGTTTTAAAATATCCTAAAGCGCACACTAAATAACAAAACAGTCAGTATTTAAAAAATCATATTTTCATAAAAATCATTTTGCTTCACTGTTAAAATTACCAAATTAGTGGTCGTAAAATTAAGTTTACTTAAATGCCAACGAAATTTTCGTGTTCGTAAAAGATTTGATTTCGGAATTACCTAGTTTTCAAAAAATTAAATAAATGATTTTGATGAATTTTGAGTTGTGACTGTTTTTGATATGTATTTGTATTTGTAATTTGCATATCGCATGCAAATTTGTATTCTAATACCGTTGCCTTAAATTAAAAAAGGTCATAAATTACATGTATTAAGAAATAGAAAAAAGTTATATGCACGGACTTTTTATTCAGGCTATGTTCAAACAAAAGTTTTTATTTGATCACTTTTAATGATTTTTCTTCATATATAAAACATTTTTTTATCAACATTATTTAGCGTTAATATTGGTGTTACAAACATAAGGAGCAAGATTTGTGTCTTTTTTCGATGAGTTTTCCTCAAGGGCGCATAAGGTCGAATAGGGCATACATAATACACCTACTTTCTGACATAAACATTTGTTGCTGGCACGTTTAGTTGTTTGCTTTTATTGTTTCTTGTAAATACTTTATACTTACACATGTATGTAAGTGTGTATGTATGTATGTTCGAACTTTTGTGAGATTACAAAAGGATAAAGGGATGCTGGAAACGTGTTTATGTTAAAATTAAGTTTTCTTGGGTTTCTTTTGAGTTTTACCAGGTATGAATTATGTTGATTTGCTTATTGGAAACTTTTCGTTTAATAAAAATGTGACAGGAACAATGTCTAACGCGTAGCTCAGGGATTAAAATTAAGAGCAATCATTTACACAAGCCTTCAGCCTGTTTCGTTATAATGTTTTTATTAACTGTCTTGACATCTTGTAAACGTTTTTATTGAAAAGGTGTTGTTCAGCAAAAAATTTGTTTTGCTTTTATATTAAGAGCAATCATAATTATTAAAATAAATTTTTTACAGTTTTTGAAATTCAAAAATTTTTCAAGACAAATAAAAAAAAATTTAATTTAACTTTACTGGTTAGTTTAGAAACCATTACTATGAGCAGTAGTTTAAAATTCTGAAATGCATAAATCAATTTTATTTGTCTGATTTTTCTATATACAAAATTTCATCAAGCGCAATGAATATGTTTTCAATATGGATTACCATATAAATTTTTAAATAGAAAAAATTGAATTTTGATCAGTTTTTTCATCTTAATCTCAGATAAATACATTTTAATTATTTTTTTGGAAAAACGCATAGTAAATATGTACGGGCTTAGTAACAAAAATGTTTGTGTTTATTAAGGTTTCATTTAAAAATTATTTTTAATAGAAGTTTGTCAAAGAAGTCCTTAATAAACAGGTAGTATTTAGACGTTTCCATGTAAAAAAGGACTCGAACGAAAAGGGTGATTTTCTTATTTTTAAGCGAATTAAAATGTTAAGTAAATACTATTTTTTTTTAATTTTTTTTTAAATTCATGCTAAACACATTTAAAACAACTTTAGACAAACAAACAATCAATATAAATTTTTGCGTTATCTATAAAATTTTAAAAGGATATACATATGTACAGATTTGTTTATACCAAAATTTGTAATACCTCGTCCGTAAAAGTCTTGTAGGGGGCATTTTAAATATACGTCATAATTTTTGAGTATCTACCTAGTATTTAACGCCTTAATGTATTGAGATACCTCGAAATCACAGCATTTTTAAAATTCTAATTATTAAATTTATGATTTAATCACAAAATTTGTGAGTATCATAGTCACACTCGTCACAACGGAATATCCAATTTGTACAAAATAATTAACGTGGTGCACGCGCTATTTATTAGACAATCATTATTAATATTTTGTGATAATAAAAACAACAAAACACATTTCCTTATAAACACTTAAGAAAGTGCATGGCATTTTATTTTATTGAAGCTATAAATGTTAAGTACATGTTTGCTTAAATAATTTAACATTTTGAAAATATGAGATTAAAGCCAACCAAGTCCGACGGATGTGTAACATAGTTTTGCTATTTGATCTTTTTTTTTAAAAAAGTATAAAAGTATTCCAGAGTGATAGGAAAGGAGAGAATACAATTTTAATAGGAAAAAAGTAAATATAATTGGCATGCCTAGCTAAAACCCTTAATAATGTATTTTTTTAGTCTGGAGTTACAAATATGTATCTGTTTTTTTTGACTTCCATAAGAAAGCTTTGAAATATTAAAGCCTTTCTGTAAATCTCTGTGTTTAAATGATTTACTCACTCTCTTAAAGATAAGTTTTAATGCTACTTTTCAGAATTTTTTGGAATCAAAAGTCCTATGTGCTTCCCTTGTTATATTTTCATATATATTTTCGCCATTTTAGTGCAGATTGCATGACCATCTTTGTTGTATTAGACAAAGTAACCCTTTTAGATTTTTTCTATGTTTTTGTGTTGTAAAATACTTTGGGGTTATCATGTTATTTGTGAGTTAAATAAAACTTGATTGTGTTCTTGTATATATATTTAATATATTTATTAATGGACAGGACAAATGTGTAAAATATAAAACATATACATATGTGTATATGAAAAATTTCGCCATTGAGACCTAAAATTTATACTTGAAAATTCACGATTATATTTATATTTTACCAAAGCTCTTTACTTAAAAATTTTTTCAGAAGTCTGGCCTAAATATATTTTAACAAATACAAATATCCACATATTTAAGTCAAAATATCAAGGAAGCGACCTTGTTGTAAATGTGTATGTTTTAGGCTTAAGACGTTTTAGGATTATTTTTATTAAAATTTCTTTTCACGAAGTTGTAAGAAATTTTTTTAAAAAAATTTTTTGTTATTGTTAACCAAGTGTTATGCGTTTTCAAAACCAGTTAAGAATTTTAATAATCAGTACTCTTTAATCGGTAGTTAGTATTTGGGTGGGAAGACCATCTTTTAACCTCTTATTAAAAACACTACCGATCAAAGAATACTAAAAATTCTAAGCGGATTTGAAAATACATAATACTTGGATGATGTCAATAAAAACTAAATGTAAAAAAAATCTTTCAATTAACATTAAAAATTTACTTAAATTTTTTTTAATAATTAAAAGAAATTCAATGAAAATAAACTTAAGTCAAAAATAGCAAAGAATACATTTTTGTAAAATAATCATATTTTTTCAAACCTTTTAGATATCTGCACAAACGTGCCTATAACAATATGTTAATTAAATTCCCACAAAGGTATATGAACTCACACGTGTGTTAGAACCCAAATATTTAGCCGCATTTTAATGGCTTATTAAATATGTATTTAGTTTTTAACAAATGAAATTTTAAAGCGTAAAATGTAAACATTGGAAATAATTTTATTAGAAAAAATTCCATTGCTTAAAGTGACATAACGAAGATAATTTTTTTAATATAAATTTCCAGCTGCTTACACACGTCTGATACATTATCGAATGACTTAAGGCTATAGAAAAAACTCAGCAGCAACATCTTTTTAAAAGCCGACGGCAACAGCTCTCAACCCATAACTGACACAATCATCAGAAAGCGAAAAAATATAATAAAAATTTATTGCTAGAATTGCTACTTAGACAAGTTGTCCCGTCCCGTTGCCCAATTTTTGTTTGCAACATTCTAAAAAAATTGTTGGTCTACATTAAGCAACAAACAGCAGCAACTGATTAAAATGTAAAATTTTGTAAAAAGAAAAAAACAAATAAATTAATAAAATAAAAAACAAATTTGAAGAGCGTATCTGTGTAAATATCTTTCTCTCTCATTGCTCTTTCATTTAATTTTTTTATTTCTATTTTTAGTATTTTTTATTTTGTGTTTTAGCCTTTTATTTGTTACTTTTGTCTACTTAAGAAAAGTGGATTATAGTTTGCTTTTTGTTTTTTTTTTTTTTTGGTTTTTTGCATGTGTTCAATGTGTTTGTTATACATACAGAAAAAAAAAACACACGTGTGTGTGTGTGTGTTTTTTTATTTTTATTAACGTGTTCATTTAAGTATAAGTTTTGTTTTTTTGCTGTTTTTATTGCTGCTCGTGTTTGAGAACTTTTAAAACGAGGGTCGTTTAACTATCTTGTAAATGAAATCAACCAGGTTGAAGATAAATGCTTGCGGTAGCACGTGTGTAACAAAAAAAAAAAAACAATAACAGCAATAACAACTACAATACATAAACTTAAAATACTTGATATTTCTTTCGCTTTGTTTATAAGCAGTGGAGTGCCTCAAAAACACATAAACCAGTTAAAGTAAAATAAAAATATATTTAAAAGCTAAAAAAGGGACGCAAAAAAGAAATACATATGAATCTCTTGGTTTTAAAGGAAATAAGAAGGAACTAGGAAACATTGGAGAGTCAAGTATACCATCTTAATGGTACAGTGGTTTCCCGATTTAACGAACAATTATTGATTGTCAGCTCTGTTCGTTATATTAAAAAACTCGTTAAATCCAGTACTAAAAAAATATTTATTCATGTAACAAGAAATTAAAAGAACAATGCCTATAATAAATAAAAAAGTAAAATATAAAAAAAAGAAATTAATAAATATAAAGAAACTTGCTATTGACGTTGGTTTTTGCGTTTTCTTTAAACCTTTTTTAATGGCTTTCTTTTGAAGCTCACATAGAAATAATATTTTGGATAGGTATATCGATATTATTTTCCAGTCCCCACTGAATACATGCATCAAAGCTTTCGATTACATTGCTGGGTTTAATTTTTATTCTTTCATCAGCAGTTACATCGTTTTCTAATCGCGCATTAATTTTTTCATCTTCGTCCTCATCCAGAAAAACTTCACATATATCGTCCTCCATCCATTTGTTAATGTCTTCTGCCGTAAATTGATTCTAAAACTTGTCAAAAATTAATACAACTGTACTCTATCTATATATGTATTGAAATAAGTTTTACGAATTTTTTGTATATAATTTTTATTTGTTCCAGGGTACACGTATATCAGGTAGCCTCAGATAAACAGCTGAGTAACGGTATTTCGTTGTATTAATGTCAAATTTTGTTTATGTTTATGTATTTTCTTCCTTTTTTTACTAACAATAATTGTAAGAAAAGCTCAAAAAGAAGAGTAAAGATTTTGTGAGTTTTTGTTATGTGTCTTTGACATTCTTATGACGGTATAGTTGTTTTTGTAGAATCACTCCTACCTGATATACGTGTACCCTGATTTGTTCGTTACATCGAGTACGAAATTGTATTTTAATTCGTTACACACAGTACCTTAAGTTAAACTTTTGCCTGTTAGTTAAATTCGAAATTTGCTTAATCGAGAGCTCCTTAAATCGGGAAACCACTATATTTAACAAGATTTAAAAAAAAGTAATATTTTAATTTTTGTTTAATTAAGTTTTAAAAGCACAAATTTTTTGATTTTGTGGGATAAAATAATTTTTAGATCTGTAAGTTTTGTGCCCTTGAAACTCTGCCAATGTGGTTAAAGAGTTATAAAAAAGCGCTTAATGCATCACAATTTTCAAGTTTTCCCTCTTATACAATATTTTGTCGGTATTATGCAAAGACCCAGCGGTGAATAAAGCAAAGCGAGCATTTTCAATACTTAGATTGCAATTTACACATAAGCTAATATATAATGCTATGATTACAACTCTAAATACAATTTAAGCTTTGAAATATGTAATTAAAAATTCACTTACGATGTCAACAAATTTGCAATGGCACTAGCTGATGACGTCGCTCATTTTGTAAGCAAGAGCGCATTGATTCAGCAATCTATGATGATTCCACTTTAAATGTAAGCGAAACAGTAAGCAAGAACATGATTACTCATTAAATATGAATGAAAATATGTACATAAGTATGTACATATGCTTGTATTTTTTGAAAACGAGCTATGATTGGGCGCACAAGGAGAAAACATCTTTTTTAACTAAAAAAATGCTTTGTACCTATATCGTCAGCTATTCTTTTTTTCTTTTAAGTTTCACGTCCTTAAACACAATAGGCTTAAAAAAATGCTAAAAAATTCTTAGTTTAAAACAAAATAACATTTAAAATAAAAAAATTTCTAATGAATAAGTATTGCGACAAAAGATGAATTTGACAATAACAAATTGAATTAAAAAGAAAAAGAACATTTAAGATATAATACAAAGCAACAAAGTAGATATTTAGTACAATAAGAACAGTGCAAACAAATAAAGCAAAAGGGGGAAAAAATAAAATAAAATATGGCCGAATTGAAAAAAAAACACAAACGAAAGCAACAAATTCTCATAAATACACGCATTCATACATATAAATGTGCATAAAGACATGCAAAAAAGTACTGCTACTTACAACTTGAATAGTTTTTAGTTTATTTTTTACACGAGTCAGCTGAAATGACCCTGGCCTCGTCACGCTTAGTAATTGCAATTTCTATAGAAATGTATGACTAGAAGTTTTTTTCTACATTTATTGCACTCTACTTAAGGCAAAAACAGTTTACATTGGAAATAAAATCAGCATTTCAATGTCATTAAAACATATCTAGTTTAAATCAACGATGGCCAGTGTAAAACCAGCAGCACGAATGTAAATCAAGTTTTACATGTAAACTACACGAGTACCAACAAAAATCTTAAAAATTAGAGCAAAACCTACACAGTTGACTCTGTACTAACAGCAACACAGGCTGATGTTTGATTGATTTTTTTTTCAAAATAATAAGCGTAATGAAAAATCACATTAGGTCAGCGGTGCCCAGCAAGAGAATATGATTTATGAGCATTTTCACTATGTTTATTAAAAAAAAAAACAATAAAATATAAACCTGTGTTGTTTTTATTTTTTATGTGTTTTGCTCTCTTCGTGTTGGGTAAATGTTAAACCAAATTAGTGCTCGGTTCCCAAAGACAAACTTCGCTGACATTGAAAATTATCCATACAGTCTAATAAATAATGCTCTCTCGGTGGCCACCAATGATGTAGGGGAATATGCCATTTCATCATTGCCAAATGTTGCATTATTTAAATGAGATTCATTTTAATGAATGAATAAATGTCATATTGTGAAAAATTCAAATTAATTTTCACATAAAACCACAATTCAAGTGAGGAAGAACACTGCAATAATTTTTATTATATATAATTATCATCATATAATTAATAGCTAACACGAGTTTCCTTTATTCGCTTTTACATTTTGTTTGAACTGTTTTTTTTTGTCAAACTGTAAAAAAAAATATTAAACAAGCGTCAAAAGTTTTCATTTATAACTTATACGTACATATTTATAACATTAGACACAAGCAGACGAACCCTTGAAAAGTTGTCCAATGCATGTGTTTTTTTATTATTATTTTCTAACACGTGTAAACTAATGTGATTGTATTGTTAATGTTTATTTTGCAAATGAAGATAAAATCGCTTATTCATACTAACACAAGCTATTTATATAAGTGATACATACATATGTATATATTTATTTAAGTTCACAAGGAAGGAGGGCGCAAGAAAAGTTTTGTATTCCAATGTTTTGCACTTACTCAAGTTAAATAAAAAAAAAATTAAACCTGTGTTGAATAATTGTAAGTTTGTTATTATAAATGACGAATATGCATGTTTGTAATTGTGGTATATTTTTGTTGAAAATTTTCTATATTATTTATTAACAATTAGTAAGCCCGTTACTAACAAATCGTAAAAGAAGAACATTAAGAAAAGGTCGTTTTATATTAAAAAACAATTAGTAAGGTAATTTAAGGTGAATTTACAAACCTTTGATTTTGAAAACTAAATGAGGAAAAATTGTTTCATAACATAAGGTTTATGCCTTAAATTGTAACCTTAGTGCAATATAAAAAACTCTAATCACTCAATGACCGCAAGTATGCACATATTTTTTGGTATGCACTCTTTACTTATTTAAAGTGTTGATAATAATATTTAGATTCACGTGGAGTCATGAAATTCCAAGTAATTAAAAAAATATTTCAAATGACAATTTTTGCTTTTATTATTTTGACTCTAGTTTAATTTTTTTTTACTTAAAAGAAATGAGTATCTTCCATTAATGCTGAAAGAAACTTTTTTTTTGAAAAACACGAGTTTTTTTGCCGATACTTGCCGAGTAGAATGCATTTTCGAAGAGTTTCATCATCAGTACTCTTTAAACGGCAGTAGTCTTTTTGGCTGTAAATGATACCTATTTAACTTACATATTATCCAGATATGTAAACGGAAATATTTTTTTTTGATTTTTAATTTAGGACGAAGTTTAAATTTTCCAAATACATTATGCTTTTTTTATTTAAAGTCTCTTTGGCAACTGTTAAGGTTTATTTAACTATCAGATAGAAATTTTTTAAACAAATTCCTAATTTGAACCTAAAGTAATAATAACAAATTTGTCTTAAAACAAATAGTTTAACTAAAAAGAAAAAACGCATTGGGTTAACTTACATATAAATACGGTTTAGGTAAATTTAATCTGTATGTTCACTTTTTGATTATTTATATTTTAGATGTTTAATTTTTTAAATATTACATATTTTCGTTTATGGATATTATTAAACCTCATAGAGAGGCAGAATAAAACTATTTTTTTCAATTGAAGACAATGTGTAATTTATAATTTTAAAATTGACAAATTTTGGAGTTTCTTTTTGGCTTTTTAACAATTATTTAACTAATATTGTAAACCTGGAAACATTTTTTGTGGTTTAGTCACTTCTTAAAGCACATTAAACAAAGTAACCCCAATTCTCCAACAACAAAATTTTTTGGTTTTCATTTGCCATATAGACTCTATAAAGAAAAGTGTTGTTTACTCCCTAATCCATGTAGTCTGATAACTAGTTTTCATAAAAATTATGGGAAAAAAGTAATGAGCTGTGTTTTTTGACTTTATCTTGTTCTTTGTACTATGGTTACTTCTCGAGCTAATAGAGTTGTAGTATAGAGATGTTAACGATTGGTATGAAATTTGGCAATAGTAAATTAGTAAACACTTTTCACATGCCTAGTTTTTTATTAGTCCTATTTTAAAAAGACAAATATATACAATGATATCTTGAACTTCCTTTTCAGACTTATTTTATTGCAGCTATTTGAGAACACCGACTTACCTAAGTTTGTATAAAATCTTTTGTTGAGAAAATAAAAATACACAACCTGTTTTTTTTTATATCAAAATCAATATTTTCGAGATATATTGCAGTTCTAAAGAATACATATGTATGTATGTATGCACATCTGGCACTACGTATGCAAATATACATACTGACTAACACACACTTTAATGCAAATTAAATTACATTTTGAATGAAAAAAAATAAAACAATTTATGTATTACAAGGTTAATTCACATATCGCTTATTTGTTGAAAGACTACCGCAGTTTATTGAAAATAATTTCAAGATAAGTGACTTAAAAAATATACATAATTAAAAAAAATATTTTTAAGATTATATTACGTTATATTACATATTTTTAAACTAATATACCAGGTTAAGAAAATTCTCCATATATACATAGGTACAATGAATTTATTTCAATTTATTTTTCAATTTAATAATAAATCAAAATTAGTTTATAAGTTAAGTTTTTTAAATATTAGAATTTAAGATATTTTTTTTTACACAAATAATTATTACTCTCGTTTAAAAACTTAACATTGTATTTAGCAATTTTAAAGCATAAGTATTCGTTTATAAATATTTATTGTAAACATTTGCGTTTGTAAACATTTTCAAATACAAATAAGAAAATGAAGGTTATGTTGCATAACAATGTTACTACATATTTGCAAATTTTAGCTGACGTCATATATGTATGTAAAGGCATGCATGCATGTGTGCAGTTCAATTGCAATATTCACGTCTGAGAAAAATGCTGAGTTTAATAAGGTTAAAAAGAGAGTAAAATACCCCACATTGACAACAAAAACCTGTAGCAGATAATGCAACTGTATAGAGCTGGTAAAAAAAGAGCTTTTTTTCGTATAAAAAAGGAAAACAAAATCAAAATGTCCTTCGGTGCCAGTTGACGTTATAAAAATCATCGAGATACACATAAGTTTGTAATAAAATTTAGAAATAAATAAACTAATAGAAGTGTAACTGCAGTTAAATCGTTTAAAGTAAGAAGTAAACATATGCATACAAATCTAAATCTTTAAAAACTATTTTCTCTAAAAGTTCATTAAAGTTTTACAAAAAGGAAAATGCGGAAATATAAAATTTGTTAATAAACTTAACTTTTAAATTTCAGAAGTGATCATTATTAAAAAAATAAATTTAAGAAAAAAATCATACATTCTATATTGAAAAAAATTAATGTGGATAAAAATTGATTTACTTCGGAATAAATTACCCATATTATTGTAAAAATTAATAGTTTATGTAGGTACCTTCCAGAAAATGTTTTAAATATTCTTAGTAGTTTATACCTTTGAAAACAATATCACATTTGCACTTGCTTGTGTAATTTTTGGAAATCATATTTTAGTTTATTAAAAAAGAAAATTTTTTATGTCAGAATTTGCATATATAAATACAAATTAATATTTTAAAAACATGTAAAAAAAGTAGGAGTCGCCCTATCGAGCTATTTTCGTAGTATACATATGTTCATATGCTTTTATTTATTTTACATTCTTTAATATAAAATTACCAACTTATTTGTAAATATTATTAATAAAAATTTAATTCAACGAAGGATAAAGCTAGGAAATCTCTTAATCGCCTATAATAAATAATTACTTATTAACGCTTTAACAACATTCCGCATAATTTATCAACTAAATTAAAATTAATAAATTAATTAAAACCAAAAACAAGCTTTGCTTGTTCACGAAATTTAATTTACTTCTTTTTATTTTTGCTTTTATGCATATGTTTTTTGAAGCGATAATATGTCGGCATGTGTTCGTTCTAATTAATTTGGTAAATGTATCAAAAGGAATGTGTTGAACCACTTATAAAAATCTGACACACTTACCCACACATTTATGCACACACGTGAATTAAAACATTCATTTGCTGACACTCATTAATTTACGTTTCAGTTATCTAATAAAATAACCACCCTTCTGACAAGCTGAAGTTAATTTTTAATTAATAATTGCTCGTCATTGTTTTATACCCCCTAGAGATATGCGTTGTTTAAGGCAGAATCTTTTAGAATCTTATACTTAATAAGAATTTTCTTACAAACATTAATATTTATTTGTGTGTCCACATCTTACAACAAAGAAACAAGTAAGAGCGCTATATTCGGCTGTGCCGAATCTTATATACCCTTCACATTGGTCTTTAAATATACCCAGCCGAGTAATTTTGTACTGCAAATAATATAATAAAAAACCTTGTGCGAGTTTTAAAGCCCATAGAAAAAATAACAAAATTTTAACGTTCGTATGAATAATAGAAATAGATGAAGAAGATTTGAGGTCGAGAGTTTTTAAAGTTTTCGACATTATTCATATTTAAAGGTTAATAAAACTTATTAAATGTTCTAGTCCCCCTGCTCTTCACCAACTTTTTCACCAAAATGTATGAATTATTTGATTATTACTTTTCGTAGAATATTCGAAGTCGATAGCTGTAATAGTTTTCCAGAAGTAGCGTATCGAAAATTTTATAAAAATTGTTAATTTGTATGGGAGCTACCCCTTCTTCACCCCCCATCCGAAAATCTTTTTCTTCAGAGCGTAGCCCTTAATGCCAATTACTTTTTGTAGAACATTTGATTTCGATATCTGTTATAGTTTCTTCCAAGATATAGCATATCGAAAATTTAACAAAAATTGTTAATATGTATGGGAGCTACCCCTTTTTTTGCCCCCACTCGAAAATTTTTTTCTTTAAAGCGTAGCCCTTAATGCCAATTACTTTTTGTAGAACATTTGATTTCGATATCTGTTATAGTTTCTTCCAAGATATAGCATATCGAAAATTTAACAAAAATTGTTAATATGTATGGGAGCTACCCCTTTTTTTGCCCCCACTCGAAAATTTTTTTCTTTAAAGCGTAGGCCTTATTGCCCAATTACTTTTTGTAGAACATTTCATTTCGATATCTTTTATAGTTTCCGAGATATAGCGTATCGAATATTTTATAATAATTGTTGATTTGTATGGGAGCTACCCCTTTTTTTGCCGCCACTCAAAAAAATTTTTCTTTAAAGTGTATGCCTTCTTGTCCTATTACTTTTTGTAGAACATTTCACTTCGATATCTGTTATAGTTTGTGAGATATAGCGTATCGAATATTTCATAAAAATTGTTAATTTGTATGGGAGCTACCCCTTTTTTTGTCCCCACTCAAAAAAATTTTTTCTTTAAAGCGTAGGCATTCTTGCCCAATTACTTTTTGTAGAACATTTCATTTCGATATCTTTTATAGTTTTCGAGATATAGCGTATCGAATATTTTATAATAATTGTCGATTTGTATGGGAGCTACCCCTTTTTTTGCCCCCACCCAAAAAATTTTTTCCTTAAGGCGTAGCCCTTAGCGTGCAATTACTTTTTGTGGAACATTTCATTTCGATATCTGTTATAGTTTCCAAGATATAGCGTATCGAATATTTGATAATAATTGTCGATTTGTATGGGAGCTACCCCTTTTTTTGCCCCCACCCAAAAAATTTTTTCTTTAACGCGTAGCCCTTAGCGTGCAATTACTTTTTGTAAAACATTTTAAGTCGATAGCTGTTATAGTTTACGAGATATAGCGCATAAAATATTTCACCAAATTTGTGCAATTGTAGAAAAAATACCCCTTCGCCTGGTCCTATCTGAAAAAACTTTTTCCATTATTTAGGTCCCTTGCTTAGGAGTATTCGTGCCAAGTTTTGTGGCAAGAGTGACTATACTTACTGAGATATATAGGGATATATGCACGGATTTTGTCCTAAAAAAAATGGGTTACTCTGGGTTTTCGCTTATATCTCGGTCAATAGTGAACCGATTTTATTGATTTTAAATAGCGATTGTCTCCAGGATATTTCTAATAGTTTGACACCATTAACTGGTCTGTATCTTTTTATTTGACTCCGGAAACTTGATTTCAACAGACGGACAGACGGACAGACGGACATCGCTAAATCGACTTCCCTATCTATAAGGATCCAGAATATATATAATTTATGGGGTCGCAAATGAATAATAAAGAAATTACAAACGGAATGACAAAGTGATATATACCCTATCACTATGTGAAGGGTATAAAAATATTGGAAAATTTTAAAAAATGCTTTTATATTTTAAATAATATAAATTTTTTTTGTTAGTTTATTAACCTCAAATAAAATAAATAAGGAGTTAGAATAAAAGTTTATTTATTTTTGTTATTGAAATAAAAAAAAAAATAAATTAAAAAATTGAAGTGTTTTTTTTTTACAAAATTGTACAAAATGATCTGTTTTAAAAAATGGAAACTACAAAAATAAAAAAATCCTTAAACACCACTTAAAAGGAGACAATTTGTTCATGAATTGTGGGTTAGTTGTTTAATATATAGTTTTTTTTGAAAAAAATCAACGTTTTCTTAATTTTTATATTAAACTTTTTCAATCAGATACAAACATAAATTTATTATTAAAAATAAAATTAAATTAATATAATATTAAATTAATAAATTAATTTATAAGGTATGCAATACTAAGCAAACAGGCTGTTTTCTACGATTGTAGTTATGGACGTACTCACTTATCAATTTAACATGAAAACAGGTATGTTTGTGTGTATGTGTTAGTATAACAGTATCACATTTTGTCAATATTTGGATCATTTCCTCCACGTGTAAACGATTGAAAAAAAACGTTGTTTATTTATTACTTTTGCCGTTATTTCGCATAGCAAGTGTGCTGAAGGTATGTACATACCTAGATATAAATGTATGCATGTGTGTGTGCGTGCATGTAAGATAGCACAAGCGTGAAAATAAATGAGTAATTTTACAAAGCAAATTGTAAAAAAAACTCAAAAGGAAACAAGTAAGAGAGTTATAGTCGGTCAAGCCCGACTATATTATACCTTACACCACATATGTATGTATGAAGTCTATATGAAAAAACAGACTGATAACATTTGTATTCAGTATTTTAGTTGGAAGCTTAAAGATAAATATTTGCGCAAAATTTAAGTATAAACGCAGCAAAATGGCAAAGTTTTATGCTGATATAAGAGGTTATTGATTGTAGATAAGTTTTATTTAATACGAATATGAAATTTGGCACAGACCAAGTGGGACCAAGCGGAAATGATCGGTATTTTTTTTTCTTGTGACATAGCCCCTTTACAAATGCCCCCTCGGAATAATCATTTTGAGCTAAATATAAGTATTAGCCTATCATATAAATATAAGTCTATCACCAAAAAATTTGTAACTATGTTCCTTTTATAGCCACTAAATATTAAATTCAATGAAGATGAAACACTTTAAATTGCGAATTTTAAATGATACGGAAATAGATAAGTATATGTCTAAGTTAGGCTAGGTTAGATAGAAGAGACAGCCGTTAAAGAAAAGGATAAAGCTAACTTGGGTCTGCTTATTCGAACCCTTTGTGTTGCCTGGAGAAGCACATAGAAAGGGTGGAGATATAAAAAAAGAAGAAATTTAGGGAAGGCTAGAATCGAACTCATAACCCACAGACTGGTTGACTTGCGCACTTACTCGCTGATCTACCTGGACACCATATATAAATAGAACGAGTTAATCAAATTTTGTGAGTGAAAATAAGTGCGTTATCGATCGTACATTTAGTAGTAGGCGTTTACCCAAAACTCTTGCTAACCCCACTCACGAAAGTACCCTCGTTTATTGTGCAAGTACAGGGATACTTAATATATAATAAAATGTGTCGTAGCGTATAAAATTATCGTTCTTGACCAACTTTAACGTTCTTAATTGTTTTATGTTTTAATATTGTTTTTGTACTTGCCCATACATTAAGGCTTAAAATTATATGGAGGTAAGTAAAAACAGTTTAATTTTTGACTTTTTTTGCATACTACGTTAAACATAATGCAAAAATTTCCGAAAAAATATTTTATTAATTTTTTAATTGAAGCTAACAATAGTTTTTTAAATTCCGTTTTATAATTATTTAATGTAGAAGTTCAGTTAAGTACTTGTTCACACCTCAAAAAATACAAAATAATTAAATAATTTTAATGTATATAAATAACAGACGCAAAACTAAAGAAAAGAGGCGATAAAAATTTATACGTTACTAAATCAAAAACTAAAAATATAAAAGAGTTTTAAGGTCATAGTTTTAAGCAAAAAAGTTTATGTCTGGTAACGTCGTTTGGTCTTAATTAAATTTTTAATTATAAATTAAATGCTCGCATAACTTACCCCATTTTTAACAGAGTAATCATTTTAAATAGCCCCAGTTTTTGTTGAGACTAAGTGACTAAAAACCAAGAAATTTTCCTTTTTGTGTGTTGTTTTTTTTAACGAAATTTAACAATTTGAATGCACGAGCTTCTAATATTTGCGAAAGTGCTTATCTACTGAAAATCATCTGTATTATTACGTCAAAATGTTTTTCACAAGGAAAGGTAATTGTATTTATGAAACAAAAATTTGAAAAAAAATCCTCCCCTTCTGAATTAAAAATAAGCTCCGCCTTTGAATGTATTTTTTATATAAAGGAAACACGTGTATAACAATTGTTTATAAGTTCTCGTTCTTTGTAGACAGGTAGTATGTCAGATTTACCACTCAAACTAAATATATTTGGTGAATTCACAAGGTCTTGTGAAATCATATATTGTAAAATAATACAACCAAAAAATATGACCGTTGTGAACAACTCTTCGTATATTTGTAGGTGTCGTATTTAAAATCTAAATCAGCTGATACGACCAAACGATAGAAAAACAAACACATATTTATGTACATAAATCTGGTGCTGCTCTTGGCTTAACTTAATAATTTGTAGAAATTAGACCCATGAAAACACAAAATAGTCTATATCTAACCTGGTTAGAATCTCTAAAATCCATTAAAATAAGCAAAGTTTAAGTAAAAAATCACAAGAATTTTGTTATTTTTTACGTAAACAAAAAACAGCTGATGTGTCACAGAGCAGTGCCGGCTATTTTTGCCGGCGGAGGCGGCTTAAGGAATCTTCTTTGGCGGTTTTGCCTAAGTTTTTAGTATAGACGTTTTTAACGGATGCGAGTGCTAGCGGCTCTAAAAATAAATTAAAAAACTCGCCGTTTCGTTTTAGGCGCTTGGCGCATGACTTTGTATATCATATGACATCACAAAAAACATATCAAACAAAGTTGTATTGTTTCACAACAAGTTTCGTATGAAAAGCAACAACAAAATTTTTATGCTATTGTGAAATTATATGACAATAATACAATATGCTATCGTATCGTACCTTGTGAATTCGCCAATTATTTGTTTGTAAATGATATGCATATATAGTAGATTAAAGTTTTATTTTTTCTTTTTTTTTTAATTTTTGTAAATTATTTTTTGCTTTCGTTTTGTGTTTATTTTATTTGCTTGTGCTAGACATGTGTTAAAAAAAATTGCAAACACGCGCATAGTTTAGATAATAGAAGAAGGAAGGGGGTTAAATAAATAGAAAAAAAACCTTAATTTCTTCACAAGTGTCTATTGTATCAGTAATTAGACATTTTTTTAGACACACACTCAATCAAAATAAACCATAAAAGTTGTTAGTTTCTTTAAAAAACTACTAGAGTATTGAAAAAGTAATAAAAAACATTTTTTAAATGGTTCGTGTACTAAATAATTTATAAAGTGTCCTTATGTTTGCATTGTATTGTTTTGCATAATTTAAAAATTTTGTTCACATGCAGTTGTATTATTTGCAATTTTGTATGTCTTAACACTGACTTGTTTTTCTTGCAAACCTTTTTCTTAAATTTTCTACCGAATTCTGCAAACAGTTAACAGTTGATAATCATAATATAATCCTTTTACTTCTAAAAGAAGGTTAGGGACGTAATTTTTTGCTTTGATTTCGGAAATAAGTTGAGTTTAAAACAAATAACTAATTAGATGTCGGAGCTACCAACATCGCCTCTAGGTTAGGTTAGGTAAGGTATAACAGGCATCCGTTGAAGGAAAGGATACAGCTCACTTGGATCCGCTTAATTCGGTCCCTATGTGTTACGTGGAGAGGCAGAAAGAATAGGTTGAGACGGAAGAAAAAAGAAAATTTAGAGAAGGATAAATAGGAACGAAAGAAAGAACAAGAGATGAAGCAAACTTACCAGGGTCTTTGGTGGGAATCGAATCCACAACCCCCTGACTGGTAAACTCGTGCACTTAGCACTGACCTACTGGGGCACCCAACATCGCCACCAGGCATACAGGGTTATGGGAACAGGAAGCCAAACAGTAAAATATGTACCAATTTATTCGTATATAGATTATTTATATTTTTTTAAAAAAAATGGAAAGGCCCCTTAACAAAATCGCACCAATTCTAATTTTGGCTTTGAAATTTATATTAAACTTTTTTTTTCAATGCAAATATCAACACAAATTTTTACTGATAGTCTTTTTAGGCCTTCAACAAAACAGACTCTAACAAAGCATATAACTTATTTGAAAAGTAAAAAACACATTTCCAAAAAATAGAATAGCAGTTTATAAAGTTAAAAATAACAATAGAACAAATACACAAATTCATACTTTGAAATGAATGTAAATAAAAACCTACGCTTTTCTAAGTTTTAAATAAATATTTAAAACCTTGATAGGAACAATAATTTTTGTTTGCCTTTTGATGAAGCTAACTGTTTTGCTCTTATTTGATATTCAAAAATAGAAATTTTAAAAGGATTAACAATTTTTTTTTAGTGTAAAATAAAAACCCCAATACATTAGCACTTATTGTCTCGGCCTATTATTGTTGAAAATTCATATGTACATACATATATGCGCCATTTAAGAAAAAGAAAATGTGATATTTGTCAACTCAAACCTAACTAAAGTTGATGTTGTTGATGATTTGGCGTTTTCATTATGTGATTTTAAAGAGTTTCAACCAGAGTATTAACAACCGGAAAGAGAATACACGTGCCACACAATTTTCATAGTTTGGAATTTTTTCTCATTATTATTATTATTTTTTTTATTTTTTTTGTTTAGATTGTTTTTTATTTTGCTGAGTTGGTGTTGTCTGTGGTATTTCTAAAAATTTGTACAGATACACATACGCACAAAAACATACGCACTCACATACCCCCACACATAACAACTCTTTTTAATGTAAGACATTAAAATAAACAACATACACACATACATACACCTACAACTGAAGCAGTATACTTTAATGCCTGTGAAACTTTGCGTAAATTAAGAAAAAAAAAAAACATTAAATGGTTTGATGTCTACTAAAGCCACGCGTTAACGTTATATCTTTAATAAAAAAATAAATTTATAAAAAGGAAAACAACAAATTAAAATTAAAAACAAGATTTTAGTATCAAGATAAAAACTGAAACTTCGACTTTGTCTTCTTTCTTTCTGGTTTGCTTTTTCTACATCTTCTTAAGCATTACTCCCTTCCTTCAATTTTAAGAATTGTTTTTGTACCCACAAAAATAAGACAAGAAAAAAAATGTTCTCAACCAATGGACTCTTTTTGTTGAGGAGAGTTTTTAAATTTTAAATTCATTAAGATAATTATAGACATTATTTTAAGTAAAAATAATTTTTTCCTAAATTTGTTATATATTTCTTTATATTTGTTTTATAAATAAAAATTTTTTTATTTTTCATATCTTTTACAGATTTATTTAAAAACTAAAAAAAGAGAAACTTAAAAAAATTATTCACTTATTTGCCAACTATAAACAATGGCACCAACTATATGTTCAGGCAAAAAGAGGCAAACGCGTACCATTACTAACACCAATATTCGCCGTCATGGACAAGGATCCCATCAATTAAATCAAGCTCTATCGAATATAGGAAATTATGGTAAGTGCAAACACATGCAAAGATACATACATACATACATTAATATCTATTTATACACACTTTATTTACGCAGTTCAATATTTTTTTATTTACTTTATTTGTATTAACATATGTATGTTTAGACAGAAAACTACGACATGTGTTTTGAACAAAGTGTTAAAAATAGTTTATAGAATTTTAGCTTAAAATAAAACTTATATTTACTTACAAGTAAAAACAACAAATGTAGGCCGCCGTCTAAATTGTACTTCAAAAAAAAATTGTTTGACTTATGCTTGTAAAGGAAAAGGTAACGTGGGTATCAGTTATCATATACCATAGATAGTTAAAATAAGGTGAATACGTATATGTTTTATTCAAATATTAGCTTATGAAGAGCTCTACATACATATATACCATCGTATACAATTTATAAAAACTGATACTTACTATTATCCTTTTAGAGATAACTTAAGTTGTTTCTCTTATATTGTGTTTTAAAATAAAATAAAAAACCCCCTTTTTTGGCATGTTAGAAAGGGCTACCAAAGGTATCGCATGTAAAAATACTTATGAAATAAAAGTATTAGTGTAAGTGCCTCATCAAACGGATTTCATACAGGACGTTTTTACTTCTGGTTTCTTACCTGCAGTCTTTAACTATTTGGGTTTTCGTATGAGTAATTCTATACTTTTATTGTTGCGTATACGTCATGTAGCACTGCAATGTTTCCTTATTTATTTACACTGGCACACATTTACACACACACATACATACACCACACACCCGTATTCTAAATGTCACATAAAGTACAGAAACGGGAAACTTGGTCGCTTGGAAGAACAATATTTACAAATACCAACGCGATATTTACACGTGTAACGTTATGAAACGAAATATATCAACAGAAAAAACCAAATAAGCTGAAAGAAGCAAATTAGCAATGAAGTGAAAGAATATTAATTAACATTTTCTTCTTTATAAAATCCTTTACACATTTATAACTTGTAGTTATGCAGGATAAATGCTCTGTCAGGAATTAACCCTGCAACCCGTTAACTGAAAGACTGAATTTATGGTCACATTTGTTAATATTTAATAAAAAAAATTTTAGGAATATTTATGACATATTAGTCACTTAATAAGTAAGAAATATAAGCTTAGCATTTATCATGTTGGTCACGAAGTAGAATGTTCGATTAATGTGACCATAGCTTAGCCCATATGAGTAGTTTCAGGAAAATGTAACGTTACTCCAGAACGGACTATTCTTGTTTGTTAGGGAAAATTTTTAATTTTTATATTTATATATACAATTTATTAAAGATAATTATTTTCTTTTATTTAAACTGTAATTTTCCTTAAAAAAACTTTTCCTTAAAAAAAAGGTATGCAATCGGGCGTTACGTTACCTTTTTCTTGAAATTACCCATATGCACATTTGTAGGTATTAAAAACTATTTAATTTTTTTGTTTGGCTTGAAATTTATACTGGGCCTTGAGTAATTGAAAATCGCACAGTTTTTTTTATGTAAAAAAGATTTTTAAAAATTACCTAATTGTGACTGACTTTAAAAAACTCAAACAAAGAGCTTTATAAAATTGGGAGAAAAAATTTAATTTATTTTTCAAAAAGTTTTTATGAAACTTTTATTTAAAATTTTAGGGGCTTTAATAAAAATTATATTTCAAGATTTTCTATTGAAATTTTGTTTAATAACCTTTTTTTAAATTAAAAAATTATTTTTTGATACGACCCTCAAAATTTTTATGCATTTAAGGCTGTTGTGACCTTAGCTCGCATATAATCTACAAAGCGAATACTGAATTAAATTAGAAAAAAGTAAAAAAGAAATAAACATATACGTGCATTCATACATATACATTTATGTATACTTGTGTTGTAATGTACGTATAAATTTACACTTGGAAAAGCAAAAGCTAAACACATTTTCATGACATGACACCAACCATCAAGACACGTGCATTTGTTTAATCAAACACATACTTACACACACGCATAACTGAAATCACATTTTAAGATGGAAATAAGAAGAATCATGTATATTTAGTTTGTTTTGCTTCAAATATAAATAAATATAACTTAATATCAATGTATTGGGATGAAAATTTAATTTTGAAAAAGATTATGCAGAGGGTAAATGTGTTTGCTCGTGTTCTTTTCCTTATTGTTACCTTTAAAAACATCAAACAACATCCGAAAAAAATTAAAAATTTGGCGGCACATATTTTTAAGACGAGTAGCAACAGTTTTTGCTGCATATTGATTTTGGTCTAAGCCTAAGTGGTTAAGCCGAGAGTGTTAAAATACATTTTGATTCGATGAACCCTTTATAAATAAAAAAACTTTGTTTAAAATTTAATTCAACTTTAATAATTACAGTATTATAAGATATTCTTATATTTTATTCAGGTCTCCTCCACTAGGAAAAATAGAAATTCAAAAACAAAATAAGGAGTAAAAACGGTTTGTTGGTTTTTGGAAGTATTTTTGAATTTTTGACATTTTTTTAATTCAATTAATTAAAAACATTCTTCTTCTTCTGTAAAATTCTAGACTCTCAATTTAAACGACTGAGACTGGCTTTTATTGTTTTCTATGAATATTGTGTTGTCTTTTCAAATGCTTTTTTTTTTACTTTTTGAGAATTAAAAGGGGGTTTAAGTTATGTAAAAAATTTAATTAATAAAAAACGAATGTAGGGACATACAGGCATATGATTATTAAACGTAAACCAGAAATTTTTTTTCAAAACCACCCAAAAAAGTCTTTGCTATTCATTGGTAAGAGTCATTTATTCCTTCCTCTCTAAAGTTTTAAGGTTGAAAAAAGACTTCTTAAGAATTATAAATTTTAAAGTTTTAAGTAATCGTAGTCTTCCTATGCTTCTTTGTCCATTTATAAGAGTTACGAATACTCTTATGGATCATGTGTAACGTTTGTATGTTCTTATGCATGTGATAAAAAAAATCTTCCAACTTCAGAAACGAAATATTACTAAAATCGTGCGAGGCGTAACGTAACGTAACCTACATGGCTTAAAAAATTCGTTTTGACAAACTACCAAAATATCTAGTCTAACTAACTAGTTACGAAAATTCAGATTTTAGACGAACTAGCGAAAAGGGCTTTTAAATTCGTTACAAAAAGTCTGACTTCAGAAAAATTCAAAACGTTTGGCCAACTGGGTATGCACATGTGTGCATATCCATACTTAGTTTTTTTGTTTTCATAAAAATGTGTTTGCTTGGCTTCACCAAAAAAAAAAAAACCATCAACTTTAATTTTGTTTAATTATTTTTTGATGTTGTTTCAAAAATTGTTTCACTGACGCCTGTCATCAAAACGTGTAAGTTTAAAATCATGTTTATTTCACTTAAAAAAACATTTATTGACAAAAAAGTTCATTAGAACATGAAATAAATTGTTAATTATTCATTCGTTTTATAGTGCAGCTCGTTTAATTTAGAAAATAAAAAAATAATAATAAAAAAATAAAATAAAGAGACCGAATGTTCGTTATACAAAATTACCTCATACTTCCTCATTTTATTCTCACAAAAAAAAAAAAAAAAAAAAAATCCAAGACCAAACATGCACCATTAAACGGTAGCATGTATAAATTCATTAAAATTTTAATTTAATGATATTAGTATTAGACATGTGCCATTTTTAGCACTGCATAGAAGTTTGCCAACAAAACAACGTGTTTGCGATTCAATGCGGGAAAAATAAATTTAAAATAATGATTACAGCGTTTAACTACTACATGACTTCACAAGATGCATTGAAGGGTTAATAAAAAATTAAATGATTTTATACATACAAACATATATACATATATAAGTATGAGCAATACATTCGCTGTCTTTTGAAACAGATAAGCTTGAAAGTATGTAAGTATTTGTTTCAGTATAAATATATCGCACACTAAATCAAATAACAGTCACAACTCAAAATTCTTAATAATATTTTTTTATAAGCCAGTTTCCAGACTAAGTCTCTAATTGATAAGAAAATTTCATTAATAAATTTCATTTGTTTCTTTTTAAACCAACAGCCATGTTTTTAAAAACAAAAAGAAAAATATTTTTAATAAAAATGAATGACTTTGAGTTGAGACTCCTAATGATTTAGTGTACGATAAGTACATATTAAAATTATGCCAAAAATTAGACCTTGAGGACGTTAACTGAAAGGTTTTAGTTGCACGTTTCTATTATTTTGCCATTGAAAAAGTTAACATATAAAGTAAAAATTTAAAAAAAGTTTACTATTAAATAACAACATCTAAACTTATCTATTAGAAGTCTTGTGTTTCTTTAGTTTAAAAAAATTTGTGGGTAAAATTTATAGGTCTCGTGACTTCTGTTACAAAAAATTTAATTCTCTATGACCTTAAAATTGTACGGAGTGGATAAAGGTTTACTTATTGCCACCTCTATCGCAACTATCATTTATATTTCAAACAAACTCATTTGGCCATTTTTTAGGATTTTATCAATTTTGCAAAGCAGAAAAAAGGCTTTTATCACAAGGACATTCCTTTAGCAACATTCTCTATGAAAAGAATTGCAACTCACATTACAAAGACAATTTTATTTTCTGAATTTAGAATTGATCTATTCAGTCGTTTAACTTTTAGTTTTAATTTCCCTTGATTTTTTATAAATTCTCTTCCGTATGTTGTATTAATTGTTGGTCATGTTGTTGTAGTTGTTGTTATTATTTAAATTATATGCGTTTGCTTACCTAATACATTTGTTAGAAGTCACGTTTTTATTCATGCATCAATTGTGCGACCTCCTTGAACGTTAAATACAGATTTATTTTTCTCAATACAACTACACGGCCAGTCTCCAACCTCAACAGTCATCTGAGAAAAACATGTGCCACTTTTTACAATTTATTTCAGTTATCTTTTTAAAAATTTACCATTTATATGATTGCACACACACTCAAGCACACAGCTACTTACTTACTTACACAGCTGTATTTTGTTTGTATAAGGTGGAATTCGCTTTATAATACAATTGAGACAAATTGAAAAAAGCATTGCCGAAAACAGACATTAGTTGAATTTTATAACAACTTTATATATATTCAAAAAAGTGATGAGTTTAATTTTTTTTTTAAATAAATTTTACATCTTTTAGTAGTTTTCAAAATATTAATTGATTTTTTCAAATCATAGTTAGTCAATTTTACGTAAAACAACCCAAAATGGGAAAAATTAATTTCTTCGTTTTTATAAATACATAAGTTTTATATTTGTTTAAATTTATTTGGCAAGAGTTTATTATAATTATGAAATGAAGTACAATCAGAAATTTCTGAAACTTTATTTAGAAATTCTGAAATATAGCTAGAAAGTTGTGAAATATATATTGCTGGAAAAGGTGTTGATTTTTAAATTACAAAGTGAATTAAACCATATTCAAATATTAAAATTTTTATGTTTTTTTATGTTCTTTTTCTAGTTGCGACTGGCTCCACGAATCCTAGATTAACTGTTTCTTCGAAACCACACACACAAACGCAAACAGATAGGGTTTATACCAGCAACGATCAAGCTAATTTAAACTTTAGCCACTTAACGGAAATAAGTGGAACATCAGCTGCATCATCGTCATCATTAAATCGTCAGAATTCGCATTTTTCTTTTATGTCCGACAATGCAGTCACTTCTTCGACCCATTCAGATACTGAGAATTCATATGATTTAAGATTAAACAATGAGAGTTTTGCAAAAGATGCCACAACATCATATAACAGTAACATTACTAACGCTTCACCATCCACATCACTGTCATCATCAGCATTATCAGAAACATCATTTTTATCGGCTTCATCACATAAAGAAACAATGTCACCCTCTACATCACCATGCGAAAAAAGAAGATTCCCAAAGGAGAAGGAGGAGGATGAGAAAAGCATTGAAAATGAAGTAATGGATTTGTACGAAGATGACAGCGATAATTTATTAGCTGCGAATAAAAACACAAATCAAATACATTCCAATAACATTAGAAAACAATACGACAAATGCAATAATTTTAGTTCTAAAGAGGACGAACAAGACAGTGCAGAAGATGAAGAGTTAAACCCTGAAATAGATACAGATGAAACAGATACCATGACAAGCTTGGATACCGAGAAGAGTGCAAAACTCAAAAGAGGCAATCATCCCATGCTGAGAGATAAGCTTTTGGCTAAACGCCAGACTAGAAACAACAATAGTAAATCTCTAAGCAACCTACGAAATACCGATGGTTTATTATCTATAGCAATTAAAACAATAAAACTGGTTAAACGTAATCAATTACTTCAACAAAGACTTACGCAATTACAACTAGAAACCTCAGAGTTTATACAATCGGTTTTGGCAAATCCGGAAAATCGACATTTTCGAGAGAATATTGAACAGAAAGTGCAGGAAGTTGAGGATTTCTAAGCAAACAAAATATTAAATGTATCATTTGAAATGCATGTGATGCAACATGAAATTTCTTAAAGAAATGAAGTGAAGCAACATTTACAGCAACAAAGAATAGGAAACAAATCAATACATAGAAGCTAAACATTGTGGTAAAAGTAGCACAATTTAAGCTTTTTTTTTGGTTTAAAAAAAGCGCTTTTAGTAATAGAGAAACACACGAAGTTAGATATACATACATCTACTCTTACTAAACCATTGCAATCTAACAGCTGAATTGAAAAACACCATTTGTGTAGCCTACTCTAAGGCTAAACGAAAAAAAAAATTACCATACTAAAACAAATTTTTTTTTATTAAAGAAATCTTAATTCCGTTTTCATAAGAAAATCCTATTTCTAGTCAACCATTCAAGTATTTATTTTGAAAAGAATGACAGGATTATTCGAATTAAAAGAAAAAATATTGCATTGTTGTTGCAGTAATAAAGATTCATCTTTAGAAGAAACCTTATTTCCTTTTATAACATGATCTCATTATACAGCAACTATTTTGAACTGAAACTTTGTTTCAAACTCTTTTTATTTGTATCTTTCCAACGTTTTTAATTAAAATTTTTTTTCGTTTAAATTTTCTTATTTTGTCGGATATTTGTTTTCTCTATTGGTTTGAAACTAAACAGCTTTGCAACAACTCAGAAAAGCACTGATATAATTAGACTAAATTTTATTTATCGATTAAAAAAAATTATTGTGTTCTTCTAGACTTGAAAATTGTTTTTTTAATCAAACAAAATTTCAAATATTTTTTTATAAATATATTGTAAAAGGTATTTTGCAGTTAAACAATTTACTTTAAATTTAACGATTTCAGCTGGATTTCGTCGGGCTAAACACACACATGCATGTACTTTTACTATTAAAAAAATAAATTTTTCAAATCGTTTTATTAATTGTAATAATTTTAGTTATTCAAAAAATTTTCTTTTCATTTGTTTCAATTAAAAACTTATTAAATAAAAGAACTGATTTGGTAGAAATTATTGAATTGAAAGAGTAGGCATCTAAGTATGCCCTGTATTGTAATAAAAAAAACTGAAATACATGTGTTTAAAATAAATATATAAGTTAAACACATATTTACATAAAATACGCTAGAAAGTAGCATTATAATATATCATAATTATAGATTGTATGTTGTTGACTTTTTAATCAAAACTTAATTAAAAATTTGAAAGCAATTTGAACTCTCCCTTAGCACTTTGTTTTTATTATTACTTTTATAAAAATTATATATATATATATTAATACATATAAACATGTACATATGTACGTAGTTTAGGCATTTACTATATAGAAATATATTTTAAAAATATGTCTGATATAGTTTTTTTTTGTTTTAAACATACTTACATATATACTATGTATGTGAATTCAATCAATTAAGTTTTGAACAAGAAAAATATTGGCTTTAATTTTAAGTATAAAATTAAAAGAAAAAAAAACTTTATCCTGTTTATTTAATATAAACCCTACATTCATATTACAATATGCATTCATTTAAATAAATTATCAAAAAATATTAAAAATGTTATTGTGAATATATAAAATAAAAATTATTGTAAGTTACAAAAAATTATAAAATTTTTCAAATATTATCACCTCAAATACAAGATAACGTAAAATGAAAAAGTAAGCAATTTAATGTTAAATACTAAAAAAAAACATTTATAAAAATAAAGCAGAAATCACTATTTTAACATGTGGTTGTCAGTGTTTGTTTTTTTTTAATTAAAAACTAAAAAATTAAGTGAATTTTGCTTGCAACTTTATTTCTCTTATCTTTATGTAATGCAATTATGTATTTCAGCTGACGATATACACGTAAACATACATATATATAAAAATATAAAAAACTGATCTAGAAATTAAAGCAAGATTTTTCTAAGTTCAATATTTTCTATTACAATTTTAAATTATAAATTAAAAAAAAACATAAGAAACAAGAAAATTTTTCTTTAAAAGAAAACTGAATTTATTGATTAAAAACTGAATTATTTGAAAGTAATGAAAACTAAAATTATATATTTTTTTATTAAAATTTAACAATTTAAATATTGGCTTAAACATAAAATTTTGACTTCCATTATTTAAAATCACTTTATTTTTTGTCAAAACTATTTATCGAGTATTAAAAGCTTAAAATTACGTTTTATAATTTAATTTAGTTTTTCAAAAAAGTTCATTTTATATACATAAATAAGTTAAAAACATATATTTTTTACACGTCCATATTCATTTAAATAAAAAAAATCACCGAAAGTTATAAATTTCAATAAGAAACATATAAAAATAAATGAAGCGAGTTTTAATTACAAATAAATAATAATTTGTGTTTTACTAACCAATAATGGATATTAGTTTTTGATGCCAAACTATTCCCTGTGATGCACTTTTCCTATGGTATGAATTTCTGATCAAAATGGTTATTTATTGGCGACTTATTCACATTTTTCGTTTGGTTTATTTACATACATCCTCCTTTTAAGGCAAAATGGTTTATCTACAATGTATTTGCGAAATTTTCATAACAGCAGGAACATAATTATTTTAAAACGAATCCAACTTTTCTGATAAATATTAATACGCTGATTTAAAATATGTTTTCAAAATGTTTCTATCTTCACATATTTAAATGGAAACAGAACTCGATAATTTTGATAAGAGTTTATTACATAGTGTGCGTATAGTATGGAAAACATATGGCAACATTTTTGTGCTCAAATCTCATTTGAAATATTTTAAATACAAATCGGTTGTGCCAAAACCGGTGTCATGTTTTTACCATAGACGCTCAAGCAATCAAACTATGCCCCAACATACACGCATCTGTCATTTTTTATAAACAAAGCTTGCAGGGTCACAATTTCGTACTATGTTTAACCTTTCGTCGCATCAGTACACTAATTATTGGTGGAGCGAAACTAACGGTGATCTTTAAGCATTCACATTTATTTCAATAATACTGTACCATCTTAAAGCACACTGCCTAAAGCTATATTTACACCACCTAGGTCCTCATCTTAGTCGAGTGTCAAAGAAAGAAGTTTGAATTTTTTATGCCTGTCAAAAAGGAATTTGATTTTCTTAAGCTATGTTTACACCACCTGAGTTATCATCTGAGTTTCACAACTAAGACTCATTTGTATAGTGTAATAATTTATTAATATTTTTGTCTAATCTTATTTGAAAATAGAACGTATTCTATTTTCAAACTATTTAACGTCTACGTTTAAAATGTAAATTAAGTACAAATTAAGTACACTTTATACCAGTTTAACAAGTTTAAGAATTAGCGGTCTAAAACTAATTTCTTTGTCGTAATGTAATACGACTAAAAGGACAAGAGTTGCTTAATTGAATTTTAACTAAACTTAAAAAGTTATTACAAAATGTCAATTAACCATGAAGTTGCAACAAAATTATTTCCCACGTGAATCTGGCCATATGACTTCGTAAGCGCAACTTCGATTATCTTTTAAAATAGAGTACTAAGAAGTACTTTTTGTCCTGTTGGTTTACTGTGAATGTCCATTTTGGTTAATAGTTGTCAATTTTATATTTATAGACTCAAAATTTTAAAAGGAAGATAACCAAAAGCCATATTATTAGAAAAATGCAAAAAGTGTTAAAAATGTATTTACATTTTTCTGAAACCTGATGAACCTAATTTAAAATATGTTTTTATCCCTTTCAGTTAAATAATAACAAAGAGTACCAAAATTTTACATTTACCCCCTTTTGATCCCTGAGGGTCCGGCTTTTCAAAAAAGTGCCAGACACATGTCAATTTATATATTAAGAAAAATGCGATAATTTTGTTTTTATCATATAAAGCTTAGAAGATTTTTTTTCCTTTTTGTCCCAATTTCGCCCCTCTTGTGGTCTAAAATTCAAAAATCCAGTTTAGGTGGATCTTAAAATCAGAAGTAATAAGTTTTAACTTTTTGAAAAAAGCCTGGACTTAAGAATTTGTCTTATATGGAAATATGTATTACTGGCATAAAGTTAAATTGCACTTTATTTTGTTAGAACAACATCAATGAATCTAAAAGCCAAAAAATTATTCAATAGTTTTGGATTGCCTTAAAAATATATACAATTCCTAACTTTTAGGTTTTTTTATGCTTCAAAATATAATTGCAAAATTTGATTAATTGTTATTTTTTTGTTATTTTTCACATTCAAAACAACTTAAAACAACAACAAGACAAAAAACATGCAAAATCATGATCACAAATATTTTTCAATAAATGTTTTGGCAGCTAAAGATAAACATTAGACGCCTGTCTTAATGTTATTAATATGAAAGGAAATATTTTCTAAACAAAACTTTAAAAAAATTCAAATGTTTGACCTAAAAAATACTTAATTATAAATTAAAATCAATAGTTTTAACATTTTGTGTTTTGGCATTTTTTAAATAATTTTTTTGCAAAACTCAATAATAATGACAAAATTAAGTGGGAGATAGATACAAACAAATACGAATACATTTTTATTAAAAAATTGTAAAATGATTACAAGGTCATAATTTGTTAAAACAATAAGCCTAACTTGGAAAAGAAAGAAAAGATTAACATATTAAATACAAAAAAATTTATTAACAGACACATGCTTTGAATCATTTCTTTAACTAACCTTGACATTGGTGGTTTGCTTTTCATATTTAAGTTCAACTGAAAAGTTCATCACTATCACTATGTATGCCAATGACTGACTGACTGACTGACTGACTGACTGGCATAAAATGTTAGTTAGTGGATGTTTGTATTTGGTTTAAAATTGTATTTAGTGAATACGTTTTAAAACATGTTTTTTGATTCGTTTTGGTTAATATAATGTAAGCTGGATTATTTATATCTCATGGAATAATAAACTGATTGTCAATATTAACACATGTATTTTTATTGGTCTGTCTGTCTGTCTGTCTGTCTGTCTGTCTGTCTGTCTGTCTGTACAAACTAAACAATTTTGGTGGCTGTGGCTCTCATAGTATTTTACATTAAAGTGTTAATATCAACAAGTTTAAATAAGTTCAATACTTTAGAGTATAAATATGATGCATTTTAGTTTTATTATTCAACGCCATATAATCATATTGGTTATAAATATGTATGTATGTTTACGACTAGGTTAACGTTTTATTTGCATAAATACAATAAAACCACCTCAAAAATTTAAAGACAACCCAGCAAACAAAAATTACAGGTAAGATTATTTAATTAAAGTTAGTTGTTTATTAAACATCAATTAAATAATGAACGACCAGGGAACCTTATTGCAACCGAATCGTTTTCTTAAAATAGAAAGATTAATCTCATTTAGACAAAGTCTCGATTTCAGCTCAAATCTTTTTTAAATGCAAATATTTTAATTTAAAATATTAGAATTTAAAATAAAACTATATCAAGGGATTAACAGATTTTGATTTAACACAGTTAGATTTTTTTTAATTTGACTGTTATTTTTTTTAATGCATTGATTTGTTGCGTTTATTATTATTAACAAACTTGACCAACATTAACTCTTGCGATTGGCTTACAACTTAAATTTCTTGTTTGCTGGGATGACGCAAACACCCAAATATAGATTTAATTTTGATAAAGTGATTCATAATGAGGGCGTAAAGTGAGACATGCTGATCTTTGACCGCTAGAAGTGCATTTGATTTAGATTTAATCAATTAAAAATTAAGTTTGACTTGCAGTAAATAAAAAAAGGTATTATTTAAGTAATTAAAAATTTATTGAGAAATCTGAGACACAAAGACTTTATCTAATCTGTTGTTTTGTTTCGAAAGAATAAAATAAAAATATTTTAATATATCACAACATACATATGTTTTGACCAAACACATTTGAACAAGTTGTTATACCCACATCACATACGTGATAAATAACCCTATCCTTCGCTTGTGCAAATGTTTGTTACGCCAAAAAATAGTAGTCTGAGATCCACATTGCAGTTCACTGATTGACTTAGAAACACTTGAGAGCCGATTTAAATATTTCCCTTATTCCGTTGGATGTCCATGTATTTTGGGATCTAAGCTTAGGTCGTATAATTTAAAATTATAAATTTACTATTTAAATAAGCTGGAAACACATGCAAATCCGCTCGATCGAAGAATCTTGCAACATAGTGGGCACACCCGTCTAAGAAGAAGGGTACTACTGTGCTTAGATAAAACCTCTAAAATTAAAAAATTTTATTGTGAGAACTTAAATGATAGTCTGATACTGACTGGATTAGTATTAATTACTTAGTTAAAAGATTTGAATACTAATTGTTAGTTTGCTTAAGTAAAGATTAAATAATTAAAATAATATGAAAAAAAAATATTTTAAATATTTTGATGAAATTTGCCAGATGATAATCGTCTATTTCTTCACATAGCTGCTGTTTAAGTGAAATAACAAATTTTTTAATTTTTAGGAATTTATGCCAATAAATATTTAATATAATCCAATAATGATTGGTACATAAATTACCATGGGTCCCATATACACCCTGCGGGAAATTGGTGTCAATTGGTCGGCGTACCCGTCCTGTTACAGTCACAAAACATGAATTGCTCAAAAGTTGTTGGTCGTGACTGGTTAAAAAGGCACACATCAAGTAACTGGTTAAAAAGTGTTAAAGAGTTTAGGGAAAAAAACGGAAATACTGGTCCCTACACATAACATACATGTGTTTGCATATACGCACACACACGCGTAAATACACACAAAGTAGATTGAACAGGATCTTAAACATTTATTGCAAAATTTGCTTATATAGGATTGGCCTGTAACCCGTTTTATGGTGTTAGTTTTGAACCAATTGCCCCCTCCAATGACAACGCAATGTAAAAGTGACAGGTTCTCTCCATATAAAGTGCAGGAACTAGAGCCAGTCTCTACCCTAAGGGACCGTTCACGTCAGTAGTTTTGGACCAGTCCACTTCCCCGTAGGGCATTTATCCAACTAACGAGCAAAGCATTTGCACTTATAAACTGTAAATAAATTATGATATAAAATAATGATAACGCGTTCCCAAGTCTTTTCTTACATAAAAACTATAATTTCAAATTTTGTCAAGGTTATTCCATTATTAACTGAACCTCTTACAATAGACATTTATAGGAAAATAATATTAACGTCACTTACGCAAGTCACTTTCATCTAAAATTTCAATATTTTCCACATTCTCGTGTAGGGTATAATATGGTCGAGTTAAGTCATCTATAATTTTTTTACATGACTTCAAATAAAATTTCAAAACAAGCACCCTGTTCTATTGTTACATTTTTTTATTGTTGCTGTTGTCTTTTTATTTATAATGCATAAAGTATAATTCCACTGTTAAATATAATACTTTTGTAATAAATTATTTATTTAGAATCTATTAATAGATTGTAAATATTGAATACATTAAAATTAGTTGTGTGTTACTGATTAGAGTTCAATAAATTAAAAACAATGAATTTGTACGAAGTAATAAATCCCATGACGTTGACTAAGGCCAAAACTCTTAATTTATTAAAAATTTAAATAAAGTATTATAAGAAAAATCGGCTTAGTTAAAGAATTATATCAAATTATTATTAAAAAAAAAAAGAATTCATTTATGTCGCCAAAACCGAATTAAATTCAGGTACATTTTGTTTGTAAACAAAAAATGCTAAAAAAAACAAATAAAAAATTTCATCACAATTTTAACAAACAAGATAAAGCTGTTTTTGGCTTAAATATCTTTATTAAAATATCAATTTATATACAAACATACATACTTACATTGGTATGTCCGTAAGTAAATAATTTATATTCATAATTGATTTATGCTAATATATGTGCATAAGTATGTAAATATGTATGGATGGATTTATTGTAACAATACGAGTTTACACAAGGTGTTTGTTCGTTCGTTGACATGAACTTTAGTGGAATTTGGCACTTGCTTTAATATACAGATTAACTGAAGCATAGAGTTTAGGAAATCAATAGATTCATACATACATACCTTTATAGATTTGTGGGCCTGTCTTTAATTTATCACAAGTTGTTTCTAAATATGCATACATGAATACATACTAACATCAGTTCTATTACCAAGTTCATGTATGCAGTTTCAACGATATTCATTTCTATGTGGGTTTTTATTAATAAGTAGCAAATCGGTAGCAATAACTGACTAACAACTGCAAAGTAACTTGTGACTAGTCGTTTAAGTATTAATCTCCACTACGTTTAATTGTCAATAGGCAGTCATATAAAGCGAACGCATGCGCGGTTAACGAATGTAAAGCGGGCGGTTTTGAATGCAAAAAGTTAAGTTAAAAGTTAATGAAATTTAATGAAAAATCGATCTGCGTACGGGAAACTTTTAAAAAAATTTTAATAAAAAAATTAAAAAATATTAAAAAGAATATTAATAATAAAATTAAATTGAATCGAAGGCAAGGTAATTTTGTGCATATCATCTGATAGATAAAGTAACAAATTTCAAGCAAAACTAATGCAATGAACTGCATTAGTTGTGCAAATTTAATTTTTATTTAAAGTGCTATTTAGTAAATTGCTAAATAAATACTTTAATTGAAATTTTAATACCTAAAGTATAAAAAAAATCCTATGAATTATATAAACAATTTTTTATATATAAAGTTTTTTTTGTAAAAAAATTTTTTGTACTTTTAGTTATGAAATTTAAAGTTAATATAAATTATCAAAATTTTAAACACAAATTATTAAATTGAAAGATACTTGATGCATATACAAACTCTTTTTTTCGTGCATTATGAAAGAAAAAAAAGCTTGAATTCAAAAAGAAGAATTATTTCGTGCAAAACAATCGCTTTATGAAATCTGCAAAAGTGTCGAAAAGTTTTAGAATAGCATAGCTTTTCCAATACTTAAAAGAAACATATTAACTAAATGTTTTTATTTTAATTGCTGCTTTAAATGAAAGTGATGATAAATACTTAAAATAAATAAATATCAAATAAAGCAAAACATCGCTTTATAACAATTATGTTAAATAAAATTTATTTAGCGTAAATTGCAAAACCTCAGGTCATTGTTAATTTGCCGCATTAAAAAAAATTTTTTTCTTAAAAAAAAAACACAAGGAATGTTTGATTAGTTTTTTTTATGTAGCTAATTTTGCTATAAATAATAATAGAAGTTGTTTATCTGTATACAAATTGTTTAAAGTATTTGTGTCCCATGCGTTATTTACAATTCAAAAATTTTTTAAATTTGTTCGAGTAGGCCAAAAATAGTTAATACCAAAACTGATGTTTAAAAACAACAATTTTGGACAAAAAATAACTGCGTATGCATGCATGTGTAATAGAAAAATAAATTAATCAAAATTGTTGATTAGTTAGAATTAAATATATTATATTCCAGAGACTAGAAAATGGATTGCGGGCTATGAAAAAGAGCAAATATGACATACATATGTGTACAGCAAGCATGAATTTACGGGCTTTGTGTTTAAAGGCTTAATAACAAAAAAACAATTGATTAATTGAATGAAATTTCTATAAAAAAAATTTAAAAAATTATAAATTGAAGTTCACACAAACATACGTGATACGAATGATTTAAACCAATTTATTATATTTTTTTTTAATTTTAATATTCCTCTACGAAACATTTTTCCAACAAAATACAGATATTTGATCTGTGATTATACGGATATGTTTTAAATTAGAATTCTTATCATTCTAAGCAATTGCAAATTTACATACTGTTTACCCAAGTCACGTCCACTAATTTGAAGTGTGTGCAAATATAGTTTGTATATTGGTGTTGATAATCTAAATGCTTACATTACATTTTGTAATAGTAGTACGATAAAACTTTTTCTTAGCCACTTTATAAGCGCAATTTTAAAAATATCCCAATACAACCTTTAACCAGAGTTTTTAATTTTCTCTTTTTGAAATATGCAAAAATGTACCGAAAACATAATAATTTATCTTCTCAATTGCCTTAATTAATTTTAATTATTTTTAATAATAACCAGCACTCAGGGAATAGCCCCTATACATGCATTGCATTGTGTTAGTATCAGGAAAATAGGTTATGGATAGAAGGATAAAGGGAGTAGTGTCTGCGGACATTTTATTTAAATTTCTCGATATTTACTGTGACAGGAAAGAGATCTTTAAGAAGTTTATTCCACATATCGACCACGTATGGGTGTGCTCTTCTAGAAAAACGCAAAAAGTTCCGGGTTTCAGGAATAAGCTCCCTAATTTCCTCAGAGCACAATCCATTAAAGTATCGACAGAACAGCGAAACACACCCCACGACGGTGCTCGAGTGAATCAAGGCAATTAGAAACCACAACGTCGCCGATAAGTATCTTCGCCCGTTCCTGCACGCGGTCAAGTAGCTCCAAAAAAGGCCTAAAGGCACCATTCCATACATGAGAGTTGTATTTCATTTTTTCAAATATCTCAAAAATGGGAAAAGACATTTTTTTTAATTAAGTTGCTTTTGGTCTGAATCATATTTATATAGACGCAAAATCCCAAAAAAGGCAAAAACGTACCAAAAAGTTAAAAAAATTTATGACCGCCTTATTGACTCTAACTTCAGCCGTGGCCAATAGTCGCTAATTTTAAATTTAAAGATAAGCCCAAAAAATTGAAAAAGGACAAAAATTTAAAATAAAATTTTTTTTGCCAATTTAGTTGACTTCAGCCTTCTCATAATCTTAAAAATGCAAAAGATGACCTAAAAAGTATCAAATTAATGTTTTTTCCCTTTTTGAGCCCTTAGTGGTATAAAATTTCACAAAGTACCAAACAAAAATCACTCTCTACAGGACACTGATGTTGCCTGTACTTATATACGACTCTGAAGCATTAGTACTTGCAAAAGCAGACGAGGTAGTACTTGATGGGTTAGAGAGAAAAATTCTTCAGAAAATCTTTGGGCCAATCTGGATTGACAGAGAAGTGGAGGAAAACATTTTGAAACTTGGTGTCAGAAATTGGATAAGAAGCGCAGAAGAACAAAGCGCCTAGGAAATCGATTCTAAGTTTGGTTAATGAAACAAACGACCTGTAATAGCCAACGAAGTAAGTAAAAGTTGGTAAATAAGATCTACTGCTGCAAGAAGAACGGCAAAAACATCGACCATGTACCTACCGTTGGCTTATATTTTATAAAATATTAAAAATTTAAAAACTACTACGTTAACGCCAATGCCAATTGTTAAAAAAAACAAAATATTCGTTTACTGTCACTCGAATGGAAAATTCCCTAAAAAATTTATTTTTCAAGTGGTTCAGTTACCAAAACCCGTTGGAAACCCCCGCTCTTCTACTTTAAGTAGCAAATTTTTATTATTTATTTTAAATAAAGAAATTTTTAGCCTTGGTGAATATTAAGCCGGTGTTGTAATTAATTGCTTGTGGGTCCGGTTAAGAGTCTTTTGTTGTAAATTAATTCAATTTGTTACAAATTATTTAATTTTTTTATTTTTATTTCAAGTTCACTAACTTAATTTGCAAAGAAATACAATTAACGAACCGGTTTATGTTTGAAAACTATTTAATAAAAAAAAAGGCAAAAACAACTTATAGCTAAACTGTAACATGATTTTTATTCAGTTGTAAACGATGAATGCAAAATCAATAAAAAAGAGGTTTAAATGTATTAATAAGTCTGTCAAGGTGGTTAAACAAGTGGTTAAACAAGTGGTTAAACTTGCAATTTCTCTTCTGTTCTTTAGTAATTTACTGAAATTTTCAAGGTTGCAATACTAAGGCAATACTAACTAGTTACAAGTAAACTTTACCAGGTATATTTAGAACTCAAGTAAGATTTAAAACTGATGACTAACTGCACTTGTTGTTGTTATGTTGTTGTCAGTTTGCATTTATTCTAAAAGTGAATTTGAGAACTTGAAAAGAATTTAGATTTTTGTTGTTGTTTTTTTTCTAGAACACATGTTAATTTTGTTCAATGTTTATTTGCATTATTATAGAACCTTTTTTATTTTGCATTCGGGTGCTAATTTTTAAAATCATTTTTTAATTTTAGATTATTCATCTTGTTTTTTTGAGATGCCTGCATTATGTCGCACTTATGTTTAAGCATCGTTATCTTTCATTTACTGTCAGTCGTCAGTTTGTCGTGGGGACAAGCTTTTGTTGATTTGGCGGTTGATTTGGAAACAGTGTTGTTAAACACTCGCTTACCCGATACACAAACCTTTTTGCCGGAGTATGATTTTATTATAATTGGAGCTGGTACTGGCGGTTGTGTGTTGGCCAATCGTTTAAGTGAGATAAAAAATGCTACTGTTTTGCTTCTGGAGGCAGGAGATCAAGAAACTTTTATTAGTGATGTGCCCCTAACAGCTGCTCTCACTCAAATGACTCGTTATAATTGGGGTTATAAGGCTGATCCTACTCCGAATGCCTGCCAGGGGTTAATAGATGGTGTGTGTAATTGGCCCAAAGGAAGAGGGGTTGGTGGCACAAGTCTCATAAATTTTATGCTTTACACCCGTGGTCATCGTAAGGATTATGATCATTGGTCTAATTTGGGCAATAAAGGTTGGAGTTACGCTGATGTGCTGCCATACTTTAAGAAATCCGAACATATAGAAATAAAACATCTAAAAAAGTCAAAATATCATGGCACAAAAGGCCCTGTAAATGTATGTTATACCGACTATAAATCCAAATCGTTGAAAGCGTTTTTAAAATCCAGCAATGAAATGGGATATAATCTTACTGATCCTAATGGGGAAAATATGCTTGGATTTAGTCGTACACAAGCCACCATGCAAAACGGTCGTAGATGCAGCTCCAGCAAGGCATTTATTAGGCCAATTATACATCGCCAAAATCTGCATTTATCTATGAAATCGCGGGTAACCAAGATAATTGTAGAACCGACGACTGGTTCTCAAAATCTTAGGGCTCAAGCTGTGGAGTTTGTGAAAAATCGCCAGAAATTCTACATACGCGCCAGAAAGGAAATAATTTTATCGGCTGGTTCTATAGCCTCACCACAACTTTTAATGTTGTCGGGAATAGGACCCAAAGAGAATCTTAGACAATACAATATTAATGTTCTTAAAGACCTCAAAGTTGGTTATAATTTACAAGATCATGTTACACTAAATGGTTTAGTATTTTCAATTAATGAAAGCACAGTAAATGATCGACGAGTAATGAACCCATCGGATATTTTGCAGTATATTTTACAAGGTAGAGGACCTTATACAATACCCGGTGGTGCGGAGGCATTTGCTTTTGTAAGGACACCCTCTTCGCCATATGATAAGGATTATTCTGATATGGAAATCGTTTTGGGGGCTGGTTCTTTAAGCGGTGATCATATGGGTTCAATGCGACATCTTTTGGGAATACCAGATGAGTTTTATCATACAGTTTTTAAAGGAATGCATGACAAAGTATTAAGTTTACCGAACCCGTTTACTTTATGACTAAGGCATGAACATTTTCTGCTGCGTCATGGTGTAAACGAGGCCAACAATATTTTTAGTTTGATCAGGGACACTAAAACTTTATTGTTTTTAGGAAACGTTTGGTTTAGTGCCAGTATTACTAAGGCCGCGAAGTAGAGGCCGGGTTTCCCTGCGCAGTGCTAGTCCTTTTCGTTGGCCCAAAATGGAACCAAATTTTATGGAAGATCCGGATGATATAAGAGCCTTGCTTGAGGGGATTAATATGGTAAAACTGTTAGCTTAATTGAAATACATCGCTTTTAAATTTTTTTCTTTATCTTATTTAGATTATGCAATTAACCCAAACCAAAGCAATGCGAAGAATCGGTACCCAATTTAATCCAAACCCTTTTTTGGGCTGTGAACATTTTCTATTTGCCTCCGATGACTATTGGAAATGTTGCCTGCGCTTATACGGCTCTAGTTTACAACATCAGTCGGGCACGTGTAAAATGGGTCCAAGTTCAGATCCAGATGCTGTAGTTGATCCTCAATTAAGAGTACGCGGTGTGGATGGCCTTCGTGTAGCAGATGCGTCTATAATGCCCACTTTACCAGCTGGCCATACACATGCCATTGTTACAATGATTGCCGAAAAGGCTGCCGATATGATAAAGAATAGTTGGCGAATGAAAACAAGCAAAAATTATGAAACTTTATAACTTTTGAAGATAAGTAACAAAAAAATAATTCGTATGTGTATTTATATCAATATATATGTCTATTTATTTTTGTGTAAGATAAATTGTGATAAAATTCTTTTAAATACAAACTTTTAAAATAAGATTAAATTAAAAAATTCTTCCAGTTGTTTTATTAAGTACGCAGGAGAAGCACCTGGCTTGAGCCAAATAAATTTCGTGTTCGTGTTCTCTATCTAAAGATGACAACAACAAAAGCTAAGTTTGATATTTGAAAGTTTTAAGTATTTTAATACAAACAAAAATATGCTAAATAGAACAAAACTTATTCTTCCTTCTCTATTAAAAAGTGTGGGATTGTGCCATTTTTGTTGTTTCTAGTGTAGCGGTTCTGATCTTCACTAAATGTTTGAGAGACATTGCTTTTCTATTAAGTGCTGCCACTGTTAATTTGAAAGAGTTTCACTGCGCATGTTTAAATAACGTCAAATCTAATCATATGTATTTATTTAGAGTAATGCATTAAACACATTCAAGATACAAGAACACAGGAACACACGAACACAAAAGTTGCTTGCTAAATTTTTGTCCGACTGGCTGCTACTGAAATATTTACTAGACTAGCACTACAAAATAAACATATGAGCAATATGACTTTCAGTGGTGCCACCTAAAGTCTTTTTGTATTGTTTTAGCTATATTATTTGCATCTAAACCTGTTGGCAGCACTAATCGGTTAACTGTCGCGTATAAAAATAGAAATTAGTTTAATTTCGACCACGCCACAAAATTAGCATTGACAGCAACCCGTAGTCGTGTTGCATTGTAGCCATTAAAAAAATTATTCTCATAAGCACACGTGTATTCTATTTTTAACTGGTTGTGTTCGGTAGCCTGTAGCGAGGAATGTATTTAATGCTTAACGGTATTTGTTTGTCGAAATAACCAAAAGCGTGTTAATAACTTGAATCTTCAGTAATTTTGCGGCATTTTAAGTGTTGACAACAAGAAAAAGTAACGGAATAGTAACGGAAATGAATTGAAACAAATACATATTAATAAACGCATTCAAGAAGTAAACAAAAATATATAAAAAAAAAATTTAAAAGAAAAAAAAAACGTTTGTCGTTGCATTTTATTGTGTGAGTGCGTGTATATGCTTGCGGGTTGTTTAAAAGTAAAGTTTTGTTTGAAGTATTCAACATATGATTAATCCATTTATGTTTAATGGATGTATGTATGCATATATTTATAGGAAAATAAATCATATTTAATTCCCTAATTGTTACCGAAAACTAAAAAAAAAAAAAAATTAATAAAACCAGCACAAGTGTTTGTTCGTTTTCGCTCGCTTTAACATTTAATAGTCTCGTTAAAAGTTTTATATATGTTCTATTTGACGTAGCGAAGGGAATTTTAGAAAAGTTGAGGTGATCCTTTAGCCTACAAAAACGATAAAACAAAAATATTATTTTGTTTCAACAACAACAACCGCACGCTTTGCGTGTTAGTGCGGTGCTTTTGTTTTTATTGTTTCTACTCTTTTTTTCGTTTCGTTTTTTTATTATTTAAAGTTTTTCATTTATATGATTTGTAGGAGGTGCGTGTTAATTGTTAAGAAAATTTTTGTTGGTTGTGTTTTAAAATTTGTGCTTTGTTTAGGTAGAGACGAATGACGAATGTTTTTATTTGTCTCGTTGCTGTTGTTGTTGTTGTTGTTGATATTGCTGTTAATAAAACAAGAACAATAACAAAAACCAACAAAGAATGAACTAAAAAAGTTGTTGCTCTATTTGTGTTTTAAAAGAGTTTTGGACAGAAGTGTACGAGTGTATTTGTAAGTGGCATGTTTAACAGCCCTGTAGTTCAAATATATATTAAATGACGATTTTTGACTATTACTTTTTTTATACTTTGAAAACTTTTGTTTTTATTTATGTACTTCCGCAACAAGGATTTTTAGAATCAAAAAATACTATGCAGAATACAAACTATGTTAATAAGAAACTAAAAAAATTTTAATCTTGGCAGCCTTATTTGTATCAAGAATACTTTTAATAAATTATGTATGCGATGTGAAAAAAAAAAATTAGAGAGTTAGTGTTAGTAAAATTTTAAAGACTGCCGGGAAAATAGATATAGTTGGGTGTAATAGTAATGGGTGTATTTACATTAGTATGTAAATGGGTATGTAAATTTAAGCTTAAGTGCATTATGCCTAAGGGAATTTTTTTGGGTTTTTGTATAAAAGTTTTTTTTTCATTGAAAAAAAAAGAATAAAAAATAAAAACCAGCAAACGTCAAATGAATATACTTAGAGAAGGATTTAACCCACAACTACGCTAAGAAAAGAATGACTTATAAATATATTCTTGTGAACTCTTAATTTTCACATGTTTGTTAACTTATGATTAAATGCACAAATGTATGTAGGTGTGTGATTTAAGCTACATTACCATACTTGACATAGAAAAAAGATAATGAAATTCGGTAAATAGAATGTACTTTGTAAATAGTACTTATCTTAAATTAATTGTCATTTTGCAGGTTTTAAATAAAACTCCAAAAAGATAGTCTAAAATTTGAGCGGACAAACTAAAACAAGGTTAAGCTTAGTTGAAAATGTATTTAAAAACTGTATGAAATACCTATGAATAACTAACTATAAGTCGTCAAATGTGGCAACAGTGTATATTAACTAGAGCATATTGTGACCGTAGTCGGTAATAGTTAATATGGTATTTACCTTCTCGCTTATTCAGCCATTGAGTTAGTCAGTTGCTAGTAGACCTTAATGTTACGTTCACAATGTTTTTTCTTTATACGACGACACTGGCGACGTTAATGGTTTACAATTATTTTAACCTAGTTTTTCTTTACTAACGGTTTGTTTTCGCTGTTAGCCCCATTGTATTTGCTTAAAATATAATTTATGGACATATACTTGTAACATGGCTGCCAACAAATATTGAAAAGGGTGTAACACGAACTTTTAATTACTTTGAACTTAATAATATAAGAAAAACCAAGCAATTATACTAGTCTTAACGCTGTAAAAAATATTAAAAAACCTACATTAAACCTTAATTAAACGTCAAAAAATTAATAAAATTAAATAAATCTTACCAAATAATATTGTAATTCTATTTCTAAAAAAAATGAAATAAATTTTAGGTAATATTTAACAAATTATATAATTATTTCTCGTTTTTAATACAAAATATAATATAAAATATTGTTGAAAAGTTTTACGTTAATTGAATAAAAATACTTTTGTGTTTGTGCCATAAACAAAAAGAGATAAAGTAGAGCTTAGAAGCTAAGGAGCGTAATAGGAAGGAATAAAACACAATATAATAAAAATATAAAAAGTTTAAATTATAAGTACTGCCGAGCAACAGCAAAAAAAGGTTAAAAGAACAACAATATTTTCTTGCAATCAGCAACCTGCCTTTACCCTTTGGATACAACACTACAGCCCTTAACAACCAACGACTAAATACCGAACAACCACAGCAACCAAAAAATTCCAATATCGTAAGTATTTAAGTGGTTGTTTGTTTTTTTCTATTTACATATTTAATATCTAAGCTTTTATTAGGTTTTTTGCCTTTTTCTGCTGTTAAATACAGTTTTCATTTAAATAACTTTATTTCACTAACATTTGAAAGGATATAATAACAATACAAAATACTTGATATTTGCTTTTTATAAAACACAAATCAAAACAGTTTTAAGTCTATCCGTTAGCTGATTGAAAAAAATCAAGTAAAATTGTATTTTATTTATGTTAAAACCAATTATTATTAAAAAAAATTAAAGTTTTTTTAACTTCGCTTATTTGCTGTCGTTCAACTGGAATCAGTTAAGGTGTATTGCAATTGTTTTACCAGCCAAACTTTATTTTGATTTTGATTGCACAAAATTTAAAACAAAATGAAATATATGGCGGGAATTGAACTTGTAGTGCCCGGGCTGCATACAGAAGTGCTGTTGACTATTTCACTGAGACATTCTTAATTCTTAATTACAAAGTAGTAATACCTAAAAATATTATTTGTTTCTTTAAGGCCAATATTTGTTGATAAGAAGGGGCTAAAATTTTTTAAGCTGAAACTAAAATTTGCTTTAATTATTTAAATTTATCCTTTACATTGCACACAAGGGCAGTTTAATTAATTTTTATACTCATACCGAATAGTTGTAAAGTTAAGGTTTATGATGTTTGTATGTACATGAGTGCTAGTTTATAATATATGAAATTGACAAATTTTCGTTATTTTGAACAGTTTCAGTATCGGATAGTAAAATTTTATTATTTTGAGCCCTATGTGCATTGCATAACAAATCTAATACCATTTTGAACATTTTTACTATTGTTAAGATAATTATATTACTTCAACCTTAAATTTTATTGTGTTGTGAGTCCTTAATAAATGCTATTAGCCGTTTTAGTGTCTTACAATATACACATATACATGTTTGTACATATTGGTCGAACAGTAGGGAGCACAAATGAGTACATCGGAATTTTTAGCTGTAGATATATGTACATATGTCAGTACCCAGCCAGTAAAATTAGGCGAAAATGTTATTAACAGACAATCCTGACAAAAAAACTGACTTCATCGTACGAATATATAACAGATTACTTTTAGAAATGTCTGGAAATTTCAATTCACGATGTATCGGTAAGATTTCTGATTGATTACCTAAATACATGTCTGTTTGGCTTTAATTCACATGTGCTTTCTTTCTAATTTGGTTTATGTCTTCGCTTTAAAATATGCAATAAGAGCTTGTTGCTCTTGTTTATGTTGCGTTTGAATATTTAGGGCCATTATTACAAGTTGGCGACAAAGTTGGCGGTAGTAAATGGTAGCGTTAACAGAACATGGCGATAAAGTGGCCGTTAGCAAATTTCCATTATTACAACTTGCCGGTAAAGTTAAATACATATTTCTTATTGTGTGGCAATACCGTTAGCAATTACCGACTACTTTTGAAGGAGTAATAAGATTGTAGTGGCAACGACGCACTTTTGTTTACATTTTGAAAAGCAAAAATTGTGTAACGGATAGTGCTACCATATTAAAATAAAAAAATATGGTAACTTAAACATAAATCCTCCTTGTAAAACTTACCGCCAAGACGAACTTGCCTTTAATTTATCGCTCATTTTTAAGTTAAAAGAAAGTTGTAATAATGAAAATGTTTTTATTCAAGCGATAAAATCTCACTTTAAGCTAACGCGAAGTTGTAATAATGGCCCTTAAACTTCAAAAAAAAGTAATTCGATTGAAAACTAATAAGCAAAATTTATTTAAAACATATGTCATGTGTAAGAAATATTTAACAGATTTTCCTTCGATCCTCTACGAGATTTTTGCTGGAAAAATTTTTAAAATTTCTGTTTGACATGTTGGTTATAAAATTTGAACGGTATGTCTGTAAGATAAGAAAAACTACTTCATAGGTTTCGCAGTTAGAAATTTGATAGGATTAATCAAGATTGCTTTTTATTGTACAATGCAAAAATTTGAAGGATTTCGGCTAAATGTGGCTGGGTATGCCCATACTCACATGAGTATTAATGTTTTTTAAAATTAACTTTAAATAGTTTTTTTTTTATATTTTGTTTTTTTTTATTAACTTTTATTATGGTAATTTTGTTTGTATCATTTGTATACCTACATATTTAAGTCTATGTGTTTTTTTTATTTCCAAATAGATGTCAACAAAAAATTTTTTTGAGGAATTTCAAATAAAGTTTGAAAATGCCTATTACTTATTTATAAAAACTAGTGAACATTTATCGAAAAAAGCTTTTTTTAAAATCCATTCAGTGCTTAATTTTACATATATCTTTTGTATTATTAATAAAAAAATCGAAGTATAATTTACATTTTTAAGTATAATGTCACGCTATACTCTTTAAGAAGGATAAAAATAAATAAAACTAAAGCTAAACAATTTTAGCCTGACAGACATCCAAGGTTGTATGTACTGACAAAATGTATGTTTTTTTTTTAATTTTTAACTTTAATTTTTAAAAAGTACTTGACAAAATGAAGATACAAATAAATATTCCTTCATTACTTAAAAAACAAACAGTAAATAAAAGCTGGAAGAGGGTTTGAAAAGTATGAATGTATTTGTACATTGTCTTTATGTATATGTATGTGCACACGGGATGGTACAACAACAAGGAAACAAAAAGTTACTCTTTGAATATAACCCCTGGGTGTAAGCAATTTGAAAAAAAGTACGATGTAATAAACAATAATGGCAACAATGTCTATAGAAACCCACAAAAAACAGTAAAAAACCAAAGTTAAAATAAAAAAAAAGAATAAAAACTAAAACGTGTAAAAACACATTTGCATGCCAAAACCATAACTGACAAATGACAATAACACATGGGATACAAAGAGAAATCTTTATGTATGTACATGAACATACACCCCAATTTGCCTTAAATATATAAAAACTTTACATTAAAAACCAACGTTATACAAATATTAGTTTTATATAAACGATATGTTTAACAAACCCAAAGACATTTATTAAGTTATCCAGCATGCAAACTTGATCGACAATGTCTGAAACAGATATTTCTGGAAAATAACCAATTGAATTGTCCGGATATCTTACACATTTCCTTTAATAAAGTCTGGGAGTTTTGATTTACGACGTGTCTTAGGTTTTGATCGATTTCTGGCGGATGTGTCATTGTGTATTTTTCCCATTGTGCTTTGTTGTTGTTTTCGTCTTTAAGCCTGCTGTTTTCCATTCCTCATAATGCAAACTAAGTTGTTTTATAAATAAATAAAAAAACAAATAAATAATGAATAAAAAACAGCATTAAAATAAGAAAAATGTTCGCAACAATTTTTTAACATATTTTTATTTTAAATTAAAAGTTCCTTTGAGTAAAATAATTTTGTTTTTAACAGATTTTTTCCGACTTTTTATTAGAATTCTCTTAGATTTCTGTTAGACACTTCGGCTAAGAATTTTCCACAACGTGTCTTACAGATTTCGTGTAAACCACTTAATATGTTTTGCGGTCAGAAATCTGACAGAATTAGTTCAGGATTCTGCCAGTTTCTGTTGAATATCGTACAGATGTTGAACAATTTTGTTGGCTGGGTAACTGCAAATAAGAACCACAAGAAATTACAGTAATTTACATAATTGAAAACAAATATATTTCAAGCAACATATGAATGTGTGTATGTAGATTTACGTATATTCGCAAACATATGTATATACCTATTATGTGTCGTAAACCTGACATATGTTTACGTTTTTCTTTAACTAGTGTTTAAGCACGTTTACGTTTAAACATATTAACCACTAAATCAAAAACAGTCAAAACTGAAAAGTCATCAGAATCATTTTAGATTTTTTTAACCCAATCAACAAAACAAACTATAGCAAACACGAAAATTCCGTTTGCATTTCAGTAGACTTTATTTTAAGATGATTCTTTTACTGTTGAGTAAATTAAAAAAAAAAAATTATAATTTGAAATTGTGACTGTTTTTGATTTAGTGTGCGATATATATATATATGTGCATGTTATTTTATACGTATATACAATAGCTTATGTACTTCTCAATCTAATTTTGGACATATGTATGTACATACACATACATGCTCATATATGTACATATGTATAAAGGTCGCATGTTAAATCCTCACATGTCCATATAACTGTTATTTATGAAACGATTTCATGCTGATCAAACATTAAATGTTAACGTTTAATTGTTTGACATATTTGTTGTTTTTATTCAAACTGTAACACTGTGTCGCTTTAGTCTTGTTACTGTTATTGTTACTGTCATTTTTCTCTGTTCTGTTATTATTGTTTACATATGCGAGTACTAAGTTGTAGGTGTTGCCCTTTTTGCTGTTGTTGGTATTTTGACCAATTATAACAATTCGAAGTTTGTCATAAAGTTAAAAACCCAAAGGTTATAATTAAAGTTACATATGGGTAATTCCATTGTGATGCGTGTGACCATTTTGGTCACATTTTTACTTATAGGTCGAATTCAGAAAAGAACAGGCTAATAATCGGTATGTGATTAATTTATGCTTTTGCAAAAGAGTACAAATCATTTTTTTTTGGATTTTGGTCATTTTCATTGTCTTTAAGCCCAATTAACAACTGCTTAATTGCGTTGATAATTCACATAATTCTACATTTACATTGATCTATATAACGAAAGCTGCACAATTGAACCAAAAATTACACATTCGACTAAAGTCACTTCAACTTTTTAGCTTTTCGGTTTCTTATTAAAAAATTTTTCACATTCAAAGGACATGAAAGATTGTTTAAGGTAAACGATTTTTTTCGACTTTTGCTTCTTAAAATCTTTTGCTAAAAAATAAATAATTTATTTATCTTAAAATTTAGCAATAAATAGATACAAATTTTAAACTTTTCATATATTATCCAGCATTATTTTGTCGCAGATATCAATGTGAGTACATTTCAATGACATTACCACCTTGTTTTGATGTTGTTTTTTTAGGTGTCGTGTCACTATAATTTCCCTGCTACTTAACTTGTTTATACCTTGGGAATAAGGTAAAACGATATGTTATGGAATTTGAAAAGAATATTTGATTGATTTGAAATATGTAAAATTTTTCTTTAAATAAAATTTTAAAAGCATTTGGAAAAGAAGAACAACGTTGTTATACATGTGTAAGTAATAAATCTCTTAGGCTTGAAAAATGTTCTTAACTACATTTGCATAGTAAATCATCAACTACATCAATTTAGGAACACGGCTAAGTATTCAACCATCTATCGTTTCAGTTTATATGAGTGTGCGTGTGTGTGTGCGACAATTGTGAACTCCTTTGCTGCATTATTTTATCTATATTTTATGATCATTTACCGTTTAATGCTTGTGATTGATTTGTAATTTTGCTGTTTATGCACAGTTATGTGTGTGAGTGTGTATTATTTTACAGTTGCCCACATTATTATCTACATATGTATGAATGGCAAGTTCTACTGTATGTGCATTTTTCCAACCAACTTAAATATAGAGACAAATGTAATATTAATTGAATGAAATGGTGTTGCCTAAACAACGAAAATTTTCAATTATATCAAAGCCTTAATTAATTTGTCAATGTCCCATGGAAAAATTAATTTTTGTAAACAGAATAAAAACAAAAATTAAATTAAAAATTATATACCAATTTTTCTGAAAAACAAAAATTTTTAAAAAATTTTTGTAAACTTAGGCTGTGCTTGCTTTGGCAACAAAAATCAAGAAATTGAAAAATTTTTTTTAATATTTTTTAAAACTTATTTAGTTGAACATGAGCATTTTTTAAACAATTCCAGAAAACAAAAAGTTTGTTGTATTTACAAACTAAGTTGCTTGTTTGCTCTTTTAACATAAAAAAATTATTATTTCTTAGTTTCTGTTAATCAGATGTTCAGGGCAAAAATTAAAATAAATAGATTTTTTTCAATCTAAACTTTTTAAATTGACACATTCATTACCTTGTATCCTCATACTAAAAAACGGTTACATATATGCACAGACACATACGTACAAACCTTAGTCTGATATGCAATCTTCTTAATAATATTCATGAAAATACTTTGTGACTGAAAGCTTTTCCTTTAATTTAAAAATTTTTAATTTCGCTTAAAAGTTAAAATTATTCTAATGACACTGTCCAAACCGTGTGACATAATAGTGATCCTTTAATACTGAAAGACCATATTAAGAAGATCTTTTTGTTGCATTAACTTTTAGTCCGGCTAGTCAAAATGTGTTTTTCCAATTGGTCAAAGGGAGCATTATATAAACGTAAAGAAAAAAATTGTATAAATTGCCTGGGAAAATTATTACTGCCAACGTTATGTTGTAGAATTTTATAAGGATAATCTTCTTAGAAGGCCTTAACTTTCTAACTTAACTAGATCCTTTAATGGTCAATTTGACTAGTTTTTTGAGAAAATAAAAAAAATAAACCTTAAAGTATTAAACTACTGTATGAATGTTTTAGTTTAAGTGGAGCCACCACACAAAAGTTGTAAATAAAGTTCATTAGGCTGCCCTGTTCTAATCAAAATAATTAAAAAAATTGCAGATAAAAAACGATTTGACATTAAACAAGTAAGAAAGATATAGTAGACCAATCCCGCTCATGTTTCACCCGACACCACAATTTATTTTGTATTATGTACCACCATATTGGCAAAGTGTAGGCAGGTTTTGGTAATTTTTGCGAGTGATATATCTTCGATTGTTTATTACAAATAAGTATATGCAAAATTTTTTTAAAATGGAGTTTTATTCGAAGAAGTTCAACTTAAAAATGCTTAGTCAGAAGGCTGTTTGTAAAGAGGCTGGGTTAAAAAATTAGTCTTTAAAATTGCGACGGGTACTTTGTTCGGATTGAGAGACGGACATGCTTAAATCGACGTAGGCAGGGATTTTTAGTCCATCGGTACTGTTGAAGGTGAGTCTTAGTTTATCACTTTTTGGCCTGCACATACGCATAATACCCCTACTACGTACATATGTTTTTTGGGTATAACCATTTAATGAATTCGTTCATCAATTACCAAAGCCCAATTAAAAATTTAATTTGGCAGCCAGTAAAGCAATTGTATTTTTTCATTCAACATTTTTAATTGTTTTCAATTGTATTATAAATAGAAATCAGGCTGTTAAATTGTCAACTATCTTTATTTCAAATTATAAATGGAGGCCATCATATTTACCAAAATTGTAAGCTTATAATAGGATAACAAAAGGTATTATAGTTTCGTATGGTAAACCTTAAACTAGAAAAACATTTGTATAGATAAAAGATAAATATTTGGCTTAAAATTTGGAAAAATAGTAAATCTTTTATATAATCGCCAATTTGTTAACAAAAGTTTTATAAGTAAGATGGCTTAAGTGATAGTATGCCTTAGATAAAAATGTTTTTCATGTATTTTAAGTTAATTGTGCAAATACATAAATCCTTTTGTAAGCTTCTAATTTAAAATGTTTGTGTTTACCCATTAGTGTTTAATAATTAAATATGTATTTGTGCCATAACAAAATTAAACAAAAGATTCTACTTTATGCATAAATATGTACATATGTATGTATGTGTTTGTGTATGGAAAAAATAAAGTTCGAAAGCGCTAGACAAAATTTTTTACAGTAAAGCAAAATGAGTCAAGAGGTTAAAATTTTTGTTAAATTAGTTTTACAACTAAAAAATAAATGGAAAATTAGAGATAAATTAGATGTTAAAAATTTGTAAGAAACATAATTGCTGGAAAATATTAATAATTCAATTTAAAAAAAATTATATTTTGTCTTGATCTTTATTTATAATCTGGGCATTTCTTTTTTTTTTTTGCTGCCAAAATTTCAATTTTTATCTCAATACCTTCAATTAGAATTTTTTTTCAATTTGTTTCCACACACTTAATAATGTTGGTGCGCTTGTTTAGTATTTTCGATTTTTTTTGGCACTTTAGTTTTCTCATTGTCTATTCTTGTTTATATTTATTCGGTTTTAAGTTGATTACCATTATACACAACCTCTAAATTGTGTAAACAAATTGTTTGTTCAAAAATTTTCTTAAAAAAAAAAAAACAAATAAGAAAATCCCACAAAAACTGACAGTGATAGCACATTGAAATTCATTTGAAATCATTTTTAATTTTAAAATTTAGTTTTTCCAAGTTTTAGTGTTGTTTTTCATTATCGATTTGATTTGATGTTTGGATTGTTTAGATAAAACTTAAAAATTTGCATGATAATGGATCACAAGAGTATGAATCACTTTTGTAAATGTATTTTTCCTGTCAGTCTATTGGGTGCAGTATTTGAACAATTTTTTTTTAGCTTAATTAGGATTTGCACTATAAATGAAATGACTTGCCACATTCAATATTCAAGCTTTTATATACAAAATTAGTTAGTGAAATTTACAGATAATTTTTTTTCTTAAGAAAAAAAAAATATTAAAGAACAATTTTTAAAGGAAGAAATATGTAAAAAACTGTATGTAAAAAATGTAAAATATATTTTACATTTTGAGGTTTGGATTATAATATTGTTGTTAGTAACGCCACAGCGGTTTGTATTTTTGAAATATGAATATAATTTAAAAAGATGTGTAATTTGAACATATTCGTAAATCTCTGCTTCCACTAAATAACACGATATAACAGAAAATTTACTTAATAATAACTGCAATAAAAAGAAACCAATAATACATTTAAGAAAGGGTTCTCAGGTGATTGATATTGATGTTTTGGCAAAAAAAAGTAAATTATTGGCTACACACAATACCCAAGAAAATTGTGGAAAAGAAAATATACACACACAAGTACTTTCACACATAAAATTTTGTATTTGCACCGAGAAAACACAAAGAAATGTGAGAAGAAAAAAAGTACAAAGAGTCAAACCATTGTGCACACAAAAAACTACAAAAAAATTTTTCAAACAAATTCTTGTTCAAAATAATTTATTTTTTTAGTCAATTTATTTAATAGTCTCTAAAAATATTTTTATTTGATTTTTAAATCAAACAAAATTTTCGCCTAGACAATTAAAATATTTAACCAGCTCAGCAAAATTTTTTAACAGAAGCTAAAATTCTTGCAAAATTGTTTGTCTAAATTTACAACTTTCGTTGTAGGTCCTCAGCCAGACAAAATATTTACTGATTCTCTGAAATTTGTTACTGATTCTACAACTCAGTTTTTTCTGTGTACTGGTATAAAAGACTTAAAAAAATGTTTTGCCTTTTGAATTACAATCAATATATTTATACTTGAGGTTAACAAAACATTTAAAGAAATAAATTAAAATTTTTTTATAAAACTCTTTTCTTGGACTTTTGTTACGAAAATATCTTCTTAAGACGATATTCTTTAAACATGTCTGTTCAAGATATGCGATAGAAAGAACGTAGATGAATATTTTTGATTTTTTTTTTAATTTACGCACAATTACATTCAGTGTTAAATTTGAAGGATGATAATAATAATTGAAGTATTAAGATGAAAAGGTGAAACCATAATCTACAATAACAAAGTCTGCCAACATTGATTAATGTTACATACGTTTAAATTTTTTTTAAGAAGTTTTTGGAAATATAAATATATAAAGTAATAGAATAAAAACCTACTGGTAAAATATATTTGTACAAGACAGATTTATTATGGCTTATGACAGCTTAAGTGAAAATCACTATTAATTTTTTGTTCAATTATTTAATTATATAAACGACTTAAAAGCTTTTGGCTAATACCTTTTGTATAAGGATGTATATTTAATCTAAAAAATATATTTAAAGATACAACAACAATAGTAAAATATGCACTTAGTGGAGCTTAAGCAAATGCAAGTAAAGATTTTTTAACGAAACTCTTTATGTAAGAAAAATATACTGAAATTTTAAAGAGTTTTATTAAAATTTAAAACAATTTTTTTTTGGGAAAGAACATAAAACGAATAGGTTTAATTAATTAGAAGTAAAAAAGCAATATTTCTTAAAAAAAAAATAAATAGAATAAAAAGATCCAAATACAAATTTTGATAACGATATCACCTTAAAGGTGTTTTAATACCATCAATCAAAATGTAGGGATGTTTTTGTACTTTGCTTACATATACTCGATTCCAATTTCTAGCTTGAAAACAAATAACTTGTCTATGTCTCCTGAAAAATGTCCTTTGAATTATACTAAATTATTGAACATGAATAAACAAATGACAAACACTTAATCCAAAAGGAGTAGGAAGCATAAAGGAAAATTAATTCAACCGAAGCGAATAAAATATGAAAATGAGGTCATTGACAAATCATGATAATAATAAGAATGGTGTCGATAAGAAGGACGGAAGGATAACAATGGGCTACTTAAGATAATAAAACTAATAAGAGTGAATTTGATTTTTTTAACTTTGTCACGCAAAGAAGCAACAGGTGAATACTCACAAAAGAGTTCATCCAATATGCAAAGAGACGAATATAAACATAATTGCGTACATAACACGTGAAAGAGTATGTATGTACTTATGTCGGGCAGGGACAAGCGTTCTAGTTATCCTTTTTAAAAATTTTATTAATTTTTTATTTGTTTCTACCGTATGTATCGTATGTACAAGAAAACTGAATTTACTTAATTAATACAATTAATAAAATACATTTAAGCATAAATATGTAAATACACTAACTGCACACAGGCATAACAATTGTTTAAAACTACTTATTTATTTACTTATATGTCTCATATTGGCTCACATGTTTACGTATTTAAACTAAAGGGTCCACACAGAGGTATTCAGATTTAGCTGTAAAATTTTAATTGTTTTTTTTAAAGCTAATATGTTAAAAGTACATTTATGAATGTATGTATCGCATACTTAATAAAAAACAGTCACAAGTCAAATTATACTATTTTTACGATAATGTTTTCTTTAGCTATTAAAACTATTGTTGAAATTTTATTACAAAATTGATTTTAGCAACAAAATAACCACCTTGAGGCAAAGTTGACTTAAGTGTAAACAAAGCTTTAATATGTATTTGTTTTGAGTTTGATTTAAAACTTGGGGTTGAGAAAAAGAAATGATTTTGATTAATTATGAGATGTAACTGTTTTTGCGTAAGTGAGCGAAAAGTATATATATTTATATTGTGAAGACAAATATATTTTCGTACAATTTAAAATTCTTGTCCTATATTTAGGCTTAAACATATTAATTTATAAAATAAAACAAAGTATTCTACCCCTACAACCATAACACTTGCTGGCATGAATGCCCATAAATCAAATGCTGTTAATCTGCAACGATTTGATTTTTCATTTTTATTTTTAATAAAATATTTTAATGTTTCAAGAGTGTTGCACTATAATATTTATTTCCACTCTCTTACACAATTTTTCTTAATTCTTACATTTTTTCTTGAAACGAAAATATTTGTTTAAAAAATAAAAAACCAAGAAAGCAACAGAAACAAAACATAAATTTGAAAACAAATAAATATACTTTCAACACTTTACAATTCTTAATGCATTGGTTCTGCTTTCGTTACTTTAGGGCATATTTGCTATTTGAAATGCCAAGGCACTGTACCTGGGGATGCCGACCAAAAAGGATAAGAGAAAAGGGAATAAAATTTCAATGTGAAGTATTTACAGACAAATGTACAAAAATATAAAAATAATAATAATTTTAAACAAAACATATTTTTTATTTGCTAAAAACATATGTTTTCACTTCAAGTAGATTGATAAACGAAAAAGAAGTAAAAAAGTAAATAATGATTTTAAAAAAATTCGAATAAAAAAATATAAATGTTTAAAATTAAAACAATACTGTCAACCAGACTTCAGACCTTTTTAAAAAGTTTATTGCCAAGTTTTATTATATATTTGTAATAAAATATTTTTGGGTTTTATTACCCAAACAAAAAATAATAAAATCGAAACATACATTTAACGTTTACTTAAATAAACACTTAACTACAACATGTGTACGCAGGTTGTCTATAGGCAGTCTAATACTAAGATGCTTGTAACGAGCTGTAATCAGGAAACAGAAATATGACTTTAATTTATGTAATAAAAATGCCTAAAATAGTTTCCTGGGTAAAAAAAATAATATTTAAATAAGCCGAATTTGATTTTAAAGTTCATATATTTTAATTTTGTTTATCTCGAACTTATGAGTTATTTAAAATTATCTATGATTTGTAGCTCGTTTGTTGGACATAAAATACTTTTAGTTTTTTTTAACATTTTAAACATTTTTAACAAAATCATTTTCTTAGTTGGTGGATATCATAAGACTTACTTTGTAGAAAATAGGGAATCAGGGAAACAATTTTGTTTACTCTAAATGGATTTTGCTAGTTAAACATATTATTTATGTTTGTTTTTTTTTTTAATTTTTGACTAAAGTTAAAAGGTATTGCTTTTTGCTATGTTTATGTCTATATACAGTGCATTGTTTAATCAAAGTTCAGCTGGTATGCAAATATATACGTATTTATATATGCATGTAAAAATATTCACTGCAAATATCCATCATAAATATTTGTATTTTTTAATGCCGTTTTTTTTTATTATTTGCAAAAAATTTCGTTTGTTATTGATGTTTTTTTATATCCATTTCTGCATAATGTTTTTTTATTGTTTTTTTATTTTCTGTTGTTCCACCCTTAAGGCATATAAAAGTGAAATATGTATGTTAGAAAAATTTTCTGACTCTCCCTCTCCCTCATAATAAAATTGTCGGTGTATGCAGGGGACTTTTCTACTCGTAAATATATTGGTTTCTGCTTGTTTGTTATTATTTGTCCAAAGTAATGTGAGAAGAAATTTCCATAAACTTATAGGCATATTAAGGTTTCCAGGCTTTCAAAAAAAAAAAAAAAAGAAGACAAAGATTATTTTTTTTAAATATTTTTAAGTTTTCACTTAAACTAAAATTTAATATTAAAATTAAATATAAACTATAGAACACATTATTAACACATTTGTTTTCACTTAAACTTATTTCACACACACATACATATGTACTAGTAGATATATTAAACAAACATATATTTGACACAGTTTTTTTTGCTGGAACAAATTTGTATTTTATTGTTTTTTTTTTTGATGTAAAGAAACATATTTTTTTATCTTAATTTTTTAACATGAATTTCTTGGAACATTTACGCTAAACTAAAATTGTTTAAGAAAACTGGAAAAGCAGCACAAAAACTTTACAATTTTGCACTTTAAATTGCACATAAGATCTGAGATTCAAATATTAAAAGTAAATATTTTTTTAAAACCAATCGACACTTTCAATGGAATCAAATTTTTTCTACGTATTCTACAAGTTTTTATTTAATATAAAAATACATTTTAAAAAGTGTTTAATGTGATTCGTGGGCTGTAAGAATTTTTAAGAGCATAAAAGTGCAGGACTTAAACATTCTTATTACCGATTAAGTGTCTCCCTAGTATGACCTTGCGTATGATTAATAAAGTGAAAAAATTGTATACGCCATGGTTTCCAGTCACGTTTTGTTATTATTTGAATCAGGGACCTTAATTAATTATGAAAAAAAATAAATTTTAATAAAATAAAAGTTATTTATCAATTTGATAATTTTTGTGTGAAAAATAATTTTTACTTTTCGACTTTAGAAATCTTGGCAAGAAATACAAATTATTTTTTGATTTTTATTATTTTTTTGATTAAAAATTTTTATTTTAAAATTTCTTTCAAGATCAATTATGATAACAATAAATAAATAAAATAAAAATATAACATTTATTGCTGCAAAAAAACAGCGTTTAACTTTTATTTCATGTCAAAAAAAAATATTTTTTTCCTTTTCAGAGAAATATTTAAAATCAAATATTTATAAGATCACTTGATCTTCAAAAGATATATTTTTATAGGATAAATATGGTGTCTTAAGCTTTACTTTCCGATATTTTTTTTATTTAAAACTCAAAAATATTTTTATTAACAGTCTCTGGCTTACATAATTTTTTTTACATGTTACAGTAAAGAAATGTAAACATTTCTAAAACTTCTTGTATAAAATAAAGATTTGCTCTATTAAAAAGAAGCAACCAATTATAAATTATATTAAAGTAATGTTCATGTATGTATTTGATTATTTATTGAAAAGAACATTTTTGTTTAAATTATAAAAATAAATAAATTCATACAATAACACTTTCCATGGACATACATTGTATTAAAGATTTTTTGTTTTCCATACAAACAAAACAAATTGATAGTGACATTTTAAAACACATAAGTATTTGCATTTATTTGTTTTACAAGGTAATGACTAAAGTGATTGAATCGTAACTTTGCCTTTCACTAAGGTTCATTTTCTATCCAAAATCAAAACAACCCTTTTCAATTATGCATGTGACACCAAAAGAACACGTTTTAATATCACATATATAAACAAATACAATTTGTGTTTTTTCAATTACAAATTTAGAAGATGCTTGCCCAAAACTAAATTCTTTATAACCTTTCAATAAAAAAGTCGTTGATTACAGAGGATTGCTAAAGTGAATTATATTTCGAAAGCAATTCCAAAAACCCATTTTATTCTTACCTACTACCAAAAATAACAAAGAAAACTATTCCACTAGAAATAGCAATAACAAAGCATTTGGTATCATACTGACCCTCATGAGAAATTACACACAATTTTTTTCATGCTGTATGTGAATTTTTAAAAATAAAAGTACTTGTATGGATGCGAGAGTAAAAACGTTTATGCACATACGTACACACATTCATACATGCATGAACTTATGTTTGTAAACTTTTAACTTTTAAAAGGTTTTTTTTTGTGAACATGTTTCATTTTGTTTTGTTTACCCATTACTTATAACTGCACCAAAACCTAATGCTGCACTGCAGTAACTTTCCGGGTTTTAATTTTTGTGCTTTTTTTTGTTTACAAAACAGAAACTAGACAAATTACACAAACAAAAAGTTGACTTTGTTATCATTTTTCTCAACACATAAACACGTTTTCGTACAGATGCCAACTTATGTATTAAAAATAAACACATGTTTTGTTATGTCCATACATGCAAACATATATGGATGTGTAAATGTATGAACCCAGCATACCATATGCGCTCTAAATGAGCTCATAAAGACTCTTTTGTCGGAACGCTGACGCTCATAAAGAGTTCATAAAATAATCATAAACAGTCATAAAATGCTCATTTTTGAGTGGCTTTTTCCACTAAACTGGTCACTCATGAAAGAGCTCTAAATTTTATGCATAAAAGAGTATTTTATGACTCTTTTTTTAAAACGCATTTTGAGCTCTTATTCCAGTTTTTGTTTACACTCTCTCTTTCTAAAATACGTTTACTCTCACTATTTTCTTCAACAACACTATTATTTTTAATACTACATGCTGGATTTTCTTTTCTTAATTTGTTTGAACGAAGTTCACTTATTATTAATTATCTTTTTTTTAGTTTGCTCTTTTCATTATTTCAATTATGTATTATTTTTGTATTTATTATAAGATAACTCACAATTTTGTCTTTACGCTTCCAAAAATATTCACTAATGAATCAATTTGAGCAACTTCTTTCTTCTGCTTAGCTGGAATTTACCGTTATCTGTCAGAGTGCAGAAATTACTCATCAAAAGCACATAAAATCGATCGTTTATGAGCTCAGAAATATGCACGCAGGAAACACTCACAGAGGCTCATAAAATCGCTCATATATGAGCTCATATATAAGAGCGCTCCGATAATGGTATGCTGGGAATATATTTACATTAATACAAGTACAGGAGATGAATTACTAGTTTTTACTTGTTCTGCTTATATTGCTTTCACACACAAAAAATTTCTCGGCAATTTATTTCGAGGAGAGATTAACTTACAAATTATTTGGAGAAAAAATTGTAAAATTTTAGAATTGAAAAAGGATAAAGTTTACGCCTTAACAAATATTTGCTAAATTGTTTTTTATCAGTTTTTTTGAAACTTTGAAGTAAATAAAAACGTTAAATTTTTTAATTGAAATAGTTGCAATTTTGAAAGTTATACATATTTTTTCTCTCTGGAATAAAAGTTTTGCAAAATAGAATGTTAAAAAAAGAGTCCTATGAAATTTAAAAGAATATGGGTTTTTAGGTTTTGCATTTTTTGTTGAGCCCAAAAATATTTTCAGATTTTTTTTTTATTATTATAATGAACTAAATCCATCATTTATTAAATATTTTTTTTACTTAGAACATAATAATATTATTTTCCAATAATGTTAAAGGAAATTTTATTTGAAAAGCATGATTTCTACCGATACTAGCCGAGTAAAATACATCGTAAGTACTCTCTTAATGTTTAAATTATTTTGAACTTACGTATATCTAATTGAAAAAGACAAACGGAATTAATATTGTGTAATTTAGGACGAAATTTAAAATTTTCAAACAGCCTATGCTTTTCGTATTAACTTTTCTTCAGCAATAATTACCTAACGGTTCGTGTCCTTCCATCTTTCAGATGAAGCTTAAATGTTTTCTTTTTTAAGGTTGTGTAAAAGGCAGCAATATATCTTATGTTAATATCTCTGTGACATTGGACCAACAATGTTTAAAATTTTCATGCTTTTTCAAAAATTTTTTTGGAAAAATTCTCAGACATTTCATTTGAATTTGGGTATGATTGTTTACTCTTTCCTTATCTAGATGGAATCATAAAAATTTTATTTCAAAGAGAAGTGTGCACTAACTAGTGTTGCAAAATGTCGTGTTATTTATACAATTAAAGGGGGGAAATTTACGAAAGTAAGTTCTTATTTCGATGGTGTCATATTTTTTTAGTTCCTAAAAACGCTTATTAATTATTAGTTTTAAATAATTTGTAGCTTTGTTAATTTAAATTAAAACAAATACTTGGCAACCCTAGTAGGTTTACACTGAACGAAGTAACATATAAACTGGAAGGCAATATGATACGCAGATCTTATGTTTGTTAATTTGGCACATAAGCCATGTTGCTGACATTTCCATATGCTTCTTCTTCTTCATCTCCTTTTGCTCTTGTTTCTCGTTGCTTTGTAAATGACATTAGGGATTTTTGTTGTTTAGATTTTGTAAACAATTGTTATTGTTTTGCCTATTTTTACCGTTTGCAATTCATATGAGTTTTGTATTTTATTTTCTTTTGTTAAACAATGACTATTGTGTAAACAATTTTTTAATTATTTTACATTGTTGTTACTTGGAAAGGGTTATCATTGCACCTATTTATATTAAATGACATGGAAACAATGTGTATGATGTCAACTAAATTTGATTTGTTAAGGATTCCTTTAAGGGTTTTAAAAATTTCATTTCAAGTAAAAGATCAAAATAAATAAAGGGGTTGTGAATTCAGCATAATAAACACTTTAAAATACATGATATACATATGTATGCAACATATAAAGTTGTTTATATAAGGAAAATATTAACTAAGTTTTTTTAAAACACAAGAGGAGAAAGTTTGTTCTTTAGTCCTTTATTTTGAAAGTATTTGTTTATATTCTAGAGTTTTGCTTGTTTATTTCTTATCTTTTTTTTTCTTAAGTTACGAAACTTTTTAACTCATTGCTTTTAATTGGCTTTGTTACAGTTTCGAATCTCTATAGTTTTTATTAAGTGTTTAATAATGTTGGTCTTTACTAACAATTTGTTAAGAACATGCTTTCTATGCTTGATAAACTGTGTGTTAATGTGCTTTAAAAAGACATTTTTGGCTAAAGGCAAAAAGAACAGGTAAAGTTAAAGAGATAAAATGTATTTAGTTACAACTTTTTATACATTTATTTTATAAAACTTTATTTTGTGATATTTTCAAATGATTTAAAAAATTCTCTTTCTTAAGTAAAGGCAAAAATTATTTGTTTTATTTCTTAAGTTAAGTATATTATACTTGTGTTAAATAAAACATAATTCAAAATTTTTAAATTTGACAAAAAAAAACTTTATTAAAAATAAGAAATTTAAGTCAAAGTCTAAGCGACTAAAATGGAGTGGTTAGGTTAGTTTACTTTGGGGAGGGGTCGTGAGGAAGGATTTTTGACAAATCCCCCCTAAGAACTGTTTGACCATTGTGACCTAATTCTGTTTTTTTTGTCATGGTACCTGCACAATCTAGAAATCTTGTTCTATTTACTAACACACATTGCTGTACCATATGGCCTGAGATGCCCGAAGATCTCGCAGTTAATTTTGTCCCTCCAGGCTTAGCCTGTTTTGTCCAAAACCCATGTTTATTATTCCGTAATAAAAACTCATCCGTAGCCTTACTGGCTTATATTCCAGTCCAATTCGCACATTGCCGAAAACGTTACCTAAGTAGAATTGTGTGTCACTACGATCATGAAATGGGGGGCTGTCATTATTGCCACAATTACCAAACATCAAACTAGAATACTCAAACATTTTCCTGTTCAGAGTTCCAGAGTTTGATCCCAAAGATATACTTAAACGTTTTAATAGCTTTGAGAAGTACTAGTTTCATAGCAGTTGTAGGATATGTGGGTGTTATTTATGATTTTTGCGGTGTTGGTTAATCGCCATAATTGGTTTTCAATTATTTTTTTTATTTATTTTGTTGAAGAAGATAAAGCCGTCGGTATTTGTAAAAGAAATATTGAAAAAATTAAGCTATTCAGTCAGTGGATTAAGTAGTAATATTATTAAAGTTTATTAAAAGTACAATAAGAAAATTTTAAATATCTTCAAATACATAGAAAACCAACTCTATGTTAATGCATTAAGATAAAAATTTTTCTTTTTATCATATGACATCTTGTGTAAATATGTTCAAATGCTGATCTCTTTATTTAAATATTTTACAACGTTTAATGGCTTCAAGTACGTGCTTTGAATGTAAAGCGCCAATAGGACAACAATTTTGAGAAAATTTTAATATTCAAATTTGTTTGTTTCTTAAAACAAACTGAAAAGATTTTTCAAAACAAATATATGTTTTTTTCTATATAAACAGGAATAGCATTTTGTCTTGCAAGTTGATATAAACAGGTTCTTTAGGCTTATTAAGACCTTTAGTTTGAATTTGATTGTTTTTGAGAGGAAAAAAATAAGAATTTAAAAGTTATTTGTAGCACCATGATTTGAATATAAATTTTTGGTAAATATGAAAAACATTTTTATTTCTATTTTCAGTTTTCATAAATTATACAAACATGTTTGGTTAAATGTTACATTAAAAAAATTATTAAAAGATATACTTTTTGGACGCCCTAAATTTATAGTCGAATTTTTAAGCCGTTTTTTATATTAATTTTATTCAATTGTGGTTTTATTTTTTTATTGCAGTTAATAAAAGGTTTGTAAAAATATTCGAAACAGAGTTTATAAAACAAATCTCTTGTGCAATTTGCAACCAAATAATACTTCCTCATTATCAAATAATCTGCCAAAAACAACCAAAGTGGGTTTAACAAAAATTTATCAAAATAGAAGGCAGTTGGTTTCCCGATTGCAGCTTATTTAACATTTTCTTAATATTAAAAATAAACCAAATGAAACAATTGAAATGCAGCACAACTTTTAGGATCCAAATTTCTTAACTAAACTCGCACAAAAAATATATCTACATTTAAGCTTAAATAACCCATATATGCAAAGGTCGTGGAAAAAAATAACTTGTTAACATTTCTAAACCACGAAGTCTATATTGAGGTCAAAGGTAAGCTAAGTGGACTAAAAGTCATTTTTGAAATTTTTAGTACTTTTTGCATATTTTGAGATAACAAACCTAAGATGATGAAAATAAGGATTATTGACTCATAAAGAGGTTGGAATTAAATCAAATATACAACAACTTTATCTGTTTTGGTAGCTTTTAAGGAATAAATTATATGGATTTCGGATTAAGATAGTCTAAAAAATCATTCAAGTTTTAATACTGATCGTACTTACTCCTTCGTATTTACTACATTTAATACTCGTTCTAAAAAAATAACTAAAACTGTCGTTACTGTAGCGGTTTATTTGCTAGTGATTTCATAAGGTACTTCGAAAAAAGGTAATAACTTATACCCTAAGCCCTTAAACAAGATATGTATTTGCGAAATAGGTTTTTTTCTGCTGCTATGGCTAGATACATTAATATCAATGCTTTAAAATATATATTGTCAAACAAAAATGGAGGAAACTTGTTATTTTATTTTGATTATTTTGTTATGCTTAAAATTAGATTTTTTTTTTCAATACAAAATCTAATGCTTTCCTTTAACATATGTATGTGTGTGATAAATTATTGCAGCCTGTTTGATATACGGTATAACTGAATGCAGCATTTCAGAATTTATTTGGCAATTATCGTTTTAAGCTTGTTTTCTCTCAATTTCCTTTTTAATGCTCTAAAGAATGTCTCTATTGCTTTATGATACCAGTTAAGATCTTAGGAGTGTTTGCATATACACAAGTTATTGTGAAAACAATCGTTAAACTCTATTCAATAAATGTCTTAATGCCTATTAAATCTGACAAACACACGTACTTAACTCGACTAATGTTGTCTGCATGTTTGTATTTGTATAAACTTCGAATAATAAAGACAAGAGGTTTCGATTACAGTTACTTGGTTAAAATAAATGTGTTTTTCTTTTGCCACACAACTAAACTTACCCTTAATGAACTTTAAGTAGAAAAAAAACAGAAAGAAAGGTATAGTCGACCGAGGTTAAGCCCGACCATATGATACCCTACACCACGTTTGTATGAGAGTCTTAATATAAGGACCAATTATATTTTATTCAATACACGGGCTTGCGGCATAAAGATAAACACATATTCAAAATTTTGCCAAAATGGAGTAATACTCAAGTCAGCTATAGGCAAGAATGCTTCTTTCGGGGGACATTTAACATAAGGTAATATCAGAGACAGTTATAACCCAAAATAAATGCTTATTCCGGGACAATATTTGTATGGGGAACATAGCGAAAAATGGACCGATTAATACCACAAACAATAGGCTTTGTGCCAGTGCTTAAAACTTATTTGTGCAAAATTTCATCAAAATATCTTTAAAATTGCGACCCGTACTTTGATTACAAGAATACAAAGGCATAGAAAGTGACTCTGAGTCAAGTTTTATAATTAAAGATTGGTCTCAGACCACTATTTTTGGTCTTTACAAAAATCTACACAAACGCATAATACCTCTACCACGTGTTTGGTGTAGTTTTTAAAATAAAGAAAAACATTATGTTTTTTGTATATTTTTCTTTGGCAAAGCTGCTCAGTTTGTTTGTTTATCTACTGGTAATGATGTGTGTAATACATTCTAATTACAATTTAATGGTTTTTGGCAGATTTAATAATTGAACATTATTTTTCCGTTATTTGTTCCTTTTTCTACTTTTTGCATCGTTTTTGCTTTCTTGTTTGTGTATTTAAATATCATTATTATCGTCATCAACACATGTGTTGTTAAATACCAAAATTATAAATATGTCAGTTAGTTAATTTGCAAGAAACTGGAGCCAAATACAGAAGGAAGTATAAATAAACAAAAAAGACAAATAGTATAAAGATAATAGGAAAAGAAGTAAATAAATGTTTTATGTTTAAATAATGGGATTTTAAGTATATTTTTCAAAGATTTAATATCGAACATTTTACCAAATACCCATTTGAGGAAATTATTTCTTGCTAGCAGGTTAAGGTGGGGAATTTAATTGTATTTGTTTATGTGTATGTGTGTTCGTTTTTTATGTTTTTTTTATGTTTGCATTAAGTGGGTTTGTTTTACATTCTTTGTTTTGTTGTTTTATTTACTTTTGTGTTTGTTTAATTTTATTGCTGTTTGGGTTGCACCCTGTGCTAACAATATTATGTTTGTTTATTTAAAATGTGGCTGTTCTTTTTTTATTAAAGTAAGTAAAAAGAATATAAAAAACTTGGTTTTATTTATAAATTAAATTATAAATTTAATTTAAAAAAACACTCTTTTCAGGCAATTATATTAAAATGGTTTCTTTTCGGTAAAATTTTTTTGGTTTCAATATATTGTGGAACGGAATGAGGGAGTATTTATTTATTTTATTTTTTTCTTGTTTATCAAATGTATTTCGCTGTATTTCTCAACCAATGTTTATGATAATTTTTATGATTTCAATAATTGTGCATTGCTTGAAAAATTTTATGGCCGAAAAATGACATGACATGCCACTCGTCTTTGTTTCTTATTAAGTTTGTAAACTGAAATAAAAAAAATTAATATATATAATAGCAATTAAAAACAATTCTTCTGTTTTTTTTTCTTAAAATTAAATGCAACTTCGCATATTTCTTTCATTTAACTTAAGGCAATAACATAAATGACGAAAAGAATTTCAACAAAATACTGTCTCAAATCTCTAAAATGCTACTAAAAATGCTACTAAGAACTGGTTATCTTTTTTTTTCTTTTTAAATAAAGGTTTTTTTTCTCAAATTTATGACCCACGCTTAGTAATTCTTTTTTCAAAGCAAACAAAAAACATCGTAGCCAAACTGTTCTAAAAAAGCCAAACCCTCTTAAAAGTAAAATTAAATCTAAAAACTTAATATTGTTAAATTTTTTTTAAATATTTAAATGATAGGGATCGTCATATTGAAAGTTTGTATTAAGTATAGATAGTATTGGCCTGTGCGCTATTTTAGCCTTATTTTCCCTAATATTTTAGACGAGTTGTTTATCCAAAAGCAGAAGTAAATTTTCGCTTTGTAAATACGGCTAAATTTTATATTTCTGCAAGCAAAAGCAAGCAAAAAAATAATTTAAGACAATTTGGTCGTAGATACCAGAATACTTTTTAAAAACTCTTTTGTTCTTTTGTATAAGGCCTTAGATTTTTTTTTTATTTTTTTAACTCTGGAATACACAGATTAAATTCAAAAAATAGCAGCCAAAAATAATAACAATAAATCTCTTAATGCAAACACACAACTGTTGAAATAGGCCAAACTCAAGCAGGTCGTTATTATAAATAAATATATTTTGATTTTTGTTTATTTTCTTTTATTGTCTTCAAGCAGAAAACCCCCAAAAAGAAAATGTGGAAGTGGAAAAGCACCAGAAAAATAGCAATTGGGGTCGATGGCACATTTCCTGAAAACATTTGGTGAATTTGTGTTGTTTCTGTGTTCATTGTATTGACCATTTAATTGACCCTTAACTGTAAAAACAGCTTTTCCTTTCATCAATAAAAACAACTGACAAATAAATGATTTAAGAGATTTTTTTTAAGCTTAAAGCATAAATAAAATTTTAAAGGAATAGTTTGAAAGTCATTAGATGGCTTAAGATTTGTTTTTAATTTAAAATAACAAGATATTCTCAAAACTTTGCTGGGCTTAGATAAATGTGTGAATATTTTTTATTTTGTTAGCAGCATTAAAAGTACCTTTAAAACATATTTTTTCTTAAAAGTAATATTTTCTTAAGTTATTATTTCCTGTTAGACTTATTTTAATTTTTAACTTTTTTTAAAATTATATTCTCGTGCTTTTCAAAAACTCAACTTTCAAATAAACAACAGTTTTTGTCAAATTTAAATAAGTTTTTCCTATTTTTAAATTTTGTATTTCTTTTATTTGTTACAAAAATTTCTCAAACATTTTCAAGAAATCTGTTAACAACAGCCATTTCTCTATTTTCTTTTTATCTCTCGTACGTTTTGACTTATTTCTAAAAAAATTAACAAAAATTTATTTTCTAAAGAAAAAATAGAGGACATTGCAAGTATTTGAAAAAAAATTTACGAATAATAAAAAGATATTAGCAACAGAAAAAATAAATCGCTTTTAATAAATTATTTTTAAAATCATAATTCAGGATAATTAATCAACACTTAAATGAATGATGAAAAATGCAGAATCAGATTCAAGAGCCTGTAAACATCATTAAAAAAAATAAATAAAATATTAGAGTTTTTAAAAGGCAATAATTTATTGATTCAAAGGAAGCACTTAAAAACCGTTTCATTATAATAAATTATAGACTGTGAAAATATAATCAAACAATTTATATTTTCGCAATTATGTTTTCGTTTCTCATAGCTACGCCTAATAATTATGCACATAAGCATTAGTGGCCAATGAGAGAGCATGATTTGATAAAATGTGTTGGTGATTTTTTTCTGTTTTTGTTATTTTAACAAAGCAATGCGACATGTAATTGCTTTATTAAAATCTTTGCTTAATAATTGAAGTTTTTTTGTAGTTGCTTTTCTTGCTAAGGCCTTTTTTCGGTACTCATGTCGGGTCCAAGTTTAGCCCGATTAGTGTTCGGGCCCTAGGAATTAACTTTGCCAACGTTGCACATAAGGGATACAAATGCAAAATGTATAATATTCATGTGGCGTAGACGTAATATTTAATTAAAAATGAACTCATATCAATCATACGCGCATGAAATGAGGTCAAACATACTTAAGTGACATAATAAACTAAATTATATGTGTTTAGAAGTTTATTCGACTCTTTGCTTTCCCTAATGAATTAAAGAGTTCGTTAACAAGTAATAAAAAATAAAACAATTATATAAATAAAGTTCCTTTCTAACCATATGCTTGTTTCGTCTCAAGGTGCATTTCTTAATCATGTACCTATTTCAAGTCATACTATTGTTTGGCTTGAGAGAGGTTTAAAATAGTGACTGAAGAACAAACAATTGGTGGCTTGTTTAGGATGTTTTGTTATACATTTGTATTAAATAATTATGTTTGTTAATATTTTTTAAATATGTATAAATAAAATCCGGGTCAAACAAGAGTTAAGTTTTTTTTTGTTTCAGAGAGTTATTAATAATAAATAATACACCACGAAAGAGTTAAAAAAACCTTTGAAATATTTTTTTTATTTTAAGAGTTAACATTTAACAAATTAAAAGATATTTATTTAGTTGATAAATTTTTTGCTGTCATAAAATCATGTTAATAAATTTTCTGATTAAAATTTTATAATCTAAAACAAAAAAAAAAAAAAAAGGAATCACTGACAATTGTGTCTCCATCAGGAAATTTTTATTTTATTTAGTACCTGATGTACAAAAATGTGTGTATACACTTGCACAGAAACTATTTAAATTAAATAAAATATTCATAAGTTTAAATGCATGAAATAACTGCCAAATCGTTATTAATTAATTGTTGATTACATGAGAAGCAAAAACGATATCTAGAACGATTTTTGTTTACTTAAACTATGCTAAAGCAAGCCACAAAATTTAAAAAAAAAAAATGTATTAAAACTAACAAATAACTGGTGCATTAAACGAAATAAAAAACATTTTATCATACAAAAAAACTGTAGGTGTTTGTTTATGGATTTTTATCTTTTTTGTATTGGCGCCATTAATTTTTTAACAGAAGGGCCTTTTAATTGTTGTAAAACTAGAAGATTAATTTATTTTGTTTTTGTTCTTGTTCAATTGATTTGTTTTATTATTCTGAACAGCAAATGTTAAGCTTTTTTAAATTATTAAAAATGTAATTACTCTTTATTAAATGCTCGTCTGCTGCATATAAAACTTGAACTGATATTTAAAAACCCCATAAGCAAGAGTGATTGACAAATGTTAAATTATTAAAAAAAAAAAAATAAAAAAAAATTAATAAAATAAATGAATTGCTTAGGACTGTGAATAATAATTCTGTTTTGTGCTTTTAACAAAATTTTTGTTTTATTTCTTATTTGCATTAACTTATTTACCATTCTAATGCGTAAAGAATCCTAGAGATTATTGTTTTTTAAAACTTGCTTTGTAAAAATGATTTAATAAATGAGACACTTTCTAAATAGATAAGTAATTGAGAACCACCCAAGAAAAGAAAAATTAATCTCTAAATAAAAAGTTGTGTTTTTTTTTGTATTAATTGAAATCATATTTAAGGTCCAAAAAATATTTTCAAAATAAAAATTAAAATAAAAATTAAAATGATTTTTTTTTAATACCAAATAATAAAATTTATGATTTAAGTTTTTGCTTCAAAAGTGTTATTATCTCGCAAATAATTCAATAGAAAATAATTTAATTTAATAAAGTGCCCGTTTTATTGGTTTTTAACCGTTTTTTAACAGCTTAGGCTGCCATTAAATACATTTACATGCAAACACCCTATAAATTCTTGGGATAGCAAATTTATAGCCTCAAGTATTTTTTTTTAAAGGAAATATATATTTTGAATGCTTTATTTTAAGCCTTTTTTCTTTACTAAGTTAAGACATAAGCGGATAGTATATTGAATAATAGATTTGTGAATTGGACAACTGGATGCAAATTCAACCCCAATAAAATCAGAGGATTTTTTAACAAAATAATCAGATGAACAAGAAATTAATAAGAAGACAACAAGAACTTAAGTGAGTCATTTAATGTTAACTATCAAGTTTAATTGATAAGTATTTCTTTTATTTTTATTTACAAAAAAAGGCAAAAATATAGCATTAAAGTATAATGTAAAAGCACTATTTGTCTTAAAGAACCAACTCAAATATTCCTTGTAGTTCCAAAAATAATAAACCCTTCTTTTTTTTAAAAAAATGACAATATCCTTAAGTTAAATAAAACATAATTTATTTATTCTTAAACTTAAATTTTAAGAAGCTTTTTTGTTATTTATTTGTTTTGATAAAATATGGTATACAGAGTTACACATTTCTAAGGAGTTTTAAATTTAAGGATATTTATTTATTTTCTTTAAATTGCTTTTTTCACAGAAAAAAAATGCGTTGTTTGCCATTCACTTAGTTTAATTTCTTAAAAGATAAAATCACCTTGAAATTACTTACTTTTTTCCTTTTGCGTTATTTTTTTAAATGACTGCAATTTACATGAAACAAAGCGAAAATTGAAAAACCGAGTAAAAAAGAATACTAAAAGTTGTAGTAGTAACTTGAAGTGCTTAGAAAGAAAGTGATGTTGTTACCATTTAAAAAAAGATTACATTTTTCGTTTCAAAATCGTTTAAAGCTGCTTTTCGTTTGCTTCTTTTTTTTTTTTTTTTGTGTAATTTTCTATAATTTGTCAGCCAGAAAGCTATTGATCCATTATATTGCAAAAGCAACTCCTTAGGGTTGTTTTTAAATATTTTGTTATTTATTGTTTAAAAAAACGCATACTAATTATTAGTTAATGCGTTAATGACACTAACATGAAGCAGTTCTGTTTTTGGGCAAAATTAATGAAATCAGCACGTGTGTGTCACAAGTAGAAGGTAAGTTATCCCAGTAACAAAAAAATTAAAAATCTTAAAAATTTTTTTATTTTTTTTTGATTACTTTTCTATAATTTTTAATTATTTAATTATTTTTAATATTAAATTTATTTTTCAATTTATTTAAATCCTTAGTATTCTTTAAGCATAATTAGATGCTTCATTTTGTTTTTTTTTTTATCTTATGTAAGACAATATTGTACTTTAGAATATTGTTTTCTGTTATTCCTTTAAGGAGCACAGTGCCCCACGTTGTTTTTAAAATAAAGCACATCCTAAAGTTATTAGCAAAATGTAGATTAATGATTACTTTTTTGATTATTTTGTGTTGACCCAGTTACTTATGTAAGATTTTATTAACAAAACAAAAACAACAACGTGTTAAAACTTTTCAACGTTAAGACCTTTTGATTACATTTACTTTGCATTTATTTACTTTACATGAAATTAGTGTGGGTTCTAAGCATTACATAAATACACAAACGTATATGTATAAGTACTGAATTATTTATACCGATTTTCTCTAAAATTTTTGTAGCAAAAAGGCTCTTTACATACATATATGTATGAATATGAAGATTTAAATAAAACAAACATTTTAAAGGGTGTAAAAGAGTAAAAAATGCGTCAAGCCTTTAAATTTTTTTATTACAAAAACGTGTGTTGATTTTTAAATAGAAATTTTTATGTTAAGCTGTGTGTTTGTGTGTGTTTTTCAAATCATATCCATAAAGGGTTTTGTTTACATTTAAATAGTTCCAAAATGCCACAGCCAATGTTACACTCGTGTAACATTAAGCTTTAAATAATCTACAAAGATTACCAAAAGCTTATTGTTATATGTTGTAACGTCAGCATTACAAGAGCAAAGACATTAATTTAATGAATTTAAGGAGATAAATTAAAAAATGCCAAAAGAAAGTTGCTGGTGGCTCTTGTATGCCATTTTATTAAGGTAATCATGTTGTCTATTAGCACATTAAAACAAAAATTATTTTAAATAATATATTATATCGCTTGCTCAATTATACAAGGTTGTATGTAATATATTTTTCCCACTTTTAGTTAATAATGTGTTCGAATTTACAACATTTTAAGGGCCAAAGTTCAGCAACAAACACATTTATTTATTTAAATTTAGGCTTTCTTACATTTCTGAGTTTGCACATACAATATTGTAATATTGAGCAAGCGATATATCACAATGTTAAATTTGAATTTTGTTGAAAAAATTGAAACAATTACAAATCTTAATTGGATGTTTAAAAAATTATGATATATAATTTGATTATACAGATTAAATAAACGTTTTGATATAATTTTAATTCTGCCGGTTTAAGAATTTTTAAATATTTCCCAATTCATAAGTCAATTTTAACTTAAAAAATAATTTGCTATTTTCTCTTTATTACCACCACATATGTGGTAGGGTAGGTATTATGCGCCTGTTCAAGTGTTTGCTACGCCCAAAAGTAATAACCTGAGACCCACTTTCAAGAATACCAATCGACTCAGCATTACGTTTTATAAAATTTGGTACAGATAAGAGCTAAAAAACCTTTGGAAATTGTTGTAATACAAAAAGATTTTGTTTTAAAGCCCAGCAGAGTACCTTTGTTCTTCCTGTTCGCCGTCAAGAAGCTTCAAAATGATTTGGAGCACCTGCCCATACATGAACATTGTATTCCATTTTTGGTCGGATATAGATAGTATAAATCTTAAGAAGATGAGGTGGGGTAAAGTAATTCCTACACCGTTTCAAGAAACCCAGACATATGGATGCTCCCTTCCACAGAAAAAAATGTGTTCCGTCCAGTGGACATCGCACTGGATTTTCGTGCCCAGAACATTAAGAGTTTCCGTCTCCCCAATATTTATACCATCCATTTGTACAAACGATGCAGTGTGGTCCAATGTGAATTTGTGTGTCAAAAAGACAATATTGGGTCTTACCGGCAATAAAGTCGGCCCCAGTCGAAGATTAGCATCAGATTATGGCTTAGGGTGTAATTAATACTCTGCCTCATAGACCCAATCTTCCAACCATTTGAAAACTTCACTAACATGCTCATGCTAATGGGTACTTATAAGGCAATTTTACTTATTTTCTAAGTGATTAAGACGGGTGCCTGGGCAGAGCAATGTGGTTAAATACTATAAAGTTAGTATTTCATGTATAAGACTAAAAAAGTTTAAAGTAACGTTAGAAATTTAATTAAACTGTATTATTAGGACACATATTTACGACCTTAGTCCAATGCTTTTATCGGGTGTTTTAAACATTTTTCTAATCTTTTCATTAAGCAAAAATAATTGGCGTAAATAATTTTTTTTGTTTTAAAAAACATTTACGCATTTGACTTAACTGGGGTTTGTTTTGTTATTCCAGAGTAAATTCCGCAATTTAAATTTTTTGTAAAAATTATCCCATTGGCTGGCGACAACAGTAAAGTTAAAGGAAGAAAAACTAATTTGAGCCTCTGATGATTTAGCATGAAAGTAAAATAAAAAAGACGATGATGATTATTTTTTGTCATTCGTTAGTAAAAGAACCACAAGCAACCACAGTAAATGGATTCAACCTAATTTTCTTTTAACCAAATGGCTTACTTTGTAAATAGGAAGGCTCAAGGAAAGGATTTATTTAGATATTTTTTTGTATTAAGATGACTTATTGTTCCGGCTTTAGTTTACTTGTGCAGTTAAACAATGATAAAAAGGTTTCCTTTAAGATAATTTTAGTATCTAATATACTCTAACGTTTAGAGAGTGCGCTTATGTAAATTGTTATTTAAAAAAAGAAGAATTGAGCAAGTGGTTTTTTAAGATTAACCATTAGCTGAAAGTGATATTATACGACAGCTTTTCCATAAAAATGTGCAAAGCTTTGAAAAAGTTTAAGTTTTCTTTTTAACATTTTTTTGTGACGTCAAGCTTAATTTTCAATGAAAAATATTCAACACCTGAATAACTGTAAGTATTGTTTCGATACCTGGATAGATCAGTAGTGGCATTCAAGGAGGTTTAAAATAAATTTTTAAATTAAATACAAAAATTTTTAAGTCAAGTCCCCCTAATTTAATGTACTGTTCATGCGGCTTAAAAAGTTTATTTTATTTTTTTAAGGTGAACATTTTTTTATATTTATTTGAAAAACAAAAGCTCCATATAATATTTTTAACAATAGCAAAAATTTGTAAAAAATTTCATTTAGCAGTAATTTGTCAACGTATGTATTTCAAAGATTTTTAGAAAATAATTTGTCTATTACACATGTCTTTGTACATAGTTATTGCAGTAGGAAAATAATTTTACTTTATTTTGAGTTTGACAATACATTAGCCGGAACTTGTTTTTTTGTAAGGAAAATATCTATTTCCGGCAAGCAGGAACAACAAATTGCCTCCATATTATACTATGTCTACGTAGATATATATTTACATGCAGAAAAACTAATTGCTTTTCAAACATGACCTTTTCCATATTGTTGCTATATTTTCCATATTTCCAAGATTTATTTTGTGTATAATTGTTTGATTGTATGTGTTGAGAAAGAAAATTTTATGTGACTAATGATTGCCATGACGTCTGCCAGGACTAAAATACACAAAATAAACAAACAGCAACAGCAGTAACAATGTCAAAAACATCAAAAACAAAAATAATTTTTAAAAGTTGTTATTATTGAATATGATGACGGCAACGATAAAGCCGAAAGTATACATTTTAACAACAGCAACGATGATGACGACAGGGATAATGTTACTAAATGCTTCAACATTTGCCAATAAAAATAATATTTAATTGTCTAATACATAAAACAAACTCTTTTAACAAGTCTTTTAAATTCCTTGTGTTTTCTTTATATCATTTTTCAATGTTTTATGCACCCATACAATGATAATATAATAACAAAATCCTAATCATATTATGAATATAAAATTCTATTATTATTGCCATATAATGACATCTTTTATTTCACTATTGTAGTTGTAATCGGCAAAAGAGATAGAAGTTTATACTGCTATGTGGTTCATGCAATAAAATTTTATATGAATTTTACAAACGTATGTCTGTATGTGTACAAATGTGTATGTCCATAAACGTGATGTAGGCAAATTGTTTTTAAACCGCAAATCTTATCATTATTTGTGGTGGGACGCAGGAGGCGTCTACAGGAAAATAAAAGTAGCCCCACTTACAAACGTCATCCAGCTTGTGCACACTTTTTGCATACGGTGGTACTCAATATAACATAAACTGCTGTGAAGGGTATAACATAGGCCGAGTTAACTGTTACTGCGTAGAAATTATTGTTACACCTTAAATTGATATAAAAAAAATTATTTATAAAAATCAAAAATTTAAAAATCACTTGATTTGAAAAATATCATTAAGATGCCGTACTTCCTTGAATCTCCGATGTTTATTTGTTTTTTTTTTAAATTTATTCTCCTTGATATGAATTTGAAAGGTTCATTTTTATAAGTAAAAGGCGGTACCGTGAAATAACTCCCAAATGAAATAACTCCCAATGAAAAAATGAAATAACTCCCAATTTTTTTCCATACAAATTGGGAGTTATTTCATAATGAAATAACTCCCAATGCGTTGGGAGTTATTTCATTATTTTTCATTGGGAGTTATTTCATAATGAAATAACTCCCAAATGAAATAACCCCCAATGAAATTTTGTTGGGAGCTATTTCATTTTTTCAAAGTGTTGGGAGTTATTTCATTTTTATTGGGAGTTATTTCATTTTCTATCATTGGGAGTTATTTCATTTTTATTGGGAGTTATTTCATTTTTATTGGGAGCTATTTCATTTTTGTTGGGAGTTATTTCATTTTTATTGGGAGTTATTTCATTTTACTAAAAGCAAGTGTATATACCAGAGCATTTAAAAAAATTTAATCACGCTAGTATAAAAGGTGACATTTATTTAAAAGTTTTGGGGTTTTAAAACCGTGGGTATATAGCCGGCCTTCGGCCGGGCGCAAGGAAAAATTCATGTTTTATTTGGCGAAGCTTTATATGGAAAGCAGTAGAGCTTAAAGTCCATTGCCCGGCCGAAGGCTACTGCGAAGCCGGCGGATCGAATGCACTGGAGTTTTTTTCCTTGCGCCCGGCCGAAGGCCGGCTATCTAAATAACTCCTTTTTATTAAAAAAATTATTTAACCAAAAAGGTGCTTAAAGTCCACGCGCCTATCCTAAAGCTGTAACGAAGCTGGCGGTTTGATCCACGAGAGTTTACTTATCCTGCGTCCAGACGGAGGCCGCCAGTCATTTGGTTTGTTTGTTTAGAAAATAATTTTACGTTAGTGATATCTAATTTATGGATACAAAAGGTGACAATGAATTGAAAATTTTGGGTTTAAAAAAAAGTGGCATATATAGCCGGCCTTCGGCCGGGCGCAAGGAAAAAAAACTCCAGTGGATTAGATCCGCCGGCTTCGCAGTAGCCTTCGGCCGGGGAATATACTTTAAACTGTAGTACATCGGAAGTATTTGCAGCTTCATAACTAAAGTATCATATAATTCATGTTTTATTTGGCGAAGCTTTATATGGAAAGCAGTAGAGCTTAAAGTCCATTGCCCGGCCGAAGGCTACTGCGATGGCGGATCGAATCCACTGGAGTTTTTTTCCTTGCGCCCGGCCGAAGGCCGGCTATCTAAATAACTCCTTTTTATTAAAAAAATTATTTAACCAAAAAGGTGCTTAAAGTCCACGCGCCTATCCTAAAGCTGTAACGAAGCTGGCGGTTTGATCCACGAGAGTTTACTTATCCTGCGTCCAGACGGAGGCCGCCAGTCATTTGGTTTGTTTGTTTAAAAAATAATTTTACGTTAGTGATATCTAATTTATGGATACAAAAGGTGACAATGAATTGAAAATTTTGGGTTTAAAAAAAAGTGGCATATATAGCCGGCCTTCGGCCGGGCGCAAGGAAAAAAAACTCCAGTGGATTAGATCCGCCGGCTTCGCAGTAGCCTTCGGCCGGGGAATATACTTTAAACTGTAGTACATCGGAAGTATTTGCAGCTTCATAACTAAAGTATCATAAAATTCATGTTTTATTTGGCGAAACTTTATATGGAAAGCAGTAGAGCTTAAAGTCCATTGCCCGGCCGAAGGCTACTGCGAAGCCGGCGGATCGAATCCACTGGAGTTTTTTTTCCTTGCGCCCGGCCGAAGGCCGGCTACCTAAATAACTCCTTTTTATTAAAAAAATTATTTAACCAAAAAGGTGCTTAAAGTCCACGCGCCTGTCCTAAAGCTGTAACGAAGCTGGCGGTTTGATCCACGAGAGTTTACTTATCCTGCGTCCAGACGGAGGCCGGCAGTCATTTGGTTTGTTTGTTTAGAAAATAATTTTACGTTAGTAACATCTAATTTATGGATACAAAAGGTTTTCGCATTATATATATGTATTTTAATTGGGAGTTATTTCGTTTTCGTTGGGAGTTATTTCATTTTCGTTGGGAGTTATTTCATTATTGTTGGGAGTTATTTAGTTTCCGTTGGGACTTATTTCATAAAACAATTATTTTTTTTGTAATTGGGGGTTATTTCATTTTTGTTGGGAGTTATTTCATTTGGGAGTTATTTCACTTCTTTGTGACTTTTATGAAATAACTCCCAAACATTGGGAGTTATTTCATTTTTACCGTTGGAAGTTATTTCATTTTTTTCGATTGGGAGTTATTTCATTTTCGTTGGGAGTTATTTCATTTGGGAGTTATTTCATTTTTTCCATTGGGAGTTATTTCATTTGGGAGTTATTTCACGGTACCGTAAAAGGCATGTCTCTGGTGTAAAGAAACATAAATATAAAATATTTTATCTCTATAAATATAAGTAAGTTTAAATACAAAACTAAAAGTACTTCCATCAACAATATATAGATTGTGACAGTATTTATTTTTACAATATTTGCAGTCTATAAATTTCATTTATATTAAATTCAACTAAACCTTTCGCCCACCTATACAAATGTTCAGAGATGAAAAGAATTTTTTTCGATTACGATTAAATTTCACAAAGCTGACAGCTGATAGTAAACAGTGTAAATTGATGTGACAAGTTGGTAAAATGTGAAAATTGACTACTTAGTATTGTAAAATAAAAAAGAAAATAATAATAGAGTTCCAGCTTGTTTTGGTTATAATATTTTTGTTTTTATTATTCTTCGGTCTTTGGTTAATATGATGTGATATGATGATGGTGATGCAACTGTTGATGATAAAAACAGATTATATTTTTTGTTTTAGGTTTAATTTGCTGATGATGATCATCAACTTTGCAGTCAACTTTTTGTTCATATTTAGTGTCACTTATGTACAAAAGGAAATTCGTATTAACCTCAATTTCCTATTTTGTTGAAAGTAAATACCCAGCAAAAACTGCTGCTTCGCCGTAGGTAGGTTTGTAAGGGAATATCAAGACAGCAAAGCTTACAAACCTGCTTACGTATGGCATGATATTTGTTCGCGATGTTCCACTTAGTTGCATTTCATGTTAAGTGCTTATTTCGGCGCTATGAATATCCAGTTAATTCATGTAGTTTTGGTGCTTCTTTAGTTGCTTAAATTTATTGCGTCATCGAAATAAATGTTTTGCCATGTTATTATGTTCGTTACTTGACGATAAATTATGATTTTTTTTGCTCACTGCATTACAGTAGTGCTTCCTAGTATGCACTTGAGTAAGCGAGTGTGTATAACAGTAAAAATTTTACATTTACTGCCATACACTATTGCATTTATTAAGGGAATAGATAAGTGCTTGCTGCGAAGCGCATTAGTATACTAGAAAAAGTATTTACTGCTTACAAAATCTCGATTATTTTTTGCTGGGTACTTATGTTATATGCCTTCCCTTTAACACCTTTAATAAATAAATGTATTTGGGTACAAAGATATAGTTTCGCAGATATTAAAGAAACATTTTTTATGTAGACACTTTTATGTAGACACCTTACGTTGATAGTAATAATATGAACCAAATATGTCAAAAAATTCCTTTAAATACTTATTGTCGCTTATGCGGCATTGGTAGTTTCTGCAGGGCTTAAGTCGCTTCCGTTTTTTTGTTCAGACAAGCTTGTTTAGTGTAACAATTTTTCATTTACTAATTTCTTAAAGTTTTTTTTGTACTTATTTTATTTACTTAGCCAAATTTAAATAATTTTTAATTAATGAAAAGAATTTGCTTGTTTTCTTGGTTACAATAAGTTTCCTTTTCAAATTCTAAAAAAAATGCAAAAGAAGCTTTCGTTTATCATGGCAGTATTTTTATGTAGAAAAATTAGACCTTCATAAATTATATTTTATTTCATTATTTAAAAACAGTTTGTGTTCAATAAAAAAATACTCGGCTAAAATAAAAAATATTTTAATTTTAACTGAAGAGCTCTTGACCAAAATTTCTTTCTTTTTTCCATTTAAATTGTTTTATTGTTGAAATATTTTGTTGCGTTTTGTTTGAAATTTTCAATTTCAAAAGGCTTTAAGCAATTTAGGTGCTATAACAAAGCTATTAAAAATCCTCACAAATGACAGTTAGTTAGAAAAATTGAGTATTAAAACATTTTTACACACTTGGTTTTCAATTGAACGTAATGAAATCATTTTTCCGGTCTACAACTATGGAAAATTTAACCAATTAAACAGTTGTTCATACTATGCCATTGATTATAGAAATGCATACGTGACGTTTTCCCGCTAATGTTAAGTTTCAAATACACACAAAAATTAATACTCACATATACATACAGATATACTCACACTTGCATGCCAACCAATACACAAACATAGTGAACTTAAAATTGCTGACCAATGGTCCATGTTGAATTTTCATTAACTTAAAGCTTAAATTGCATTTCTAAATTCATTCAATTTAGTTAGTTGCATAGAAGGAATACGCAATTCTCATACGTATCAATACATATGCACGTGCACACATATAAAGCACTCGTTTTAATAAAATGAAAAAGTCTTTAGTGAATAGAGTGTGTAATTATGCTGGGAGTAAGTAGAATTGTATTGAAACTGCAATAACCTGCAACAAAAGGATCCCTAACACTGACCAATTAGGTATCATGCTCGATTAAATAAATAAATGATTGAAGTCTAATGTACAAATTTCAAGATTCATGACATTCGATTTTCTGCCAATTACTGGCTGGAAAAAAAACTTTTTAAAATTGCAAAAATTTAAAATTTAGCCAAATGGGAATAAATTTTTGGAATAATATGTTCACCATTTAACAAGTGTTGGCCAGTGTAATTTTGTGTTAATAAGGTCATTGGTATTAATTTTTTAATAAAATTTCAACACATTCGCCCTTTTGAAGTAAAATTGATGACAAGGCAGTTTTTGCTTCTGTGCTTAAAACCTTTTAAGCACATTTACCACTCAGCAAATTAAGTACAAAGGCATTTCAAATTTATTGAATATGTTTTAAGTTTTTCTGTCGCTTTTGTTGTACTATGAGCATTTCTGTTGTCGTATAATTGTTAAATAAGCAAATATCGGGGCAGGGAAGAAGCCATCAAATCGCTAAAAGTCACCTTTTGGACTACTTGACAACAACAACAATAACAAGTTAAAAATAAAGTTTGTTTTGTTGTCAAAAAGGAATTATATTTTTAATGAAAATTTTTCATTACAAAAATTTAAATGAGTTTTAAAACCAACAAAGTTGCTGTATGCATCAGGTTTTTGTTGATATAATTATCAACAGTTAAAGAAGAATTTTTTTTGTCGGGTTTTTAAAAATAATCTGGTAAAATGGGCACAAAACCATTGTTATTGTCAGTTGGTTAACATTTTTATAATGCTTTTTGAAAAGTTATTCTACTCTGGTCATTATATATATTATATTAATACTAAATACTCTTATTATAATTGGGAATTTACTGCTATTTTCCATATAACTAATTAATATTCAAAGCTTAATGACAACTCAAAATATACAAAGAAATTTTCGAAAGCTGTCAATATGTTAATGCCCAATATTTTTTATTATTATAAAGGTAACTTTATAAAATAAAAATACTGAAAAAGTTATGCTTCATTTAAAATAACATTTCACAGTTTAGTATTTTCCTATAAAATTTATACAATTTCAATTTGGTTAAACGAACTTCTCATTTTTTGTTGGTTTTTTGTATAAAATTTTCAGTCTTTTAGGATATCATAACAAATTAAATCAATTAATCTTTTAAGCCATTAAAATAAGACTAAAATATATTCGTCAATTTATCAAATTTTTAATTTAAATAAATAATATACTTTATTGCAAATAAAAGGCAGCACCAGCTGAAAAAACGTTCAAGTAATTATTCTAAAAATAAGGATAATTTTGCTTTTAACAACAATATTTACATACCACCAAAGATGCCAAATAACTTACTTTCTTTTGCATACAAACACTTAAACATAACGTATGAGCAACATGCGCCAAATTGTAATAAATAATAATCATACGACCCATGTTCAACTTTAGTTTGTATTTCTTTAACATCTCTTTTAAACGAATTTTGTGATTTGAAACTTTCTTTGAATAGCTCTGAATAATTTTTAATTAATTAAATTTTTCTAAAACTTAAACTTTGTAAATTTCAATAACCCTAAAGTAAAAATAATTGCCATCAACAAAACCTATAGACAAAAGCAAAGTTCATTATAAATTTTTTTTAAGTTTTTGTTAGTTCTTAACAAACCTTTAGCCAGTTTTAAACAAAACTTAAATAACAATACCTTAAACAGTTTTTGAATTGTTCTAGATTTCTTACAGTCTTAAAAAGAGCTCTTTGTAAATTTTTTCCACATCTTCTTCTCTCTTCCTCTTTCTCTCTACAGTTAGGGTTTTGTTGTGTTGTTTACAGCTTGCACCATTGATTTTGCATTATTTTTATTATGAAAATAGAAAACCCTTTACCTCCTTTTCCCACAATACTGTGAGTCAATATTATTTATTTCTTTTATATAAATATGCATTTGCTATATTAGTCTGCTCTGTGCGGTGTGCCTTATACTAAATTACATTGATGCATAGGGTAGCAGGGAGTTTCTATTTTATTTGTTGACTAAATGTCAAACAAAGTACTTGTATGTGCTCGATTGCATGTACTTTATAATACTTGTGTTGCCTTTTGTCTACTTGAACATTTGAGGCCATTTCACTAATACGTCTTTTTATATTGATTGCGTACTTGAACGTTTGACATATGTGCACTCACAGACTCATGTTTAAAAGATTTTTATTAGTTCAATAGTTTTTAGTTTCTTTTATGCTTTGCACTAAGCAACAGCAAAGCCATATTATTATGATGCAAGAAATCGGACATTTTTAGAAATCACAATTTTCTGGTCCTTGCTTGGAAATGGAAATGTTTGATATAAAAGGTAAAAATTTTTTTAATAAAAGTTAATTGTGTTTTTTAATTATAAATTATATACTTCATATACCAGAGGGTAAGTTACGGCATTTGATTTGAGTGGAAATTTTACTCGATCGATCAAGTTGTCAATGCTATTAATAAAGGAATTTTAGTAAGAAATTTTCAATACGATTTAAATCCAACGCCGTAAGTAACTTTGCCTTAGTTATTTAGCTTTAACTAAACATTGATCTTTTTTTATTGAAAAATTATTGAGAAATAACAAAAAACAATTGCATAATAAAAAAATGTCAAAGACAAACAAAAGTACAAAGGATTGGTTTGTTCTAAAAATATTTTCTAACAGCTTAAAATCGATGAAAATTTCAAGTAAAAAGTTTGTCGATACATTTGCGTTTTTCAGTTTGTATACAGTCATACGTATGGACATACACACATTTGTTTTTGTATTCTTTAGACTCCTTTGCGTAAAAATTGCAAGCCCTTCTATGGTATTATAGGGTTGGGCTAAATCAATCATGAATTTAATAAACTCCTTTAATATTTTTTTAGCTAGTTTTTAAACAAAATGAGTTTTGCATGACTTAATGAATGTTGTTTTTATTTGTTTCTTGGTTAACTTTAATTGTAAATACATTTGAGACATGAAAGGGGGTTAAAAATGCCATATATTACTTATAAAGTGCGGTTTTATGGGTTTCTTTTGATGTAGCATTCCTGTTATATCTCAACTTAGTAACAGAATCGGTAATTGAATAAAATACATACTTTTTCCCCTTTTAATTTTTACTGCATGATTATGAGTATGTGTTTTCTGCTGCAATTTATTAACCGTGGAACAACTAAATTCAGAAATACAAAAACGTTTAAGTCCAATTACGTTTCAGATTAAGTTTTATTAATAAACAAAATAAAGTAAAAAGTTTAACTGTATTAATTTAGTAAACGCCTAAGTTTTAATTACTTATTAATAACTGTGTTAAACAAAACTTTCTTACTTTAAGATTTCTTAGTTTTTATTTTTTCTTGGCGCTAAAAGTTGTTTAAAACAATCTTTATAAGTATTAAAGCATTTTACTATAAAAACTTTTCCTCTTACAATCATGTTTTTTCTTCACTTAAGAATAAAGCCTAAGAAAAACAATAAAATACTTAAGGAAAAAGAAATTAAATGTTTATAGTTTTAAGTTCCTTTTTGTTAAACCATTCGTTTTGTAATGGGTTCATGGCAAAAATTTTTCTCTGCATTTTAGTTGTTTATTTTTTTTTTGTTTTATGCAAATTTAACATACTTTCATTTTAAATTACATTTTAAATTCTAGAAAACTATTTCAATATTGGGTACAACATAAACATAAAATTAATTTATTTATTAGTTCAGAAAATTCGCAAAGAAACATTTTTTAATTCGAAACTGTTTAAACTTTAATTTTAAATGAATTTAAGAAGATTATTTTTGTTAAACAGTGAGTTTTAGGAATTTAAGGTTTTATTAATTTTCATTTGCTGCAATTCAATCTCGGTATACAATTTTCCAACATTGAAATAAGATACCACAATACAAAGAAACAAGAAAAAAAAATTGCTGTAGACTTAAGAAAAGTTTTTTCCAAAACAAATAAGAAAGTTAAAGAAGAAAAAAGTTGTTAACTCAAACTAAACTCATCGACAAATATACACAATAAAACAAGTTTAAAAGAACAAACAAAAGAAGCCTCGTTAAATACGCTTTACCTTTAATCTCGTTTTTTTTTTGCTTAAATGCTGTTATTAAATAACTTTCATTACAAAAATACAATAACTACAACATTTAATTAATTAAATAAATTCGTTAAATTTAAATAGGAACAAATTAAAAAAATAAAATAATTCAAGAAGTAATTGAAAAGTGGCAGTTGTCAGTTCTAATTTAAAATACATTTTTAAGTCCCTCTACCTGTTAATGACAGTTTTTGAGGATCATATTATGCTTATGAGATGTGTGTCAGTCACTCTCAGGCCAATACTCAAAATATAAAAGGTAAAAAATGCTGTCCCTTAACATATTTGTGTTAAAAATAAAGTTAAATTTAGATTAAATGTCTAATTTAAATATTAAAAAATCTGTCTTTTTTTACCTTCAAAGACACTTAAGACATTTTAACAACTTTTCTCGAACCTTTCATTTTCTATAGAGACTTTCCAATAACAGTCAGATTTTCTTGCAAATCTTGCCAAGTAAAAGTGGCATCCATTTAATATAGTTTTGCATCAATTTTTGTATAAATTTTAAATAAGCACCCACTCGAAATATATATAAATTTCTTTTCACACTTAAGAACACTTGCAAAAGGAAAAGCAAACATATCGTATATTAAACGATAGGCAGCCACAACTTTTTTCTATTTTAATTTATTGAATAAATTGAGTTCAACATTAAAAAGCAACGTCTAATTATAAGATATTTTTAAATTTGAAGAAAAATTTCTTTTCTTAAAATGGGTAATGATTTTTATAACTTTTAAAGTTGTAACTTTTATTGATTAAGTGGGCGATATGTGAGAATTTTATTGAAAGAAATTTTTTTATTTTCTTGTTTAAAGTAAAAAAATCACACATACACATGCATGCAAATATTAAATATCTGCAGTACAACAACCACAAAATACCCTAACTAAGGTTTAAACCTCATAACCAAATAATTTACAAATAAAAAACCCAAACATACCTAGAATCATATAGTCAAATGGGTTGCAAAATAGCTTTTTTAATATTATTTTTTAAAATAACTATTATTTTAAATTTTTTTAAATGAATTATAATAACAATAAACGTTTTTTTTTAGTTTTATGTCCACAAAAAAGAATTTGAAACCAAAATTTAAAAAAAAATAATTTTCAAAAAATTTCATAAAATTTTCATAAAATTGTAGTTTAGTACAATCAAAATGGTGATGATTTAAAAATGTTTCCTTGCGCGTACTTTTTTAAAACAAAATTCAAAAATATTTAATATCAGCAGTCCCTGTTTGTTTTAAAAATCTCAAAAAGCTTATTGTATATAATGTGTATAACGTGATCTTATCGTCGGCTGGGGTAGCTTAGTGGCCCCAGTGTCTACTTACGGGTCTACAAACCTTAAGTAATAAATAATAAGCCGCATATTTTCCCTTCCAGAGGGATACAATTATTTTAAGATTTAATAAGTTGTTTTAAAAATACAATTGCGATATAAATATACAATATTTTCTTATAGCTTTGTTCTCAGATATGTCTAAGGTTAGTTTAACATATATGGTTCTAACTACGAACAGTTAGTCCAAGCGGCAGTGAACGAACAGTCAGCCGAAGCCGCAGTATAGGAAAGTCAGCCAAAGCCGCAGTGAGGAAACAGGGAACCGAAGCCACAAAGAACGAAAATGCAGCCGAAGCTGCACTGAAGGAACAGTCAGCCGAAGCCGCAGTGAACAAATAGTCAGCGGAAGCCGTAGTGAACGAACAGACAGCTGAAGTCGTAGCATCTTAGCATATTGATTATAATAGCAGACCTTCGGCTACAAGCAACAAAATCGGTAAGAGTGCACCTTAATATATCTTCAAAAATATCAAGATGCCTAATAGAGTAGTAAGTGATTCTTCTGGTTAAAAAAAATTGAAAAACCATGTTATTTTGCGTTGTGATTTTTTTAAATAAAAATTTACAATTTTTTTTAATAAAAGGCATTTAATACTTAGATTTTCTATACATTAAAAAAAAATTTAAATAACATTAATATTTCGAAACATATTTCTTCATTTCTTAATTTCTTTTGCCTATACTTTTATGAAAAATATATTGTTTTTATGTGGTCAGTTTTTTTAAGTGTAAAATGGCTTTATGTATAAGAGTGACCTTAACGTTGATTTAATTTTTTTAGTTTCAAGTTTTCTAGATTAAGTACTGCGTTGTTGCAACAAAGCTTACTTTAGCAACATGTATTATCTTTTGTTCAAGTTTTTTTTTAAAAACGGTCCTGCCATATGGAATGAATAGAATTCGGTATTATGCTGTGAGCTGTTAAATATTTATTTGCCTTTAGGGATTAAAAATGCACTCACTAAATTTCATCAGCAAACTTAAACTCATATAAAATAAAAAAAAAATGGTACCAAAGTTACAAAAACACATACAAACACACTTAATTCCTTAAACCAAATGCAGACAAAAAAGTTAAAATTTCGCTGACAGCTACGACAAACCTCAGTTACGTGTATCACACAGAATAAAAAAATATTTTTTTTCTGAAGAAGTTTTGTAAATTTTTAATGCATTTTTTATTGAATTTAATTTTTCAAATATAAACAGAAGAAAACAAACAATATTATATTCAGATATAGAAACATGAAACATACTTGTAAATAAATATTGAAGTGCCTTTTTAAAATGTCAAAAAGGCACAAATATCAAGTAAATGTTGAACTAAAAATCATTAAAATATGTAAATATTTGCATAGTAAATACAAATAATAAATTTATGCATGTTCACATATTCGATGCGAAAGAATTTGAAAGACTTTGTCAATGTCATATACGCAGTTTGTGATTTTTTTATCTTAAAAAAACTTATTTTTGAAAACTAAATTCCTAAACTACTCAAAGTCTTTTAAAAGAGAAAATTATGAATTAGGTAGCACTGCTGGAGGGTAAATTTTATCTCACATATCATGAATTTTAAACATTTGTCAGCTTTTCCTGTACCTTTATTAACTGGCAGAGATGATAAAGTTTTTCAAGTTTTAACATGCGAGTTGATTTAGTCAGTCTAATCACAACAAATCGCAGGCTTAAGCAAAATGATGAATTTTCATTAAAGGTTGTTTTCTCTTTAAAAAAAATATGTTTATAATTTTGTAATCAAATAAAGTTGAGGGATAACATTTTTTTATATATAAACAAAATTTGTATGCCCCTTAGAGATTTTAACTGGAAACTGGGTTATAAAAAAAGGATAAGGTTTTGGTGAGTTCTTGGGTGTGTGTTATGTATAGGTATATGAATTTGTATGTATTTTATAGTTCGATTTTGTTACAAATAAACGCCAATAAAGGTTATAAGAATTTTACCTCCTGAAACCATGAAATGTCCTATTGACCCATATAACAATAATTAAAATAACAATTCGAAACCAGAGAAATCGGTTAAAGTCCAAACAAAAAAAAAAAAACTTTATGAAAACTTATTTTAGCATTTTAGCACTCAGTTATACTTGTAAACAGGTGTAGTAAAATCTTTAGCATTTTACAGAATAATATTTTCTGGGTCTTTAGTACATACATTTGGATGTAGCTATGTACATATGTATGTGTTTAAATTTGTGTTGTAAAAGATATTTCATTTTACTTTTATACTTCTTCTTTTGATAGTTCACTTAATCATTGTCATTTGAGGTCACTAATACTGTTTTAATTGACTGACTGGCTGCAATTTTCATGAAAATGTTAAAAGAAAATATAAAGTTAATTTTCATTTGAAGAAAATCAGACACGTGCAAATAATGTTGCTACGCTATTTGAGTTAAAGAAAATTTTCGACTTAAGTATTTCGGATAATAAAAAGGAAAGCATTAAATAAAAGACAAAAGGCAGCTGTTATAATCATAATAATAATTAAAATAAAAATAATAAAAGTTAATTGGCTGCACAGAAGGTTAGTGCCAGCAAAAAATTATTAACTAGAAATAGCAGACAGACTTTGATTAAAATTTAACACTTTTTATTACATTAACTACGGAATTTTATTTACCAGCCAATTAAAAAGTTTTAATTAAAACTAAGTACTCAGTTGGTTAAATAAATATTTAACTACTTCCACGTAAACCCTAAATTTAACTTAATTTCTTCTTTTAAACGTTTCCTGTTAAGGATGATTTACAATTCGCCTTAAATTCTGTACAACATTTTAGAATATTTAAGTTTCTTAATCAACATTTTCTGCGAGGAAAAATGTTTGTGCAAATGAACAACTTGTAACCCTTGGCAACTGTTTTATTTTTAAATGTTTAACAGCAAAAAGTAATTTAACTGAAATGTATTCTACGACAAAAATTATTCATCACATTTTGAATTAATAAATAATTTTACCAGCATTTTATCATGTTGATGTTGCTGCTGATAATCATTCTTCATTTAATCAAATAAGTTTTTCCTCTGTTTTTTTTTTAGTCCAAATATAGCAACCATGTTTTTACTCTTAACGTAAAGTTTTTATGTGTGTGTGTGTATGCGTATGTTTTTGCGTGTGCTAGTAAATTTATATTAATACTTATTGCAAAGCTAAATTAAGAAAAATATATAAAAAAATATTTAATGTTTAAATTTCTGAATAATTATATGTATCTTATTGTTTAATTTTCTACTGTAAAATAATTTTTTTCTACTATTCAGCTAATTAAACCATTTAAAAAAACTTCATTTTATCAATTTTTTTATTAATGCTATATTGGTTTGAGCACTGTCTGTATTGTATTACTAGTTAAAAAAATTAAGAGATTGCCCAGTAGTGCGATTCAGTAACTTTTAACGATTCGACGATCGTCATATTTATCGACAGAAATTATTGTTTGCTGCTACGGTTAAGTGATTCACTAAGACGTTTTTAACGATAGTGGATAAGTTGATTTTTGTTTGTATTTTATTAGTTGTAAAATAAATTTTAACAAAGCGAAAATCATAAATATAGTAAAAATAATATATAATATACAAAATAACCTTTTGTCGATACAACTAACAACACAAAAATTATTGCCGTTAAATTATCAAGTGTAACGATTGTAAAAATTACTAAAAAGTTTTGCTGTTTACTTAACAATAACAGCTGACTTTAACGGAAGTGAATATCGTTTAAAACTTTACTGAATCGCAAAATCGTTATATTTATTGTTAACTTATTTTAACGATACGAATATCGTAAAAATAAGTTACTGAATCGCACTGCAGATCTCCAAAGTTATTTTTAAATTTTACTTAAAAGTATTGGTTAATCTTATGCAGATACATATGTCTGCTGTAAACACATTAATAAATTAATTTACACTCAAGCACATGTTGTGAACTTAAATTCAATCAATGAGTTAATAAGATTATTTTATTTAAATACTAGATTGCAATACAAAAGATTCATTATAAAGTTTTTTTTCGATTTAAATTTAAGCAAATATATCTTTAAAGATTTTTTTCTTTTTGGAAAATCACAACTTTGCGCAAAAATATTTTTTAAAACAAATGTACAAGTTGATTGGAAATATTTAACTAAGTGGTGTAGGACTTATTTGATATATTAAGCCCCTTAAAGCAATCTTACCTAAAACTATCTCTAAACTTATATTTGTATCTATTAAATACAAGGCCATTGTAGTTTTTAACATAAATTAAAGATTCAATAGGCCCCAATGAGAAAAGAATTCTCAAGATAATGCAACCGTGGCAGCACACTTGCTACATCATTCATCCATATGGTGAAGAACATTACAATTGCATTAAGATGTAAAAACTTAATATCATGAAACTTTGCCATAAACCTTAAAAGAAACACACATTTATGTCTATTCTTCCTTTTTATTCACATACACGAAGATACTTACACTTGCTTGAACTCAAACATCCTTGTTAAGCAAAAAGTTTAGTTTAAGTAGATTTTCTTTTACTATTGATAGTAAAATGCAAGTTTCCATAGTTTGCGACGATACTCATAGAAATGTTAGTGTGTGTGTACGTTTATACATATGTGTGCGTAAACGTACGTATTTTGTAAAGCGCTATTACTTGGGGTCTTGCAATTTTAATAAATTCCATGAATAGCAAAACACTATAAAAATAACAAAAGCAACTCTACTAAGAACAATGAAATTTACTACAACTTTATTAGAAACAAGAAACAGAACCTTAAATATATATTTTCTTATATCAAATAAAAAAGTAAAATCTTTAAAACTTTTATTTTTTATATTTTTATACATCTTCTTATACAATTGACTTTTATATTGTTTCTAAACTGGTAATAAAAGTTTAATAGCTTAAACGTTTGCAACTTTTGAAATTTTAATTTTGTTCTAACTACGAACACTTAACAGAATAATTAGAAAGTTATGGTTTGCAAATATTTTTTACAGAAAAAATTTAAACCAACTATTTAAACAAAATAAATTGGCAGGAAATCTTAAATATAGAATAAAATTATCTAATACTAATTTTATTTTAAAAAATGCATTATATTTCAGGGGGAATAAAACAACAATGTTTATGAAAAGCACTTTCATTTTTGAAATTAATTCAAAATAAATTTTTTTTATTGATTTACTGATACTTTTCTTTTATATTTTTAAGTTTCACGTTTCGCAGAAATCCACTGTTATAAAATTTTTGTATTAAAATGTGTGTAAACTAGTATAACAAGCATCTGTGCGCTAACGTTGGTTTGCCTTTCTATGATATGAGTTGATTTAAAGAAAACTTCAAAGGTGTAAGTTTAACAAAAAAGATAAACCCACAGCAAAAACAATAAAAATGCTAAGTACAAAAACAAAAAATTAAAATAAAACTGTTTCTTTGGAAGTTTTTTTTTCTGTGTTGTATCTATTTAAGTGAGTTTATAAGACAAGAACATTAAATTTATAGTACTCTCAGAATAAATATGTACATATGCAAATAAACAAGCAAAGGTATATGAAATTTGGTTTCATATCAAACCGTAAAATAAAATGGTTAAGAAATACAAAAGGAATATACTTGAAAAGATATCTAACAAGTATGTTGGCAGAGATTTCATTTGTTTAGTAACAGATTTAATAAAAATTAAATAATTTTATTTCATACACAGTAAAACAAACAAATACTAACTTAATTGTCAAAACTGCAAAATAGCTTTTCGTTTCCAATTAAACACTTTTTGTATTTGTTCAGCTTTTCGCTGAACAAAAATAATTTTTTTGTTTTTTTTATTTTGAACTAGAAGGAGTTAACCAAAGTCTCTGCAAAGGGGCACTGTGTTACTTTTGCAGATACATGTATGTGTGTGTGTATTTCTATTTTATTTTAAATAATCGCGTATATTTATTTATATAATTTTTAAATTGCTTCACTTTTCAGGTACAATCTGTATCGATAAACATGATTTAATTAGTTGTGGTTCAACTAAAAAATTTGATTTTTAGTTAGAACCGCAGATTTGTACAGTATATTACTTGAAAATTTTTTTACGATAATACTAAACTGCAATATTGGAAAATACTATTGTTTTACAATAGAGTGTTTTTGTTTTGTTGGTAATCTTCGTGGTAATAGTCAAACCAATACAAAGTTTTTAATAAAGAAGACGCAATAAATATAAAGACTTTATAAATACTAAATTAGCTGTAACTTAACCCTTTTAGCAGCAGTAAGTACTTTGTTTTATTTTTTAAATTAAATAAGGTGACACATGTTTATAATAGGCAGTTATAAAAAATTGTGTATTTTTTTCTAAGGATATAATTTTTAGTAATAATTATTTTGTATAAAAAATTTTAGATTATAAATTTTTCTACATTAAATTATCAAGTAGTAAGGACATCATATTTTAAATAAGCATTGTCTGCATTATTTATTTAAAACAAATGATGTTTCTTTAAGAAAAGGTCTCTTTTTCTTCCCCCTCAGTTTTTCTGTTTGAAAATATATTTATTTTTATTTTTAACAAGCTTAAACAACTTGTATGCTTTTTAAATATTTATGCATTTAATAAACTAGATATACATTTTTCATTTTCCAGTTAATTTGTATCTCTTTATTTATTTATGCTGATTTAATCAGCTTAAAAATTTAAGTTTATTGCTCATACTCAAGTGTTTTTTCTGTTCATTTTCAGTGCTCTTCACTTTTTGTTTTATTCCATTTATAAGGCTTAATAGTTGTGATCCAAGTTTTAAAAGTTAAAAAGGCAAAACAAAACTTGACAAAACTGTTCAAGGCAGAGAGAATGACTTTTCAAAACATAAGTTGTTTTACAAATAATGAATATTGCAAGCTGTAGATGAAAAAGATAAAAAAGTTTAAATTTTTAAATATTTCCCAAAAAATTAAAGCTAAGAAGCAGCATTAACATGCAAGTGTTTTACAGTTGCTTTAAATCTCCTGTGGCGTATGAGTAATAAATTGTATTAGAGAAATGGAACACTTGAACGTATGAGAAATTAATAATAAGATGCGTATGCATGTATGCAATAAAACGTCCTTATACTTTGAAAAGTAAAATTTTTAATTAAAATAACAAATTTAGTAATTACTTGCAATTTTATTTGGGGTTTTAAAATAAATTAATAAAAATTAAAAAAAAACACAAGTAATTTTATTTCATACATTAATTTTAAAGTTCAATGTATTTATATACTTAAAAAATTTTATTCAAAAATAATTTGATTTGAGTTTTTGTAATATATATTAAAAATCTAGAGGAAATATTGTTTCACAATGCAAATAAATATACAAGTAAAATTTGCAAAAAATTTAGTAAAAGTGGTAAACTAACAAACATTTCATTATTTAAAACTCAGCTTTTACATTATTGAATAATCTTAAAAATAAAAAATATTTTTTTATATATGATAATTTAGCTTTAAGGGTACTTAAGTCCTTTTTTCTCTTTTAAATTTTTAAAAATGCATGATTTGATAACAAGATATAGAAAGTACGTAAATAACCGCAAGTATTCAAAGTAACTCCACCTCATTACTTAGATAACCTGAGTTATGACGACATTGCAGCTAAGAAACAGAAAAACATTATAAATAGAAATATATTTGAAATAGAATTTAGATGGAACACCATAAAACAAGCGTTAAACTAATTTTAACAATCACTAACTTAAACGATTTTTTGTTTATTTTTTTCGTTTAGTTGTTTCCTAAACTAATAACAAGCTCTAAAAGTGTTATAAACACATACATAATTTTGTATGTCTTGGAGACACTCTTCCTTAAATTATTTTCAGGGTTACAAAATACCCTAAATACACAAAACGAGCACGCACTTACTTAATTTATTAATGCCACCATATGGTTTTTGTATGTATTAATACAAATGATAGTAAGTCTACAACATCTAATATTTAATATTTATTTGGGCTAACTTGAGGTCGCTGTTAAATAAAACAATAGCAGAGAGAAAAAATTTGCTTTAAAAAAATTTCATTAATAAGGATGGCACCTTATTTTCTTTGCATCTCGTGCTCTGTTAAAAAACATGCCACAGCAATTCGCAAGCACCGGCATTGTCTCACCCATAAATACATAACATTAGTTTAAAATATAACAAGTAAACAAATTGTATTTTTTTTTAATACAATATGTGAACAACTGAAATATAAGGATTTGTTTACTCCTGCTTTTTTAAGCGCTAAATACATCAAAAGAACACAGGTGAATTTAATGGCACATATGCCAACATTCTCATTAATTCCAGCACACAACACATGAGATATAATGTTGATTTTAAATAACTTTCCTTATTTTAGGTTAGTTGGGTGTTTGTTTTAGTTGTTGCCTTTTTTGTTTGTTTATTTTTTACTTACATGGCTGTTGCCGATGGCGATGTTCATTTGTTTAACCTCTAATTTACATAGTCTTGGCTACACGCATTTAAATAGTGGAGAATGTCCTTGAATGTATGTTATTTTGCTGGTTTTGCTGTAATAGTTTAAATGTGGCCACATTAAAAATGTTTAAAGAAGAGAAAGTGGCTGACAGTTTGTCAGATGATAAATTGGCGTAAATGGGGATAAATGATTAAAAACATAAATATTTTAAACGTATTTTTACGGGCTAAAATTTTTCAGATGAAAATTTTTTTTTAAAATAATTTTAAACTTTTATTTTATACAAAATGTCTGTAGCTTATCAAAAGCAAACTGGATTGACTACATATTTTTTAATTTAAAATGTCTTTCTTTAGATTTCAAAGAATTTACCTATTTTAAAAACTGTTGTTTCCCTAAAAATTATTTTCCTGTGGAGCTTTCTGTTTATTGTATTTATTTTATTTTATTAGAAAATCTCGTTCTGAATATAATTTTGCTGCACAAAATTTTTTCTTATTCTCAGATTTATATTTCGTACACTAATCAAAAATAGTCGCAAACCCAAAATTTATTAAAATCATTATTTTCAAATCCTCACGAAAGCTAAAATTTACGTTTGCCTTAGGCTTAGCTTTATTTAAAGACAGTTTCTTACTATTGAGTTCAATTTAGTTTTACAATTAAAATCAGGGTTTCGTCAACAAAAAAAAACCCTAATGACAATCATTGATTTTGAGTTGTGACTGTGTTGGATTTTTGTACTGTTTTTTGAAGCCAATTGTTATTGTAAACAAAAACAAAATTACCTTTCACTCAATCTGCCTGTCTGTCTATGCACATGTGTAAACATTCCTGTATTTATAATATTAACTCGTCCACATACTTCCATATGATTATAAAAGGCTCAGTTCCTAAAAAAAGATATTTTTTTTATTTAATTTACTGCTAATGTAATGTATTCATTTAAAAAACTTTTTCAAAAATTAAAAAAAAAAAAAAACAAATTTGTTTAGAAAATAATTTTTCTCAATTTCTCAAATTTTCTAAAAATAAAACAAATTTATTGTTTCTAAGAACGAAATGTTTTTTTATTTCAAATAAAAAATATATAGTAAATTGTTATATAGAACAAATACATATTTTTATTAATACATTTATTCAAAGAAGATCATATTTACACACTTGTCAAACATCTTTTTGAATTCATATTTATGTCTTTATATTTAAAGCCTTTGATATAAAAATTATTTTATGTTTATTTTAGGCTTATTTAAAAAAACGTTTTTTAGAATAATTGATTTTTTTTGTTGATAGGAAAGTTAATCTTTCTGAAGAGTGTATGTTCTCTTATATGTTTTTTTAACGAAAGCATAAAATATCTAAAAATTTTAAATATTTGATTGATCGCAACTCAAATGCAACATACTTGCCTTGAAAAGCTTTTTCTAATTTCAGTTATAGTTTTAAGGCCAACAACAAGACACATTCCTTAAAAAGCTGCAATTATTGTAAAAATTCCTTTTTTAAATATTCAAAACTTAGAACATAAAAAACTTTTTATAGAATAAACGAACCACTTATGTTCGGACTTTTTGTTATTACACAGAAACACATTTAAAACGACATTCATAACAAGAAAATACCTTCCGTAAAATTGACACATCTGTGTGTGCACTATAATGTATGCTCATAGTGCATGCGTATGTGTGTATAGTTGTGTTTTTAACATGAGCAATTTTAATTAAAAAAATTCCCACAATTTGTAAAAAACAAACAATAAAAGTTGTTCATGATTTATTTGCAAACGTACACATGTATAAGAGTAAAGTAAACTAAACAGGTTTCATATAATTGTCAGCGACATTAAGGAAAGTCTTGAATCTACATGTTTATTGTTATTTTATGTTTTTTATATTTTGATGTATAATTAAATTAGTTTATTTTATTAAAGTAATTTTTTAAAAATAATTATATTATTATTAAATTTTCCGGCAACACATACATATGTTTAACAAGAACATGCTAAATACTATACTTTCCTACCCAGGAGATCATTCCCTAAACATACTTATGTCTCCTACCAAGCAAACTTTGAATATCTTTTGTAAAAAAAATAAAGTAAAACTTTATCAATAATTTAATTAAAGGATGTTCATAAAAAAGGTTAATTTTATACGTTTTTGATAAATCTTATTACAATAAATAAATTAATTTTTTTCAACTTTTCATGCAAAGCCAACCAAATAATGCAAAAAAAAATCAAATTTAAAAACAAAATAAACAAAAAGTTTATGATTTGGCGCTTTAAGTATAATATAAGCCCCTTTAAATTTATTATACAAAAGTATACATAAAAATAAAATAACAAGGATACAGCAAACAGTAGAGGGTTTTGCTTGTAATGTTTATGAAAGAATTTTTTTTTATAATTTAATACCAGCATATTTACAACTCCTTTGGGACTGCTTTAATTTCATTATCACTTTTATGAATTGTAATTTTTTTATTATTAATGTATGAACATTAATGTCAAAACTTTACTCAAAAACATTATTTTAAAATATTTTTTTTTTCATTTCGAATCTTTAGGCAAAATATAAACAAAAGAAAACAAAAAAACATTTCTTAAGAAAAATAATGTTTCTAAGCCATTCTAACATTTTTCGAAGGTTTTTATCAGAATGTCCTTTGACTTATGTATATAATTGTATTAAAGGAGTTCCATTTCTACAAAACAGATGTTTATTTTACAATTTTATTATTATTACTTTTATATTAACTTTACAGATGCATGTTGTATTAAAGAATATAAATTTTCTTTAAACTAAAATCCGAAATAAGAAGGATACTTTAAACTTTCAAACCAGTTAATTTGATAATTAAGAAAAAAAGCGACCAAAACTTTATTAAAAGGCAAAAGGGTAGCAGTTGTAATATTTAACTGTAGATTTTCATATGTTTTTTATGGTCTTTAAAATATTTTTTGCGGTATTTTCTAACGTACTTATTAATAGTTAATTATGTTTAAATAAATTTTTAAATGTCTTAAACCAGTTTAAAATTGCTTTTCCGAAAAATAAAATGTGCAATTTTTTTAATCTGTCTGGCTTTCTATTAAAAGAACTATGTTTAATATATTTCCATTGTTTTTTTAACGTTTGACTTCCTTTTCCGTTTTGCACAATTATTTACAGATGCTTTTGCAAGTTGGTTGTCGGTAGTGGGTTGTAAAATGTTAATGTCCTAGTGGCTGTTTAAAAATGTAATTACGATAGTAAAATGCACAAGAAAATTAAAATAATAAAAAAAAAATCAGAATAATAAAGAAAATGTTGAAAAAAAGCAATAACAATGTGCATACAAACAATTACCTTAACCATACGGACAAAATCAGCAACTACAACAAAAACAGTAAGGATGCCAAGATGCGCTAATGAATTGATTGGATAAAGAAAAAATTATGTTGACAAATATTATTTAATTCCAATTTTACTTTTATTCTTTTCTTTAAAAACCGATCAACATTCTTAGCAAATGCTATTAAATAGTTTTTTTTTTGCAAAATTTTTAAAATTCTTTGTTTTAAACGTTACTTTAAAGTTTAGTTAATTATGGCTAAAGTTAGAAATTTAAAAAATTAATTTTGAATCGTGTGTTTCTTTATAAAAACGATATTAATAAACTTTAAAAGTCTTTTTTTATGAAACCCTTAACAAGTTTTTAGTTTTAAATCTTTTAAATGCTCTTAATTATATTATGGATATGCCAAATTATAATTAACTTTATAGTTAACCAAATATGTACATATTGTTTTTACTCTTTTTGTTTTTAATTAAAAAAAGCATTAAAAAAAAAGAGTAATTTTAAATTTAATTAAAAAATATTTATATGCCTGGAAACCAAAAGATATTGTTTCTTTTATTCCAAACAAACAGGCAACTTTATATTACCCTTAATTATAATTACCAGATGTTGCCGGTGAGCTACCGAGACCACAATGCTTCTTCTATGGTCAGTATTGCCACCAATTGCAAATCCAGAAGCAATGATTGGAAAAAATAAAGCAACAAGTTTGTCTCTTTGCTTAGAAGCTGAAAATAACTCTTGTTTAACTTATTTTTGAAAAAATGAACCCGCCCTGCTTTGTTACATATTTTTGAAACTTTATCTTTAATATTTCAATTTTTACTGACTTGATTGAAAGGGCGAATTTTTGGTTATTTTAGATTCATTCGGATATGAAATATACTGTTTTAGTTAAAAATTTTTAGGATGGAAACCAAGGTATTAAAGTACATATTTTCATCCTAAATTTTATCTAAACTATGGAATTTAGCGTTGGGCTTAATATGCCAGCTCCAAAAACTGTAAAAATATTTCATGTGCACACAACGATTTTTAACAGTTCCACTATATGGATTAAAGATGGCAACCCTATTTTTCTTTATCTTTTACTTACCACAAAATCCTTGACATTAACTGAATGTGTTTGTGTGTGTGTTCTTCATTTTCATTTGCTTTTGTTTAACAAAAAAAGTTAATAAAGGATTTAATAAATAAATAATGATGCGTTTGCTTAAGTTTCCTTCTTATTCTGTAATCTGTTCTCGTAAAATATACATTTTTACAGAATATGAATATTTTACTAGAAGAATCCTTTTAAACTCAAAGCCTTAAGACCATTTTGTTATTGTTGTCGTTTTACGCTTTTTTAATTACAATTACGTTTTAAGCAAATTATTTCTATTATTAATTGTTTTAATTATTGTTCGCTAAGTTTCATATAATAAAAAATAATTGCTGCTTCTGGAGTAAATATGCTTTTAATAAACTGAAAACGAGGCAAAGTAATAAAATTAACTATTCGATGTTTAACTAAATTAAAAATTTTTATTAAAGATTAACGAACCATTTTGTGTAACAGTTTCATTTTATTTGCTTAAAAATATAAAAGAACATGAAATTGATCATAAATAAAATTTAAGTATTTTTAAAATTTTTGTAGGTTTTTCTTAAATTTAAAAGTCATTAATTTTATTGGCTATTTTGATTTATAGTTCTGAGGGTTTATGATTTGTGATTTTTTTTATTTATATATAAACATATTTACATATGTATGTATGTATATCTATCTATATGTATTCATGTTTTCTTTTAACATTATTTTTAAGACAACTTGGACAATAAGGAACTCAAACAAAATCTGTTGAAAACCATTAGATCTCACAAAGGTGTCATATAGAGCAAACCAATTGTATACATTTTGGCAACACAGGAAATGAAAAAAATGTGTAATTTTTGTAGATTTTTTTTTAAATTAGCCATAAAGAGATGTACCCAAATGTTAGAATGCCCTTAATACCAAAAACATATTCCCTCGTGAGATCTAACAATAAATAAAAAATGTTGCTTAAAGAATAAATGTTTGCACCTATACACACATACAAACATACATTGATTTAATGCAATTTCTTTGTTAACATTGCTTTTAATAAAGTTGATAAGATACCGCGTTGTATGATTATAATTAAAAAATTTAAAACAGTTTAAAATAGGGTTATTTTAATGGTAATTTTTTTTCAAAAACAATGATCAAAAAATTTCAATGGAAATTTAATAAAATAGAGAATTAATATTTTCTTTTTTATATTTTCATATATTTAACACAAAAATTTACAACTACACACACAAATTTGCATACGCACACAAATAAAGTATACACAGTGATATACAACATGTAAAAAATAATTAATTGAACATCAAGACAATACTAAAACGAAAACATTTCCCAAATGACTAAGATGTTAATGATTGACAACTTATTTTTTTTTTTGGTTTAGTTATGTTTACTATTGGTTAAATTACGAAAGTTTTAAATAAAAAATTAAGATCAAAGAAAGAAATGTTTTATAAATTTGCATCCGCATATATTTAGTTTTTTTAGTCATTTTCAAAAATAAAAAAGGTAACGTGTCGTTAAAGCCAGCAATTAATGCTGAATCAGTTTTTTTTAAATTTGTCGCATAACAATGCAATTTATTCATTACATTGGCAAACCTTTATTAACTTTAGTTTGGCTTAAAGCTAGTTTGAGATAAAGGCAATAATTTTTTTAAGGCAGCAACGATTAGCTCCTGATACCACTCGTGTATTGTCTTTTCAAATTTTCCTTTTATTCGTTAAAAATACAAGATCATTTTGAAGTCGTAAACAGGTTTTAAAAATTCTTATTTTTTTGTGTTCTTATTACTCATCTTTTATTAATAATATTTTTTATATTTTAATAAGCGACAAATAAGTAAACAAATTATATATTTTAAAAAAATATTTAGAAATATGCCAAAGAAAAGGCGGTCTAATGCGTTAAATAATCTAAGAAGCTAATTTTTAAAATGAACGTATTTCATTGTATTTAAATGACTTTCAATTAATCTTTTTTTTCAACTTCTTTTCGTTACAGATTGATATGGCACCAAAAATATTTCAAGAGTTTAAATAAATAAATTCAAAAGAACATTTAATACAAACATGACTTTTACGATTTCCTAAAACCATTAAACCATGCGTGTCGCTACGAAAGTTAAATCACCAGCATTAGCAGTAGCATCACACTACACGTCGCCTTTTAATCATCTTAGAAAATCAAGGAGTACTTCCATTGCAACAAAAACAATTTCAACCAGAACAGGAAGAATACATTTTAGCAACAAAACATTTAAAATCTCAGCAACAACAACAACACACCAGCCAATGCCGATAAATCATCAACAAACATAACAGCAGTTGTTGTTGTAACGATAGTTATCATATGTGAGAGTAATAATAAACAGCCGTTAACAACCATACACGTCAATAGCCACAGACCCGTGAACAACAACAATAAAGAAAGATTGATAGCATTAGAAAAGCACGTAAGAAAAGCAAAAGGCCAAAGTGATTATCATCGTCATCAACATCAAAAACATTCCCATCATTATCGTAATTGCCTCCACAACAACATAAATTTCTCTTTTGCACGATTTTCGTTAAGTTGCAGGAAGGAAAGGGTTCTCTTTCTATTTTTATATTTAAAAAAAAACCCTTAAGTTGAGTGGAGAAGGTATTTTGAAAATCAAGTCTTAGTTTCAACTGCAATTAAAGGTAGTTTGTAACAGATAAAGCAAAAAACGACAAAGAAAAAATATTATGATGCTGCCACCGCTGTTGCCTTTTAACTTGGGGTTTCCAAACACAACCGGACTTTTATGTATCATATTGATGACAACAATAACAAACGGTAAGTTTTGACACACGATACTACTATTACTTGCACCCACAAACACACATGCACACATACATACGTAAGTAAATAATTTTGATTGGTAATTACTGTCAAAGGTTAAAATATATTGCTTACACACATCTACATACATACCAACACCACAAAGCGGATATGGCTCATTGGAACGAAATGCTTACGCTGTAAAAGGCATTAAAGATTTAAACAGTCAAACTTGAAATAAATAAAGCCGCATGGGTTTGATTGATCTGTGATTTTTATAGTTAAATGCCCATTATTAACTGAATCGAAATTATTTTTTTTAAATTAAAAGCGAGGAAAGGTTTGTTGCGCCAAAAGAACAAATTCTTACCTGCCAGATGTGCAGATGTTTGTAATAGTCTGAGCCCCGTTCTTAATTATAACGATCGATACAAGTTCACTTTCTGAATCTAATAAAACATGTCTGTCCATTCAGTGGGTGTCCGAGTTTGCTTGTAATGAAAAGTATAGGGCGTATTTTTTAAGCTTTTTTGGTGAATTTTGGCAAAGACAAGTTTTTGGCCCCCTATTATTAGTGATGAAGATCTGTTCGGTCTGAATAAGCATATGGAGTTAAAAGCACCTCAAAAATGACTTTATCGCAAAAAAATTTAACGTATATTTATCGCATTTCGCCACCCAATGTCTTAGAAGTCCAAATTTTGTGAAGATTGGCCCTTTATCCATCAAACATCCCGCAGAAGGCGACTACGAAAGAATCAACTTAATCCCTTTCAAGAAAGTTACCTCAAACTAAATCTACGTCCAATTCGGGCATACGGTAGTACTTAATATGGTTTGGCTTGGCCAACTGTTAAACTATTTTGCTTGTTTTTTATATAAAAATTGCTGATGTTTCAAAAAAAAATTTATTTACTCCATGATAAAATCCCAAGCGTAGATGATTAACTAAAACAGCCTTTCAATAGCTATTGCTTTCATAATGTCAGATTGTTATAAGCTCTTACGTTTTGCTATAAAGTCCAAAGGAAACTTACAAAGCTACTTGTCTTAAAGAGTTGCCAGTCAGTGCTTTTATATTTTGCAACTAAGAACCAGCATTATCGGTACTTTAGTTATACTAGCAACTGCCTCAGTTATTTTTGTTTTTGCCAAAACTTGATTAAAAAAACCAAAAGCCAATTCACAGATTCTGTAATTTTTATCTAACAATTTTTAAATTGTTTGCTTAAAATGAACCAACAACAAGGCTGCCAAATGTGTTTGCATCACAGAGCGAGACATTCGAAAAAAATTATTCAAATCCTATTACAAACTGCAGTTCCAAAAACTTTACATTTTTTGTTAATATTGAGATTGACCTCGTATGTGCTAAAAAGTTTGCTTTCACATGTGCGTTTGTTTATACGCGAGCTTTGTTGTAAAACCATCATAATATGTGTCTTTCATAATTCTTTTCCGTACTTTTTTGTTACTAAAATTTGTTGATTTTTTCTCTCTTTTTCACAGTTTTTGCCATTGACTGCTTTAAGTGTGTGTCATATAATGGCGCCAACAAGGCTTGTGATGATCCTTTTCATAATAATTACTCAACCGGCATATTAGAATCACCGTGCATGGGTGGACGCAAAGGTAGAGATGGTTTATTTCCAGCAACAGCATGTATTAAAATTGCTGGTTACTATGGTAAGTTCATGTAAAAGCAATTTTGTTGCCTTTTTTTTGTTCCTATAATTTTCAAACATAAACACAAAGACTGAAAAACCACACAGGATTTTTTTGTAGTTGATCACAATCTACAATGATTTATTACAGTTTTATACAGCGATGGTGTTGGGGATGTGCTATTAGCAACATTTTTAGTTGTTTAAAAATTTTGAAGTTTAAACTAAGTTTTAAAATTAAATCTAAAAAAAATAAAATATATTTCTTTTTTAGCTAATATAACTCTATTTGTCTTTAAAAAAAGTTTAAATTTATTAAAGGTCAATTTCACATAAAAATTCGAATTTTATTTTCTTTTTTGAAAAAATGTTTTTTTGTTTAAACTAAGATTGAATACGATCTTAGCCACTGTAAACCATCAAGAAAATTAAAGTAATTAAGCTCATTCTTAAGAATATTTTTTTTAAATTTAAATATGGGCCTGTTCGTAAATACAACACTGCAGCACGACCGTAAATTTTTACAAAAATTTAAATAAAGTTTTAAAAAAGGTAAACAATGAATTTATATGTATATTCTTTTTATTACCCTTAAGCCATAGTGCAGCGCAGTGATGCATTTACCATATCCTTTATAAGGTCACACACATCACAATTTTCCACTTTCTATTATGAGTAGAAAGCGTGTTATTTCAGTGACTTACTATGACTAAATGATTAAAAAAAAATTACTGCCTTAGGAAGCATAACTCTTTTTAAAATCACAAATTTGAAATGTTTGAGTTATAATAAAACATATGAGTAAAATAGTTTGGGGAATTGTCAAATAGCAAATCGAAAAATCGTAGTGTAGATGAGATTTAAAATCATAAAACAAATATTTGAATTTATAATAATATTTGTTAATTTTTCTAAAAATGTACAAAATTCATAAGTGTTCTTTAAATAGAATTTGTTTAAACTTAAATGGGACTAAAGACTTTAGTGTTTATTTACTTTTAGATGACACGGGTGAAACTATAACTGTAAGAGGCTGTGCATTAGATAGTGGCACCTTAACCACAGATACTGAAATCATACGAATGTCCCATTGTGGTAAATTTTATTATGATGACAGGTAAGTACAAAACAACATACAATTATTATTTTTAAAAAGTTAAATTACTTGACGCATAGAATAATTAAAATTAATATGATTTCCTTTACCAGATATGTACATGGCTGTCTGCAAAGCTGCAGTGATGCTGATGCCTGCAATACCGCCTCCCCATACCTATACAAATCAACAGCAACATCATATAATTTAATATATTTTCTGATATCATTAACGATAATATTAATAAATAATTATCCATTTGACACTAGGTAGCATTACACTTTATAGCTTTTTTTAATTATAGTCTAAAGTATTGAAGAAATTTTTTTATTAAATCAAAATTTAAAAAAAATTATAAATTATGGACACATTAAACTAAAAGTAATGGCGAGAATTCATTTATTTAATTATATGTTAAACGAACAAAGGAAAAAATATATAAAAATACCTAAAAAAATATATAAAATTTTAGGCTATAAAAAGACTACAGAAATATTTATAGAAAATTATGTAAAAAATATACAAATGCATACGTATGAATGTACACATACATATGCAAATAAGTATCTATGCGTTCTATAGATCGAGTAAAAAATTAGTTTAAAAAAAATAATCACCCTACATCGATTGCAAACCACGCACCGTTCATTCGTTTGTTCACATACATATTTAAATCAAATACAAAGTTTTTTCAACTTTTTAATTAACTATGCACTGAATAATTAAAACAAAATATATTTAATAATATTTAAAAAAAGGAATTTTATTGTTTTCTACATTTAAGCCATTTAATTTTTAATTTAAAAAAATTTTTTTGCCAACTTCATTATATAAAAGTATTAAAAACCAAACAAACAGAAAAGTAATTTTCCTTCTCTGGCACGTAACTTTGTCCTTATAATCGCACTTAAATACATTTTAACGATTATTAAGGCGATTTAGCCTTTTAAGATTTTTCGTTGTAACTGTATTTTTTTCAGAAAATTTCCATTTTTATTACTTACATGGTTAATTATCAGATGATAGACAGCACTACGTTAGCGAGTAAAACAATAAAAAAGTACTTTAAATTAAATTATAATTTTTTATTAAATCTATCCTTTTAATCTCTGTTTAAATGTTAACGCCTTAAAAAGTCAAATGTTTGAAAAGTATAACTTTTATGTGATTTAAATTAAATACAATTTACGTACTAAATATTTATTATTTTATTGTCGATAGCGACACTGCAGCTTCATTTTTAGAATTTATAATAAATACTTTAAAAAATTAATTATAAAAAATTTGTAAAATTCGCTTTAATAACTTAGAATGGAAACAGAAAACAACAATTTTTTTGAGTTACATGCAGGGTACACAAATACAGGTAGTATCAAGCGAATTCAAAAAACTCGCCCTTTGCATTTCTATTTTGTGTTCGAAAAAGTGAGTTCCTAACACTTCCTGTATTTGTGTACCCTGGTTACATGCACACGGCCTTATTCATAAAAAACAATTTTATGTTCATTAATTTCTATGAAATAAAAAAAAATATTTATAAATAAGATCGTATGCATATAATTCAAACTAATTTTTGTTTTCTGTTTTCATTTTAATTTCTCAGAACGAATTTAATATTTTTTTTTTTTATTTTTTATCTAACGTATTTATAACAAACAAATGTTAATTTTTATGCATAAGATCGATATATTTTATAAAAGTAATTTTTTATAATTTATATTTGTATAAAAATATTTCTGTTATTCGATCAAGATTTGTATTGTTATACCATCTTTTGATTAACTTATTACTGATAAAAAATTTGTATAAAGTTGTGTAAATTAGTTTTTCGAATCAGTTCTCTCATATAATTCTTTTTTTTTTTATTTTTATCTAGATACTTAATAATTATTAAATAACTGAAATATATATAAATAAATTAATTTGCTTAATATCACCACCATTTCTAAAAAGATTTTATGTTAAATTCTGTCTTAGTTTAATTAACTAAAATATTATTTAATCTTTTATTTGGGAACTTTTAAGTATATTTTAGTTACACTAAACACTTTTATTTTGTTATAAATATGTAACTAAAATAAAAATTAATGAAAACTTGTATATGTAAATGTTAATTTGTAAGTTTTCAACGATAAATAAGTTAATAGTCAATTTAAAACGGGTTTCTTAAATAAATCTCTACAAAAAGTAAAAAAAAAAAATAGAACATTGAGAGTAATTTTGCATTTTTTTAAAATTTTTAATTAACAAGCGGAGTTTTGTAGCTATTTTTCTTTCAAATAAAAAAATTTAAGCACATAAGCAATATAAAAAAGGCAAAACATTTAGTTTTTTTTTAGTCAAACTTTGTATAACATTATATTGGTTAAGCAAACTTAAAAAAATTAAACATTAAAAAAAACCAACCCGTGAAAATAAATTATATTATTTTTTAGCATTAAAATCCAATATACGAATAAAGTTTTTTATATAAGAAGCCTAAATTAATAAATAAATCATAACAAGGTAAATATAAAATGACCAAACATTGCTAAATATGTACATAAAATATATATAAAATGAATTAAAAACATTTTAAGGTGTGATAACGAAATGATTTTCTTAATTAAACTAAAAGCGCCGCAAAGCAAAAAACAGCAAAGCTAATAAATAAAATTTCTAAAAAGTAAAAAACACAAATGAGCTTGTTGTTAGGGTTTCCTTTATAAAAATTTAGAAAAATATATACACAAAATTTATAACTTCAGCTTCAAACAAAAAAATAATAACAAATGCACAATTTTGTGCATTCAATTAGATAAAACACAAAAAAATTGTATGTTATTAAAAATGTATTTAATATATCAATTAAACACTTAATCAAAATAGAAAAATTCAGCTGCTTAAGTTTTCTTGCAAGAAAAACTGACCAATAAAAAAATACAAACTGCAATTTTTTATTTCTAAAAACCAATTTTAATATTTATTAAGCAAAATCATCTGTAAGTTTTGTAAAACTTAAAAAAACAACAAAAATTTATATTTAAATCAAAGAAATATTTATTGTACATGTACTTATGAATGTTTATTGTTTGCATTTACAAGCATTTGCTTATAAAAAACTAAAGAAATAAATAAAAATATACTATCACTTTACTGAAATTTACTACAAACAGCAATCAGTAATAAAAAAACGTTGGTAGTTTTATTTTAAAATCTATGACAAGCCGTTTAAATATTCCTCATCTTCTTTGGTAAACTTTTCGGCCACGTCTTTGGGTACATCTACTTGCTTATAATTGTCCAGACCAATTTCATCTTCTCTTCTGTTAGATTAATAAAAAAAAATATTATTTGCTAGAAAGATTTAAAAATTTTTTATACTTTATTAAAATATCCACAACATTTTCGCATGCCAGTAAACATTCCTTATCTTTGCCCTCATTAGCTTCCCATTTGTGAAATTCTCTTAGAATTTCATAGACACCTTTTTGCCTTAAATGCTCACGTGATTTTTTGGTGGAACATAATTGTAACAAAGACTCTAAAAGCATTTTACGCAAATCGGGATCTTCTTCGCGCTTCTTAGTTTCAGGTAGATACTAAAATTAAAGAAAATGTTTGAAATTAACAAAAAATAATTCTATTTGAAATATTTAAACTACTATTTCAAGTCTACTCTAAATTTTTTTTCGCAAATGCTGCCATAATGTTAAGTATATCTTTGTGGCCACAACAGGTAAGATAGGCAACAAATAGAAATTTCGCAAAAACTTACTTGCAACTCCAATGGTAACATTTCATTCTCCTCATCGGCAAACTCTTCCGCACCACAAAGGGGATACAAAATAGCACATAGAATATCATCAGTCTCTCTTAAAATAATGCCGTGGTACACGGGATCAAAGCAAATATTTTTTAAAATTCCAACTGTACCACCACGTCGTATAACTGATTCATTAAACGAAGCAAAAGGTAGAATCTTATCAAGTAAATTGTATTTATTGTGACAAAATAATTCACGCCCTCTACTAGTTTGAGTTAAATTACAGAAAATTGGAGCCAAATAATGCAATTTAGCTTTCTTTTTATTGTAGTCAAGTTTAGCAAAAGCTTTAGCTAAATTTAACATAGTTTTTGGATCCTTTTCTAGTTCGTCAAGTATTTCATGAGCCAACGACTCGACTCGTGAAAGGTTACTTAAAACCATAGTCCAAGGATCAGCTAATTCAGAATTATCATTAGTAATGTGTTTAACTGAAGACATTACAATTTCAAATTTCTAAAAGTATAACTTTGTTAATAGGTATTTCCTAAATTTATTTAATGTAACTAAAAAAAAATTACCGGATGCACTTGCTTAGCAGTTTGAAAAATTTTTACGGCACCATCTTCCTCTGCTGTCAAATTTATTAAACACAAAACAGAATCCTTTGATATGGAAAAATTGGAGTCGATTGTAAGATTAAATAAAGCTATGAGAATATCATCCAGTAATAGTAAAGCGGCTTTGCCGTTCGGCGAACCAGTTAAGCCTAGAAAAATAAATTAATTTAACCATCTTGGGATTTTAATAGCGGTATTCACACTTGGTAAAAAAATATCTGAAAGTTTGGTTTCTTGGTAAATTTACAATATTGACCATTGCTATTCTGTTGTCTACCATAATTACCAAACTTACTTTAACACCAAGAGCAAACCCTGGTAAGGTTCTTACCTAAAACATGTGTAAGAGCGACTGCCTTTAAATCCAGTCTTTGTGTGGGTTGCAAAAATTGCACGAATTCTGCCAAACTGTCCATATTATTTTTGTTTTTTCTGTAGTTAAGGCAATTAATTCAAGTATTCTAAAGTTTTTGTAGCTTTTTGTTTATTTTGCTAGCAAACAAGAAATTTTGTTAGACAGCTGTTTTTGTTTACACGTGCACAACAAGTTGGAGCTGCCATACTGCGCCAATTTTTTGTTTCATTCCGCTTTGTTTCTGTAAAGATTGTACTAATGGTATAGTCCACCATACAAATTTAACTGATTTAGGTTATATAGAAATATTATTAGAAGACTATTAATTAAAACAAAATATATTAAAAAACAAAATAAATAGGTCATGATTAAAATAAATTTTTTCAGTAATTTATAAGATAGCATAGTTTTTTAATTTAGAGCTATAGAACCATATTCTAACATATTGTTTCGCCCAAGGGTTTTGTATTAGGCTGGTATTGTTCATTAAAAACTAGTTTAATTGAATAGTTCAACGGTATGAACAATGTAAACTTGTTCAGTCTCTTTAATATTTTTTTACTTTGATTTTTAATTTCACTTTGTACTTTTTAATTCTAATTTTTTATTCATTTACATACACGGTTATGCTAATTCAGAGGATTTTTTTGTGTGAAAAGCCAATTTCAAGTTACCATAATTTTAATATCCTACAATCTAGTTCTTTTACTTGTTTTGAACAAAATTGACCAATCACTACAAGAAACAATTTTGTCCACCTATATGATGAACACCTTTTAACTGCATGAAAATTGCACAAAAATTTTATGGAAAGAATTTAATAGGGCAAATGAAAACTCCAATAATATTCAAAATATGGTATTTGATTTGATTTTTTTTATAGAAAGTAAACATTTATTTCCCTCCGACTAATGATTTTAAATTTTTAAAATATGTAATACAAAAATTATATTGAACATTTAAATGTGTAGTTGCTGTTAATGTTTGCTCTTACTTTATATGCAACGAAAGTCTAAAAAAAGTTATTTTAGGTATCCAAAAAATTCGCCCTTTGCATTTTCTTTTTGTTATTTGAAAAAATGAATGTCGAAAATATTTTAAATTTCAAACAAGATTAACAAGACGAATTCATATTCAGCTGGGCTATTAACAGTACCTGTATAAGTGTACCCTGACTAATAACACCGAAAATTATGATTAAAAATACATACATATTTTTGAAGATGAAAAAAAATATTTTTTTAGTTTATTTATATAATTTAAACAAATAAAATGATTTTATACAAAGCCAGGTTTATTAGCAGTTTTTACGAATTATGCCATAGGATTTGGTCATATAAGCCTCTAACAAACCTACTATAAGTATTATGAATTGGGCATTATTAAACTTTAAAAAGTTTTCACTTTCATATTATATGTATTCTAGATGACACACACATGCGGTCAAAAAGTAAGTAGTGTTGCTTCACCTTATATGTGCAAGGAATTACAAACTCACGATGCCATATGGCATCAAAATACCAAAAGGGCTAATAGATATTTTTTTTTGTAAAATATGTAATTTTTTAATTCGTAATATACCTCTATATACCCTTGAATGTAAAGCTTGTTATGAACTTAATTAACAAAAATGTTTCCAATAGGTCCTTGTATTTAGCTTTTGGTCAGTTGTTTGTCACAACTTTTATTTTATTTAAAAGCTCAAGTTGCTCTTTGTCTACCAATTAATTGTGGCTAAATGTGTTAATGGTTTTTGTATAAATATTAATGTTATTTGTTTGGGCCATAATATGTTAAATCGATGTAGTAGAGAAACAAATGGTTTGTGTCTGTGCTAAATAGAAAATAACTTTTTCATGTTATTAATAATAGTGTTAACAAAAGCACAACTGCTTTTGTTGATATTTTCGTTACTTTTAATTTTGTATTGGCAAAATCAATTATTGCTTAAATGCATTTTATTTTCGTATTAAGTTTCTCTGCATTAACACTCTCTAAGCAATTTTATTATTGGAAATAACTTTCATTTAACAAAATAAAGTTCAAGACCAGTTCAATTGACTGATGAGTAAATCATTTTTGTACAATTAGGTTGATCGTTCGTTTTGTTTTTTATTAAGGAAATAAATCATTTTAAATCTTTAATTGTTTCGGTAACAAGCATCATCATCAACCCAATTATTTTCATCCTCACTTGTGAAGTGAGCCAAGCAATTGGCGTGTTTTGTTTGTTAAAGGCGTTAAAAAAACGAGTTTAATAAAAACCGTTATCAATTGTGATCACGAATTGTTATTTAAATCTGGCCTGCATTTTTACGTGTAATGCGGTTAATACGTTAGTAAGTTTTAAAAAGTCCAGTTACGTCATTACTTCTCCTTATGTGTAAAACAATGGATGTTTGTGTATGTAAATGACTTTGATTTTAAGTTAAAAGTCAAGCTGAGAGGAATGATTTTTAAAATGTATTTCAGTCAATTATATGTAACGGTTTATCATTTAAAAATAAACTTGTTGAGCTTTTTTTAAGTAAACTGTTCGTGTTATAAATTTATATATAAAAATATATGTATGTATCTACATATGAATGTATGTATACCCATACCTATAATTCTACATGTTCATACGCAGTGCCGCACAAAGTTGCAGCAGTTTATTATATAGATTTTTCTAAATGTTATAAGCTCGATTGTGAAATCTAATGTATTTATTAGACTCACCTGTTTCGTATGATAAGCCGTTGATTTCAATTATTTTTTTTAGTTTGATGTATATAGAAATATCTGTTTTGAAATGACTTTTTAGAAAAAGATATATGTAAGAAAAATTTTTACTTTTATTTAACAACTGGCAAAGTTTAAAATAGGAAATGTAAAATTACAAGGGAACGTGTTAGTTTCTTCTTCCTAGTAGTTATTTTAAAAGTTTGTTATCACGTAATTGTTTGTCAGTGTGTGCACTAGTTATGTTACTTTATTCTAAATTCAATGTTCTTCCGGAGACTCGTGAGTTATACCTTTAAGACTAAATAAACCCTTTGCTTGATTCTTAGAGGAACTAGTAAAAAATTGAAACAAAGCATAGCCGTAGCAAAAACCTATTTAAAAGCACTAGATAACTGGCATGTCGACTGTTTTTTTTTTAATTAAACATTTGTTCTAACACAACTTGTGCCAATTTTATAATCCAGTCAGGTTTGGCAGCGATGTATCGTCCACAAAAAATTTTCATTTGTTCTTAAACCGTAAAATTAATTAACATAAACTAATCAAATAATTAAAAATCACCTGTCCCACGCTTGAAGATGATATTAAATAAATAATCGCTTTATGTGTCATATTCGTACATTTGTTTAGTGAAATACGTCATTTGCATTTAACTCACCGCATTTGTTAATGCTTGTTTAAGTCTGTCCAGAATATTAAATGAGCGCATGCGCACGCCTTTGGGTGTTTTGCGTGATATATAATTATTTATTGATGGTCAGTGTGTTTTTATCTACAAATTTTTTTATAGTTTTATTTTTAGAAAGTAAACACCAGGGAAAACCTAAAAATCTTTTATTTCATAATTAGCGGCACGCAAGTTTGTGGGTTTGGTTTCAAAATAGAATTTTATAATAACGCATCAGCAAATTTAAGGGGATTTTTTTCTTCTTGAATTGATTATAATGGATTAGCATAAAATAATCATTAAGAACCATAATCATACGTGAGTGAATAAAAAATTTGTTAATGTTTTGGTTTTTTGCCAGACCTGGAGCAATGTTTAAGATTATTTTTTATATTATTTTAAAATTTATTTTATATAAAGCAAGTGCCAGCATTGATATCTAAGAACTTTATGATTTTTGGGATATTGCCACGATACACCCAAAAAATTATTACAGTAATTGACTGAAAGTTATTAAAAAAGTATTCCGTAAAGTTATTTTTTTAAGCAAGAAACTGTTAATTTTTTTAGTTATTTTTTAAGAAAAATTCAAGCGGCTACAACAGTTTAACAGTGAAGTTGTAAAATTAATAACAAAATTAGTTATATGCTTTGTATTTTTGTCGTTTTGTTTTAAGACAATAAGTTCAATACACTGCATTTTAACTTACAAAAATAAATTTCGCTTGCTCTTCTGGGTATCATGTAAGTTGAGTAGGTGATGTTTTTACTGATTTCGTAGCCAGTTTTGAAAATGTAGAGTGCATGGTTTTAGAAAACAAAAATGGCATTTGAAAAAAGTTTCTTTTAATTAACGCTAATTAAAAATACTAATTTATTTTTATCAAAAAAATTGAGCTGAAGCCAATTCAATAAGAAGCAAAATTTGTCAAAATTAGTTATTTTACAAAATTTCTTTATGCAGAAATAAAATGTTAAATTTTTTTTACAATTATTTTTTCGTCTTTTTGTTTTTGTTTAGTATCCAAGTTCCCACAATTGTTTAATGTGCAAGAAAAAAAATTCACTTTTTGCAAAGTTAAAAAGCTTTTAAGAAAATAATCATAAAAAAGTGCCAAAATGTAATAAGATATTGATCTTAAGGTAAAGTATCATATCCAAGACTACAACGAACATCTGTTTAGATCTCAAGATATGATTATTTCCGTTTTTTCCTCAAAATAATTATGTATGTCATGTCCAAAGGTAACAGGCACAAACCAGCCATTGTTCGCCACTTTACTCTTAGTTTGACAAGAAAAATAAATGCTCAGTGATCAGTGAAATTATCTTCCGAGTTGCTTGGATAAAATTTCGTCTCTTTCTTGTTGATCATCATACGGGAGGTCACAAAACGGATACAATTTAATTATCATGTCAAAACTTAAACACAAAGTAATAAACAAATATTAATAATATTTTTTTAAAAAGTTATAGAATTTTTGTGTAAAAAATATAGAATTTATGGGAAGATCCATCCTTTAAATAAAACAAGTATTCAATTGCATAAGCTTTTGATGACTTTCTTTCTTTTTTAATAATTGTTTATTTCTTTTAGAATTCTTAAATTTAAAAAAAAGGAAACAATGAACTTGTTATCCATCAGACACAAACTTGTGGTAATTGATCTTTTGTATCTTCGCAAAAGACAACAAAAGTTGTAAAAAAAGGATCCGTTCAGTCTTGTCTCATCTTAAAAAACTCTAAAAAAGAAAAAAAAACACATCATCTTCTGAAATGCTTTATGTCTGGTAAACTTCAATAATCTTTTCTGCCTGACCATACCCAACAAAAGGAATTTACGTTTTTTTTCGTCACTATGATAATGCTGTTAATGATAATGAAGAAGAAATGAGGTTATTAACATGCAAATGTAATATGATATGGTCAGAAGGTAGACGACCGTTTCCATATTATTTTTTTTTTATTTTCTTTTTCAAAAAACAGCTGATTTTTTATCATATAGGAATGTATTTATAGAAGCATAATAAGGATGTATGGTATTGCAAGATGGTACGTAAATTAGCAAGTGGCTAATGGGTAGCGATCTATTTCTAACTTTAAGTAAAGTGCGTATATATGCATATATGCGTAAATAAATGCGTGTTTTAGTGGTCATAATCAAAATGGTATAACTTGGATAATGACACAATCGACTTTTTAGTGCCATCGGTTTTAGAATATATAACTCCTATGCTCTTTATTGTTAATATTTTATCCTTTTTAATCTGCTTTAACTTTGTGGGGGAAATTTACAAACAAAACCGTTGCAACTTAAAATAATATTATGTAAGTATTCATAAGAGCAATGAATGACTGAATGGAGATTGGGGGTTGCCCAAACGTTAAAAAAGAACAAATTAAATATAATCAATTAAATATGTAAATTAATTAAGCTAAATATTTTTAATTTCATAAATCTTAGACACATCTTACCTGCATTAGTATTTTAGCTTTTAACATTTTTAACGAAAGTAAAAAGTTTTAACAAACGTTTTAATTTTCTTGTAACTTTCATAAATATGTATTAAAATGTATTTATGTATACTTTGTTGAATATAAAGATTTGATGATATTAAAAGAAAAACTTAAACTGGGCATAATTTAATATGCCGCTTCCCAAGAGGTGTGTCTCAAGTTGAATTTTTTCCTCTTGTGTTTACAAACAAACGACATTGCTGTTGCCAAAATAAATTTATTATAAACAGAAACAAACAAAGAAAATTTCTTAAATTCAACAAAACCGCCACTCTACAACCAACAAACCATTCATTACATTTATACTTTTACATTGGCATTTTCAATAGAAAATTTTCAAAGCAGAAAGTTTAACGAACAAAAAAATACTTAATAATTTATGAAACAAAAATTGCTTTTACAGTTCTTGGCAGATTAAAAACATTTTTGCCAAAATGAAAAAAAATACATAAAGTAACCTGCTTGCATAATTAAAAAATATAGCCGGGCCAAAGAAAATTTTTAATATCGTCGAAAAAAAGCGTTAACACACACACACAAGCTTTTATAAAGAAAAACGGAAGTAAGAACAAAACGTTGGGAAGAGAGCGAGCACAAAACAGAAAAGTCTATAAAAATATAATGAATGTCATCCAGTATTGCCGAAAACTCAATTGAATTTCAAATCAACAAAGCTTAAAATTAGAAAAAAAAATTTAAAAAACCAATTAAAAGACGTTAAGCTTAGGATGTCGCAATAAGTGCGCTGGATTAATTTTCAAAGAAATAAAAAAAATCAAAAATGTTGATCATCAAATTAGGAAAATACACACGGCTTAAAAGTAACACCATGTCTAACATGCTTTGTTGCAGGTCGAACCAACTTTTTGGAAATCAATGTCCACAATCTATTAACATCTTATTAGGACGAAAAAGGCTTCATTAATAGTCTGCCATGACTTACACTAATAAAAGCTTCCGCATTTTCAGCTGTATTTTTGAGTTTTGTCGTTTTTGTTTGGTAAATACATGTGAGGATTTTTTTTTTGTTTGAGCCGTGGTTAACACTTTCTAAAGTAGAAGCTGCGAGGGCTAGTAGGGAATTTAACCAGCACTGGGATCGTAATAAATATATGGCTTCAAAAAATTTTATGGAAATAATTTAATAAATAATTTTATCGTGCAAATGTAATGCATTAAACAGATTCTCATTGTTGTTAATGTTTTTCATAAAAACTTTCGGCTGATAATGCAATTAGCGGATAAATACACCCGCCAAAATATTTTCACTCGTATTTTATTATTTTTCTAATGTTGTTCTAAAATATTTTTCGTTTAAAAAATTTCCTACGGACTTTTATTATTATTCGATTAATATTCAATCTTTGACTGCAAAAATTAAAAATATATTTAACTCGAATCTTTTTTTCTGGTAAAATCGTCAAATAATCAAAAAAAAAAAAAAAAATTTAAAAACATAGAATTTTAGTAACAGTAAAAAACATAAAACGTTTTCTAATATTCAGATCATTAGAAAGAATTTGGCAACTCTGATACAAATAAAATATGCCGGTTAAACAAATGTGAATGATTACAACTCCAACATGTTTGTTTGGAAAAACACTGAAAAAGACTTGTTTAAAGGACACTAAAACACGTGACTGATTTCTTGTAAAAATAGTTTATTTTATATAAACGAAGTGGAAAATTTTTTGCTTTTTAATTATGATAAAGTGCAACTTCAACCATAAGCTATTGGCAGCCTGCGGCAAAATTTTTAATATATATATTATTAACCAATTTTTTAAAATTCGGTTTGAAATTTCAAAAACGTTTTTATATAAAATGCTAAATGTCTAGGATAAATAGAAGACGTTTTTGTATTTTCATCCCATAGTGTTTAGTTTTAAGGATAATATTTATCACATTTTATGTGTACGTTACCAATGACCACGTGGTTGTGTTTATGTTTATATCCTTAAGCAACATGTTTGCGAAAAGAAAACTTTGTTGGCTTCAAACCTGAAAGGACATTACTCGAAGTGAAAGTATGAAGTCGAACTAACAAAAAAAAAAAAAAAAAGTAAAACAGCCAGCAAAAGGAATGATACAATTTTCCTTTCATTATTGTCTCAGGTTATATTCGTTTCATATATGAAGGCAACTTCAATAAGTTCGTTTGTTAGTTCTTAAACGCACTTTGATCAATAAACTGTTTATTATTGCGGAGTTTTGTGTTTTAAAAAATTATTATATACTTCAGGTCTAACAAGACATTAAATTATAAAAAAAAACATTGAAACCGGTCAGTATTTAATAAAAATTAAAAACAAAAATACTGTTTTAAAAGGTAAACTAAAAATAATAATAAAAGGAATAGAAGAAATAAATCAAATAAATATTTAAAACAATAAAAAAAGGTAATAATTTATTTAATAATTTCTTTCTTATATTTTTTATTTAAGAAAATTTAATATGTGTGGAGTGTTGAAAATAATCAATATTTATTGTTTTTCTGTTTTAATATTAAAATTAGAAATTACATTTGACTTTAGAGTGCATTAGTTATTGCATGAGTGTGTGTCGTTGTAGTAAATGCAATTAGGAAATGTTGGTAAAAATTCTGCTGCTGTGTTGTTAAAAGGATGTAAATATTTCGCTGCAGTCTGCTTCAACACACTTTGTGATTAACTGGTATTGGTTATAAATTTCGATTATTTTCCATGAAATAGTTTTAATTAAAAGTTTATTATAACTATCAATTCATGTGGACTTTACAAATTTTATATTTAGCTGCTGACAACATTTGACTGTTGGTGGTAATATTTGTTAGCTGGTATGGCGGTTGGTGTTTAAAATACTCTTGTATTAGTTCTTTCTTTTTCTTGTATCCTTAAATGGTGTTTGCTTTACAACAAAATTACTGCTGTTAATTTCCTGCAATCATTTCGTTTTCCAAGATGTCTGTACATTGACATTTTTATTTACCCTTAAGTTGTTGTTATTAAGGCCACATGATTTCTTTCCTTTCTGTACATACGCATACAGACAGACATCGTTCTATGTGCAGGTCCTATTTCTACGTTGTAATGTAAGTTTTAAATTTGTTTGCTTTGCAATCAGTAATAATTATACAAAGTTTTCTTATTCTTGTCGTTGTGTAATAAGGACAAGAAAGCATGTGGGGTTTATTTGCACAATCGTGTTGTCAACAAGACAAACACTGGTTTATGACTCTACATTCTTGAAGATAATTTTTTTAGTGTACATGGATACAGTTTAAGTTGGCAACTTAGTAAAACTATCATTCCTTGTAATATGTATAGTTTATAAACTGATTATAGCAAATAAATATTATCTTTTGTATCAGTTTTAAGTATTTCACAAATAAATATTATTGGGTTTTCGCTATAATATCTTTTTAGCAACATTTTTTTTTTGACTGAACAACTGTTGGCAATTTTTTAAGGCTGTAAGCAATATTGGTCAAACGTATCTTTATGTACAGTTGGCTCACCAGCCCACATTCTTATAAATACTTTAAGTGTTTTACAGCTTTTCATACATTTTGTGTTGCGTATTTTTTACGTCTCGGTGGTAATAAAACTGTCACTTTAAGAGAGTTTGTTGGTGGTGTTTCTTTAACCTCTTTATAGGGGAAATATTTTTAAGGTGTAAAAATAAAAAAAAGCTTATAAAAACTTTAATATTAAGTTTAATTTCAAATTTTATTACCAGAATTTTTAATTCTTTTGATTTGACATCAAAATCATTTCAGCATGCTAAATAAGATGTAAATATAAATTTAATATTTAACCAAAACAATTAAAAATTTAATTTAAAACGCAGTTGATTTTTAAAAAAAAAACTTCTGAATACTTTTCTCAACCATTGCAAAATGTAAAAATGTCGTTTTTTTTCAAATTTTTATCCGAAAGAATAATGATGTAAAAGGTCATTATGTAAATGAAAAATCATGTTAAAAAATCTTAATTATAAAAAATTTGTAACGGAGATGAAATGATCCTGTGATTTGTAAAGTGAACTTTAAGCAGTGACTTTGATTTGTAAATCAAGCAGTTTGTTATTGTAGTCGCTATAACTTTTAGTAATTTTCAGTCACTGCTCTTAAAGAACAGATATAGCAATATCACTTATTTCTCATTCGAAGTGACTTTATACTACATTTATATATTTGGCGAATTCACAAGGTACGATACGATAGCATATTGTATTATTGTCATATAATTTCACAATAGCATAAAAATTTTGTTGTTGCTTTTCATACGAAACTTGTTGTGAAACAATACAACTTTGTTTGATATGTTTTTTGTGATGTCATATTATATACAAAGTCATGCGCCAAGCGCCTAAAATGAAACGGCGAGTTTTTTAATTTATTTTTAGAGCCGCTAGCACTCGAATCCGTTAAAAACGTCTATACTAAAAACTTAGGCAAAACCGCCAAAGAAGATTCCTTAAGCCGCCTCCACCGGCAAAAATAGCCGTCACTGCTCTCTGACACATCAGCTGTTTTTTGTTTACGTAAAAAATAACAAAATTCTTGTGATTTTTTACTAAAACTTTGCTTATTTTAATGGATTTTAGAGATTCTAACCAGGTTAGATATATACTATTTTGTGTTTTCATGGGTCTAATTTCTACAAATTATTAAGTTGAGCCAAGAGCAGCACCAGATTTATGTACATAAATATGTGTTTGTTTTTCTATCGTTTGGTCGTATCAGCTGATTTAGATTTTAAATACGACACCTACAAATATACGAAGAGTTGTTCACAACGGTCATATATTTTGGTTGTATTATTTTACAATATATGATTTCACAAGACCTTGTGAATTCACCAATTATATAATAATAGGACACTAGGAAAAAATTAATCCCGATAACACACGTGGTCCTGCAACCTTTTGTACTAACAAGAAAATAAAGAAATATAATAAGGCTTTTTAAAAAAAACACGTTTTTTTTAATCAGTATAATAGTTGGTGGCATAAAGATAAACATGAGTACAAAATTTTAAGAAGGTAAAGCAAAATAAGAGCCATTTATAGCCCAACATATTTTTTCCGGGAGGACATCTGTGGGGCTACATCAAAAAATAAACCGAAAATTTGTTTGTTTAGTCCCAATAAGTGGAATTAATTTTTGTAAATATGCCAAATTGGTTAAGAATAGAGTTATATTTGGGTCAGTTATACCCCAGAGTGCTTATTTCGTAAAGAAATTTGTATTGGGGCTATGCCAAAAAATAAGTCGATTACCACTACAAACAATAGGCTTCATACCAGTGCACTTCAGTACCAAAAAACTTATCTGTGCAAATTTCTTCGAAATATCTTGAAAATTGGATGGGCGGATGGGTGGACGCGCTTAAATTGACTCAGAGAGTGATTTTAAGTCGATCGCTATCCTTGAAGGTATGTATTAGACCATTGTTTTAAGGCTTCACAAACATTTTCACAAACGCATAATGCCCCTACCATGTATGTGGTTTGGGTATAAAAATATATGCAAAATGTGCCAAATAACTAACATATTAGCCAGGAATTCATCAAGAAAGGAAAAGCCGTTCAAATTTTTTAAACTAAAAATTCAAAGCTAAAAGATAAGATGTGTTAGCTTTTTTTAAAAAACTAAATTTTTGTTCTTTTAACCTTAAGACGGGATTCCCTAAAAAAAAATCCGGGTCTTTAATAGATATAGAATAGTTTTTATTTACCTCACGTGCTTGCTAGACTTAATATAATCAGAAATAACTTTTTTTTTCATATTTCTCAATAAATATGGACATAAAAACAAACATACCTGCGCATACCTATGTGTTTTAACTTTTTCCAACTACTATTAAAATAAATTTCGCCCACGATTACACTTCTTTTCTGAAACTAAATTATTTATTTAATTTAATGAAAACTATAACTTCCAAAGGGGGGAAAATCTTTAAGTTTCGGCTTTTTTTAAAAACAGCCATAAATCAGACAATTGCAAATTTCTTTAAAGAAATTTAAAAGTCAAAAAGTTTTGGTTTTTTAAATAAAGTAACAAAATTTGATTAAATATTTTAATTCAGTCAATAATTATAATGTTTAGAAATAATAAAACGTTTTATTTATTTCCCGAATAAAGTTTTGAAATATAGAAACTTTTTGGATTTAATATTAAAGTTAATTTTTTTAATTTTGCTTTAAAAACGCAACCACAGAAATAGTTTGCTTTTGTGAAAGAATTGAAAAAAGGTACTTGTTTCTATGTGTGCGTGTAACAATGAGGGTGAATGTCATTGCCAAATGTTGTAATAAAAAAAAAAGAAAAAAAATAACATAAAATTAAAGTACAAGAACAAATACATGTGTTAACAATAAAATAAATATTAAATCTACAATATACACGAGACACTCGCCCCAGTGTAATTTATTTTAATAGAAAAAGTTAAATATAATGTAAATACCAAGAGGAGATCTTTAAAATTCTAAAATAAAATTGATTTTGAAATATAAAAAATAAAATTTAAAACAATTAAGAGCGCTATATTCAGCTGTGATAAGTTGTTTTCAAACCGTTAAGACTAAAAAATATTTTATGACGGGTTTAAAATATATAGCTATTCTTGTTCTTAGAATAGAAAAGTTTGACCGTTTGTATGGACAATGATAAAGCCGCTTTCACTTCCGCACGCCCTCCTATCCAACTACTTCTTTTTTAGAATGTAAGAATTTTTAATAATTATTTTGTACAAAATTTTAAGGTCAATAACTGTTACACTAACCAAGATCGGTGTATCAAAAGTTTCATAAAAATAGTTCCGTTAAATGGGGGTTACCACTATTCCTGTTCCTATCCAACTATATAATTTTCTTCTGAAATTCACACGTTATGCTAGAACTAATTTGTGGCAGGTTTTAAGTCGTATTAGTTCCTATTGTATTAGTTTCACAGATGTATCGCAAATAATAATTGTAAAAATCACGAACGGAATAGCAAATTGATATAAACCATTATGACTACGTGAAAGGTATAAATATATGGATCTGCCCATATGTGTGTACCTATGTATGTGTTCTCATGGTAGAAAATTGTTAAAAACATGATTTTCAGATGTTCTACTTACACTTTAGAAGTAGCTGCATTGTTCCTATTTTCATCATAAACAGTTGTAAGGTAAACAGGGTATTTAAAGTTTGATAAATTAAGTTTTATTTCATTTTCAATTATAGTAAAGCATATGATTTTTGCAATTTGAATATCAATTTTAAAAGAAACTCTATATAGCATGCTGCAATGCCAGATTTTTATTGAAATTTTGTTAAAGATTTTCTTAAGGTACGAATTTAAGAAGGAAAATTAAATTGGTTATGACATTACAAGTCAATACATACATACAAACGTACAAATATTTTAATATGTATAAAAGAATCAATGTCTATAAAAAATTTTTCACCCATAATGGTACTTATGTTAGGTCATGCGATAAATGTATCTTCCCTTATCAAACATATCTTGTATTGTAAACACAATTAAAATTTTAATATTTTTTGTTAACGAATATTCTTAGCCTAACTATTTTAATGATAAAAGCTATAAATTTACATCGGAGGTGGTGCCGTGCCTACTTAAAATCAATTTAAAAAAATCATACCCTGCATGATGAGAAATACTTATGTTCCAAATTTTCAAAATACCGGTTTAGCCGCCTTAGGCGGGATTGTGCGAAAAGCAAACAAATAACGGTAAAAACTCATTTATTAGTTTTTAAAATTTTTCCAATTTTTTGAGAAAAGTTTTAAATTGTTTTTCCATAACAGCCTTTTTTGAATTATTCTTATAATTATTAATTATCAAGATGTGAGACCACTAATGGGTAACAATTATGGACAGAATAAAACGTGAATGCTTAACACGATGAATCTTTCGTGGGGACACAGGAGTAAATGCTTGGTGGCTAGGGCTTTGTGACCAGGGCTAAGCTCAGAAGGCACTTAGTTGTTAATGGAACTGGGAAGGGTGAGCCTAAGGACCATACTTGGGGTCATAATTGGAGACTCTCCAGTTAGAGCTAGGACAAGCAATATGGATCGCGATACTCCCAATTATTGTGGGAAGTCTACGCGGTATCGCAGAATTATAGGGTCAAGTGGTTAGGTAAAAAATTCTACAAAGAACAAGGTGATGTTTTGTATTGTAAGCTGGAAAACATCATTGAGTTCATTATGGGAATCTGGTGGCTATGAGGTAGGCAATCTTGAGGCAGTTTTTTAGACAGGTATTTGAATTGTTTTCTTCTTTATTAGTCCTTTTGCTTCTTGTTGGTCTAACTACTTTCTTTTCTTTTTACTTGATGTCTAATTGTTTTCTTTTCTTAGTTTTTCCTTAAAGGAATCCACTTTGGATTTTTCCCTTTTCATCATCCTTTAGGATTAATTCAACAAAAATAAGTTACTTTTACTTCATCAGTTTATTGATTTATATTTTTTTATATTACAAAAAACAGAATGGGTTCTAAAAAATACACCTGGTATATCGTTTTGTTGGTAAAATAACTAGACACTAATCTTGTGCATGTTTTAAGTCCAGAAAATTTTGCAAAAAAATTAAATATAAATCTTTGTACCTGTAGTATAAGTAAATTTAATCTAATAAAATCTTACATCGAGTTAATAAATTTATTTAATGGTATTTTTGTATTAACCAAAGAGACAACTGGGCCTTAATTCTCATATGGTTGGCTTAGGCGAAAAAATATATTTTTTTGTTTCCTTCAAGATAAAACGAAGGTCGTATGTTGAAAGCAAATTCTTAAAGAGAAAGTTAATTTTTTCACTACATTTTTGGATATTTTGAATAACAATAAAAAAAACTGTTTCAAAAAAACTGAAAGAGTTTTTGAAATCTATACTTTTGACATATACTTTCACATCATTATAATAATTTAATTCTCCGTTTTTAAGTTGTCTTGTATTTCTCAAGTTTCTTAAATTTTTTTTAAACATTTTTTGTAATAAAAAAAATTTCTAATATTGATGTTTTTCAGTTAAACTTTTAAATTCTCGTTTTCAATTTATTTGTTTTTTAAATTGTCGACATTTAATTCAGGTTGTAATAGTTTGTTGTATTACCTTAACATATTCTTAAATAAAAAACCAATTATTTTTAACATTTAAATGTTTTTCCTTTAATACCGTCATTTTTACTACGTACTTTTCTTAAATGTGTGTATAAGTAAGTAAGTTTAGTAAAAGTATAAGAAAAGGTGAAAGACAGGGATTATATGATGAAAGAAACATTAATAATTAATTAAAAAAAAAGCAAAAGAGAGGGTGGTATTACTAATGTATAATTCTTATAATTAAATCGATTGAAAAAAAGATTAAGTATAGTTTCAAGGTCGTTTGTAGTTATAATTATAGATTAAATTTTCAATATTTAATAATAAATCAACTTGTTGGTTATTTGTATTCAAAAACGACTATTACGGAGTACACATAGTTTTACTTTCTCATCGCTAGCTTAGCCTGAAACTATGGCTTATTCTAAAATATATTCGAGGAAATTTCGGTAATGAAATACATACCTTATGCACCTTAATCTTAACCTTAGAGCGTTTTTTATGGGCAAATACGTCTTCTGGAAAAGTCGTCAATAATAAAGTTTTTTATTATTTTATTGTAGCTACATACGTGTATTTAAATTTTCATTTGCCTTTAATTTTTCTGTATATTCCAAAAAATACATTTTAAGGAACTAAGAAAGTTGTGATATTTTAAATACAGAGGCATAACTTTTAAACTCAACTAAACCATTCCAATCAAAGACTGATTAAACTTATTTTTTTTTGCCGAAATTAAATTTACAATTTACTGGATGCATTAAAGTGAATAGTTTCAATCGACGACTATTCTTAGAACCTCAAGTTTGTTTTGAAAGTATCCTGGTGATTCTAAAAATGTAAATAATACTGCTGCCGCTTAAATTCAAGTTGAGTTTATTTTTTGCTGTAAAGTTCCTTTACACTCCAGCACATCAATATTAAGAAGGACATTCTATAGACAATTAAATTTTCAGTATTTGATTTTACTTTTTTCAAATTTTTTTTTGAAGATAAACTATTAAGAACGTAATGTTTTGTTTTATTCCATTAAAACTTTTTAACTTTATTTCCCAGTTATAGTGAGGAAGCAAATTATGGTTAAGCCGTAGATAATTAATTACCTTATAATTAAATTAAACAAATTAGGAGGGCGCCTAATAAACAAATAGTTTTTCTTTTAAAACTTGTACATCAGATAGCAACAATGGCTTTAGATTAATAGATTTTCTTGCTTTATTGCCTTTCTGAAATGAAAAAAAAGTTAAAATTAAATTTATCGCTTGTGTTTTCAAATTAACACGACCACAAATTCATTTATATTTTTATGTTTAGTATTTTATATCTTAATACATATGTTTGATACACACAAACATACTTTTATAAGACATATACATATATGTACACGTGTTAGCCTCTGTTAGCATTTATCTTTATGCTTGTTTGCATATTCATTATATGATTAAAGATTTATGACTTTAAACCAAACATGCGCTAATTCGCTAACGGTCTTAATAAAGCATAGACAATATATTTTATGGTCCTAATACGTACAAGGATTATTTGGGACCTTTTTCCTGTTAACGTTTTAAATCATGTAGAGTTGTTTGATCCTTTTATGTAAAATATAACCCTGATTCATATAAAAATGTCTTTTTTGATTTAATTCTCCTTATCGATAAGGTTCCAGATTTTAGATATAAAGATATGCTAATTTTTTTCTAATTATCCAAATTAACCAAAATCATTTTTCTATTTTATACTTTTTTTAAGCCTTTTAAAATAAAACAAAAATAAAAAAACAGTTAAAAAATACAGCTACATCATTTTTAAATTTGGAGTAATGTTACCCATTTTACAACTAATATTAGCAAATTGGCTAACTTTACTAGATGTATATTCGTATGTTCGTACATAATTCGATACCGACGGATACATATTTATATACACGTGTATGCAAGTAGTGCTCAAAAAAGGATAATCTTAAAAATCTTTTATTTTTTAACAAAATCCTTTAATATCCGGTTTGAATTAAGCTCTACACTTTTTAGAATAAGTCGGAATTAGGATGAGTTGAACTTTTTATGTTTCCAGGTGGTTGTCTTTATTGCATTAACCCTTATCTTACTGACATTAAAAAAAGAAGGTTTATTGCAGGCGTTATTTTTAAGTTATTGATAGTGACGTTTTTAATTATAACTTAATTTAAAGTGGCACTAATAGCTTTATTTAGTTTATTTGTTGTCATCGTAACTTTTTTTATCATTGGCGTAGCTGGGGAGTGATAGGCCCATCTGCAAGGACTTGTAGTTAGATCTTTGAACCTTCTTTGGCTTGGAGCTTTGTAGTTTCGGCTTAAATCAGATACGAAATAGAAACATTTTATTCTGTTACATTTGTTAAAAGCTTGTAAAATTTTTTCTAGTTACCAATACAAATTAGTAAATTTTTAAGGTTTTTTAAAAATTGCATTATCTTGTCAGAGTTTAACTGACGATAAAAGATCTTTAAGTTGTTTGCCATGTGGCCAGTTAATTTTTTGCAATTTCCACTAAAAAATATTTAAAATCAAAAACTAAAGAGTCCCTTCTTTACCAACAAAAAGTTTACTGTATGTCTCACCTGTTTCTTTTTCAATATCTAAAACAATACAAGATATCTGTGAAGCATCATATTCATTATTATTTTTACTGTTTTCATCATTTAAAAGTACAAAAATATTCACTTCATCAATATGTGTCTATATGCTAAATGATAGTAGTTAATTTAACATTTTAATTATTTAATACATACAAAACCTACAAATATTTTCTACTAAATTATGTAAAACAAATGCAAAATAAAAGTCATGAAGTGTGGTTGCGATATACCAGATATTTCCGTTTTAATATTGATTCAAGCATCAAAAAATATATGTGAAAACTTGGGTAAAGGATATGTGATTTGTTTTTGTTGTGCACCCAGAAAAAAAATAAATCTTTAGTTAGAATTTACAATTTTACTTAAATATCAAAAAGGAAGAAAACCATTAAAGCTTATCCATGCTAAGCAGGAAATAATGTATAAAACTTTAGAAATACTTACTTGAAGTACTTACTATTAATTAAGTATTATATAAAATTTATAAGGGAAAATCCGCACTCTTTTGATTCTTTTTACTGTTATGTCTTAGTATACATTCGTGTTATTTTTACAAGGTGTGTAAATTTTCTTGCTGCATACATACATATTTCATTTGGATATTTCATTACACAGTGTTTTCATTTTTATTGATTTTTTATTTTTTCTTCATAATTCCCTGGAACGTATGTACCGTGTAAAAACAGGATTAGGTGTACTAGATTTTTAAGCCCATTTTACTGAAAATATTAGCGTAGAGTATTTCTAAATTATACCAACACAAACTAAAAAAACTAAATGTTTGAAGACTAAATGTTTGTGAGACTTCATTGAAAGTGTGAATTGTAACTGAGACTTAATTTTGTTATGTTAATGAAGCTTAACTATTTCAACAATGTTTACAAAATTAAATTAATTTAGAAAAACATTATTTAAGTTTAAAGAACACTACTTCTTATAGAAAAATATTCTCTTCAGTTGCTGGTAGAGCGTCTTTTAAAATGCTTGTTTAAGGCTTTTGTAATCTTTTTTAATTCGTTAAAATTAAAAATTCTGTGCAACAATCAATTGAATGAAAAGAAACTAATCGAAATCGTTTTTTATTTGTAATTTTGTTCCGCTTTTCTTTTGTGTTTGTTTATTCTTATTTAGAGACAAATCCTTTTTTTTTGTTTTTTTTCTATACCTATAAATTTAAAATTGTGGGACTGAATGGCATCATTTTATTGAGAGGGATTAACTATTAAATTGTTTAACCTTTAATTGGCAGTAGAATTTTTTATTCCACTTGAGATTAAGGTATTGTAAGAAAACAGCTTTTTTATTAAATTTATACCTTAAAAACATAAAGAGTATCGAAGTTGGTTTTAACTTTTCGATGATTTTAAAAAGCATAAGATATGAGTCAGTGTTTTGAAAAACAATTATAAGTAATTATTATTTCACAAATTTAGATATATAATAAGTAAAAAATTTTGTATAAAAAAGAACGTATAATATATGTCAAGTTGCTGTATCTGCTAAACTAATGAATTCGAGATAATTTAGATTCCCGTGACGGGTGTAGCGTTCGTTACAAATTGTAGTTTTAAAGGGTTTTGACTTTAAATTGTGTTGTCTGTTTTTTTATGTGTAAACTTCAGTATTTTTTTTTATTTTTTTTTCTTTTAAACTAAAATTATATATTATTTTATTTTAGTTATGTTTCTTGAAATAAAACACAAAAAAAAATTAAAATTAAAACTTAACAGCAATATCTTTCAATTCAGCATAACCAACCAAAACGCTTTAGAAATAGTAAGTACAAGTGCAAGTTCATGTGTGTATGTGCAACATTTGCGTGCCACAAACGTAAAATAAAACAAAAAAATATATTTGCTCGTGTTTTTTTATATTGAGGAACAATGAACTGTAAGAAATTCAGTGCCATATAAGCCAGCGCTTACAATAACACGAACAGCTAACAACATCAGAAGTTCTAGTTGAAATTTAAGTTCCCATTTTCAAAATATTGGAGTGAGTTAAAGAAAAAGGCAATAAAATTGGTTGTAAAAGTAAGAAATAGAATAAAACAGACAAACCTAGGATCAAGTATACAAGTTAATATTGCCAGGATTTTAAGTTTCACGACCGTTGCTCTAAAAGTTAAATGAAATAACAATTGGAAAAACAAGAAAAAGGTTTATTGACCCGAAAAAAAGTTAATTAAAACAAATGCAAAGATAAGCAACAGAGATATTCTTAAGAAATAATTGAAACATTTTGAAAAATTTCCCAGCAAAAATTTACATTGCTTTGTAATGAGTTAAAATCCAAAAAACTCATACTCTTTCTTACTCATTAGCATATTAACCCATTATTTTAACATTGGAGGCAAGCTCTTACCATGCTCGCTTACAAAGAGGGACTTATATAAGCTATCACTTGATTGACATTAAAATTACCTTTTCCTGAGGCCCCTAGGTACTCATTGTTGCATTTAAAATTTTTTTCTTTGATGTTTTGCTTAAAACTGGCTTAAAATAATAAACTAAAATAAAATATAAAACTCTAAAACTAAATTTTAGGTAAAAAATAAATCACTGCTAAGTAACACAGTCGGTATGTTATAGCAATTGAAGATTAAGAAATTTGTAATGACTAATCTCTTTCAAGTTTTTGCTGGGTTTTTCTAGCCAAGAAAAACAATTGCAAATAAAGATACGACTCTTTAGTTCCCAACTGAATGTGAAAGCAACTATAGCTGTTAGAGCAAAGCAAATAAAAAAAGATGTGAAACTGCATATTTATATTCTATATTTAAAGTAAAGAAATGTGATTGTGATTTTGCATAATGGAAAGTTTTAATTAAAATATGAATTTTATTAGGTTTAAGTGGCTTAAATCTGTTATTGCACTTCTAATAGCAGATGTTAAAATTTAAATTAAGTTAAAATAATTTCTCTAACTGACATAAATAAGTATTAACAAATGTATGTTTATGCCATTAAGAAATATTTAAAGTGCACTGAAAGAAGGGTTACAACCTTTTTATATACTTTTTACTTGTGAAAGAGGTATTTTTCAGATTTTTAAAATGTACAGAACTGTTTTACATACGCGCATACGTCTTCTTTTGAATGACATTTATTATGTAAGAGATATAAGACATATATATATGTGTATTAGGTGACAACTGAATAGTGTCAAACGCAGTTTAAGAATAAATAAATAACTTTTTGTTTGTAATTGCTATTTCTTTAATAAAACAAAGGAAACACAAAAACCCACTTAAAAAAAGTGTCTAAAGCACAATATTCAAATTTTGATTTTTCAAAAGAAAAATGTAGAAAAAATTTAAAAAAGGCAGCTAACCAGCCCTAGAAGAAAAAGAAATCAAACACGTATTTTTATAAATAACAAATTTAGCAAACTACACATACTTACAAAGTTGCACTTGCTGGTATTACAGATAGTTTTTTATGAACTTAAATACTAAACACGAATACATACACATATTTATACATATATGTAAAAATGTGGTCCAAATGCGATCATGTTTTTAAAAAATCTAAACAATTATTTTTTTTATCTTAGTAATTTTGACTTTCCCAATCGATTGTTTGATTAGAACAATATGGTCGATCATACTGCTGAAAACAGGAGTAATCTGTATTCATATTTACAGTTTGTAGCCCACGTCACCAATATTTTAAAAAGAAAAAAAATCGTTAAAGGATAGTTTTTAAGGTCTAAAACAATACATACTCACTTAAATTAGGACTAACCTTTGTGTGTGTACATTGCACGACGTAGGTAACTCTTCTTAAGCCCTTAAAACCCCTTATAAGGCTGTAGATTCCAAACAACAACAACAAAATTCATGCAACGAATTTCCGTTGTTTCTTCTTTTAGGGTTTTTTAAGCGATAATACACATCGTTTTTTTATGTTTTGCGTACAACTCAAAATAACCAATTTTTGTACCCTTTACACAGTTACTTTTTGCATAGTTACGGAGCGTTTAAGTATGGCGAGGTTGAGATAAAGGAGGGAGCAAGATTTTCCTGGGTCTTGCCAGGTTAAAACCAATCAGAACCGTTACTTGGTATTCAACTTCTTTTGTTAAATTTTAAAAGTGATTTGTCTCCGAAACTGCTACAGCTTTCGAACTTAGACCTCCTACAGGGTAGTCTTAATATAATGTCTACATTTTAAAAAAAATTAGTTGGGTAAAAACAAGGGGATTAGTTAGCCCCGCAATTTAATGAAGGGTTGCTACACTTTATCTCAGAATCTGTAGTAAATATCGACCTTAAACCTGTCACTTCTTTAAGATATTTCAAAAACTGATGGGAGACAAATTTTTGATAATGCTGAAAATCAATTTCTTGAAACACAATTTTGCTTAATTTTTCATTGGTCGATCAATTGAAAGCAGAGGACCACATACAAGACAGTGAAATAATTACATTGTTAAAAAAATTTCTTTCGCATCAACTTCAAAAACAATACAGAAGCAATACAATACAGGAGCAGGAAACCAAATTTTGACAAATTCGTTAAAGATAATGTCATTTAAAGGATTAAGCTATCTGGGTCCCTAAAAGAAAACCTAAAAAAAGATGAATGTTTTTGTAAAATTTGTGAGAAACGAATAAATTAAGTGCTAAGGAAATAGTGACAACAAAGTTATTTCTGTTAACAAAACCATTTTCTATTTTTTGGCAGGTGTATGTATGTATGCTCCATATTTCAATGGCTCTTATTTCTGTACTAACTTAGTAGTTAAAGTACCGCAACACAGTAATAAAATTTTGTAAATGTAACTACGTACATACATATTTACATAAATAAGAACTCTACTAAACAAAATAAAAAAGAAAATAAACATATTATAGACACCCTGACGCCAACTTTTTATTTATTTTTTGTTAATAAGATGGTCTAGTCTATGTGTAGTTGGCAAGAGTGGCATAGAGGGGCAAATTGTATAAAACAATTGCAATTAATTTTGAAAGTTTAATTTTTAGTTGACAACTGTGTTTAATATTGAAAAAACTTAACATTATCAAGAGCAAAAGTGGAATTATTTAACTTTTAAAATTAGGACTCAGTTCACACATTGAAAATGTTTTAACTTACTCTAGTATTAGTGTATTAAACCAAACATAATAAAACCCTTAAGAATAAACATTATATTGTATTCCTTTTTAGTTAAAAAAATTCAATATTTCGATTTTTGACTTACAAAATTGATACGTTTAAATAGTCAAGACCAAAACGTAAAATTAGAACTGCAAAAAAGTATGTGAGAGCTTAAGTTAAGACTGATTTAGGTAAAATTAAAAAGTTAAAAATTTTTAAAATTTTTTTGGATACTTTTTCTTAATAATTCTTTAAACAAATGCGTTTACTTTCTTAAAAATTATATATCATTCTGATAAGTTTGAAAAATAGTCCTTAGGATCAGTGATCACTTTAAGTACCGTTGGCCCCACTGTTTTATTATGTTTTTTTTTTTGTCGCCAAGTCTTTTGAATTTATACATTCTAGAACTTGGCAACAAATAAATTGTTAAGAAAACCAACAAAATATCATAACAACAGTATCCTTATTTTATCGTCATCACACTTAATCGTTAAATAGTTCCTTTGTTTTTCTTAATTTTTTTCCCCACTTTTTTTAACCAAGTGACAAACATTGTGATTAAAATGCACGATTACTAAAAATTATTAAAATTAATAAGAAGAGGATTGTGTAAAATTTGCATTATTTACATCATTTTAAGGCAAAAGCGATATATGGAGCGATAAAATACAATAAAAAAATGCTATAAAAACTGTTGTTGTTGTTATTGTCTGTGCTTTTTTTCTTATGGTTGGTTTTTTGAATTTTTTGTTTAAGTAGCAAAACGAGCATGCTTTAATGTTGATAAAAATATTTTTAAGATATAAATGGGTAATCCACAAGTCCATGTTATTTTTCGTATTGTGTTATAATCAAATTTTTATTTTTTATTAAATCTTTTTTTTTTGTTGTTGGAAAATGTTAGTTTGAGCGAAAAATGTTTCTTCTAATCATTTCACATTTAAAAAAATATGACAATAAGACACCTTGTGAACTACTTAAATGTATATTACTATGCATATCTATACGGTCATTTTAACATTCAAAATTTTGAAAAAAAATAAAAATATACGGAAAATCTATCGAAAAATTACTATTTAAATAACTTTTTTCAATGCGTTCTTAAGTAATATAAAACCGTCATTTGTTTTTTCGTTGCACATTTTGTGAAAATAGGAGACTAGAATATTTTTAGTCTCTTTATACGTAATTTATTTTAAGAATTTTTTACTTAATTTTAAAAGTATTTAAATGGGCTTAAAATAAGTTTTATTAAACAACAATATTATATATGTATATAATCAATTGCAATTTGCATCAATTCCAAAAGTGATTTACTTTGGCACTCGGTGAAGCTGTACGTACGCCATATTTCATAACAACTTTTCTTTTTTTTTAAATGTTTACATTCTTCAAACATTTTTTTTAAGATTTAAAATTCAAGATTTCCTTGGAAATTTTAAAAAATTTTGTAATAAAAATTAATTTTTTTCTTTAACTCAAAACAACTAAATGAGTTGCTTGAACCCTTGGTTTTTCTGTTTATTTATTTATCAGATGTAAACAAACATATTTTTTTAATTTCTTTAAATTAAGATGTATTATCTTGTTTTAAGTGTAAATAAATTAAAATTTATCTATAAGTTGTTGATTTCAATGATTTTATTGCTTTTTTTTTAATTTTAATTTAAGATTTATTTTATTTTGAGTGATTTTTAATATGTTTTAATGCAGTTCAATATACTTGAAATGAGTGTGTTATTAATAAACTAATAGCATACTAAATCATAAACCATCACAACTCCAAATTTTTATATACATCTAAAAGTTTTTTCTAAACGATTCCGATAAATTTTTCACCAGGCGGGAATTTAAAAAAAATCGAATAAGCTTTTTCCGAGCTTTGATACCATTGATGGAGCAGCCTTTTTAAAAATCTCAGACTTTAGAAAAATTAAAAAAAAAATTAATCAATTAATGTATAAAAATTTGATTATTAATTTAAGTGATCGTAAGCGCTTTAATATTTTCGAATGTTAAATTTCCTCGTTTTTGGTCATAAGCGAACTTCTTTTGTTACACATTCTAATTTTAAAATTTTGATACTATTTGTAAAAGCAAAGTACTTAATTGTCATTATATGTTAATATCGTTTAAATTAACGTTAAATATTTCAGAAAGTTGCAAATATATAAAAAACAGCTATAAAAGCAAAAACAGCTAAAAACCGACGAAATAGCGAAAAAGGCAAAAAACCGAAAAAAAGCTTTTTTTAATATTTTCTTGTAATTAAACATGAGTAAATTAATATTTTGAACATGGCTTTTTTAACAAAGAAAACCTTATCACTTAAGTAAATAACATTGGAAAATCTAATTTTAATCTCTCTGTTTATAACCATTTTTCAATTCACATGCAATTTATAAGTGAAATATTTTTGCACAGTTTGTCAATAAGTATTAAATATTTATTTATCTGATCTACTGTGTATTATAAGTACTTATGAATCGCAAGTAAAAAGTCTGCCAACAATTTACAGTAAAAATTATACAATAAAGGTGCAAAGTGATTGCAAATTAAATAAATAAATTTTAAATGTACATTTAAATTATACATATTGATAAGATTTTCAAAGAGGCAGAAAGAGAAAGAGAGAGAGGGATAGATAAAGAGAAGAACAAACATTAATTAAAAACAAACGAGAGATAGAAAAATGACAAGATATTGTGAATTTAAAATGCAAAGAGATTCCCTTTTAGAGATCATATTAAGCATAAAGATGTGTTAAAAAATAATGATTTTCTTTGTTGCTGTATTGTTTTGCTTTAAAAATTATATAAAAGAAATTAACTAAAGCTAAGTGTTGAAGTAAGTGGCGCGTGGCTAAAACTAAAAATATCTTTTGTTGATCGTTATTCAACCAGACAGGATCAGATGACAGGATCATCATTAACACGTGTGTCCGTCATCTGTCTTAATTTTCTTTTATTAATGCAGCATGCTACTTTTGTTACGGGTTTCTTATGTAAACGGAGACTTGAGAACAAAAAAGTGTTGAAAGATATTTTAAGTGGACCATATTAAAGGTAACTTTTAGGCAAAAAACACTTTTTGAAATTTTAGATATTTTTGTTCAAATAAATTTTAATTATTCAAATCATAAGAAGAATTCGTTTTTGTATAATTTTTTTTAATTTTATTTTTGCTAGACAGTGAGAAATGAGATTAAAATATTTCATTATTATTGTTTATTGTTTTGTTTTGTTCTAAAAAGTACAAAGATTCTTTTAAAAATCTGGGTCAATGTGTTACTATTCAGTGCGCTAAATTTTAGTTGAATGCTTCTTGTTGTTTCTTTTATTTTGTTACTTACTTCTTTAAATTATAAATTTATGTCATGCTGCCACTAAGCTTAGTTCAATATTTATCCTCTTTGCATATTGTAATTATATCCTTTCTGTAAGATATCACAAGATAAAAAACAAAGAATAATTAAAAAAAATTTTAGCATATTAAAGTTAAAGTTTTTTTTTTAAAAAAAAAAGCTGTTTTAATTATTTCAATTCTGTCGGTTTCGGAAGGAAATTTTTCTCTAATAATCAATACACAGAAAAAAAAATTGGCAAAAGAAATAAAGTATTAAACAGAAATGATTTGACTTTTGCCTAAGACTATTTAAAATTTTTGAGTTGGGAGAATTGTACTTTAATGTATTTTAAAATTTATCTAAAGATTTCTACAATTTTTAAATATCAATTTACGAAAAAAAATATTTATTGTATTTACAATTTCAGTTGTTAGTGCCAATTCAACAATTAGATAATTGTATTTACTCTGTCGTAATTGTTTTTGTGTAGAGAAGTTACATAATTTCAAAAAAAATTAAATGAATTTCTAAAATATTTATTTCAATGTGGTATATGATACAATATGGTAAGGTTTAACAGATTTTACTGATGTAACTTTCTTACTTCTTTATAATATTTGTATGTTTGAATGTTAATCAATTCCAGGTGTTGTTTTTCTTTTTATTTTTATTAAAAAAGTTCACTTCTTTTTATCTTAACTTTGTGTTTTATTTATAAATTTATTTAAAAATATTTTTTGTTGTTTTTTTTACATTAAGCAAACATGTATAAGATTTTTAACCTTTTATTTGCGTTACTACTGTAGTGTTTTCTGCGCTGCAATGATTCGACTTTGTAAGTGGGTTAATGTCCTATCGGTTTTTAACCCTTCTTGCCAATATCTTGTCAATACACAATGCCACTCATAGTTTAATTTGTTTTCAAAAACTGGGTCAATAGTACACAAACGAATGCATGCTCAGAATTCAGATGCATTTAAGTATGTTCATTGGTGTGTGTATGTATGTGTATGTGTGTGTGTGTTTAAATGTAAATTTTAATGTGTGTATGTACCTACACATATTGTCTTTGAATATTATATCAGGTTTAGGTAACCGATTCATCCTCCCTCACTTATAGATAAAAGGGCATTATTGAAAATAAATGGCAGAAAGATATATAATGATGTTTTTAACTTTTAAGAACAAATATATTTTAATGTTGATTTTTTTCATTTAAAAAAGAAGCTTTAAATTATTTTAACAGATTAACGTGCAAAAAACAACATTCTTCTTACAGCAAAGATAAAGACTTTAATAATGTAATCAACTTCGAAATGTTTGCAGTTATGTTGATGTATCGGAAACGAAGCATATTTCAACATTGAAAGTGTTGTTTAAACAAAGAAGTTGAAAGTTTTAACCCAAAATCAAACTGTACCTAAGAAGGCAGTATTTTTATGTCCTTTAGATAGTAACAAGCAAAGAAGGTAAAAATATCGCTTTTGCTTCGTTTTTTTTTTGTGTCTTTGCTTCTGTAGCTTATTTTTTTAAACCTTTCAACACTTTTGATGTACATTTTACATTCAAAAATATATTTTTGGAATTAAAAATCCAATTTTAAGTTTTTTAACGTTTATTTTTATTAAACGATATTAGCATATAATAACAACTGAGTAATTTGCTTTTGCTAATATTATTAAAGTTTTAAAATTAGACTGTGTAACAAAGAAAAAAATGACAATTAGTTCGCTTTTGACCAAAAACGAGGAAAATTATCATTCGAAATTATCAAAAAATCTAGCACTTACATTGAAAAATAAATTGTTATACGAATAATTTTATATAAGAATATTATGATAATATATGATTTTTTTTTCAATAGTTTTATAGTTTTGGAGACTTAACCAGCTGGCGAACTTAAAATGTTATTTTGGTATAATTTGAAAAAATTATTTCAATAAAAGCAAAAAGACAATTTTATAAAATTTATAATATTCTATGTATCAAAAACTATACCAGCAATTAACTTTAAACCTATCAAGGCGAAATTTTGTTGTGATATATACATGCTTAAAACAACTAAGCTTACTTGGATAACTGGGGATAAAAATAGCTGGGGATATAAAAGGACGAAATAATTTTTTAACCAAACAAAACAAATTGCCATAAAAAACACCCAGCATTTAAGGTGAATATATTTTTAAATAGCAACATCTATTTTAAACAATTAAGTCTCTGTTAAGAACATGCAGCTAAAGAAAGTCAAACAAAATAAATATTTTCTAAACACATTCAGGAACCAATCGATTTATATAAAGAATAATTACAATTTTTTTATTTTCTTTTTTATTAAAAAGAAAATTTTTTACGAAAAAAAACTAACAATATAATATTGACTTTTATACTACTTCAAACAAATCCTAGAAATTAAGTTTTGCAAAACGTTTTCACTTTAATAATGCCGATGTTTTAACCAGGGACCGAAATAATTACGAAAAAAAATAGATCTAAAAATAAAATATTATTTTGTTATTATTAATTGTTAAAGTTGTATTAAAATTAATTATAATAATAGAAGTAGGCATTTTTTATTTTTGTTTCAATTAAAAATAAAACAATTTTATATGTATCTGCAAAAAAAATATAATAAAAACCAAAAAATAATTTTTATTTTTGCCAAAAATTTAATTATTTTTTTTTGTCAAAGAAAGAATATAAAACGAACTTGAAAGTTCAAAAAGCACTTAACTTTATGGTGTACTAGATGGTGTACCTCACTGGACCTTCTCCGATAACCCCTTGTGACTAATTTTTTTCTTTGAAAATTCAAAAATAATTATTATTTGCAGTCCCTGCTTTAAGCGTCACGAAGTAACTTATTTCTAATGTTTAGTAGTTTATGGTTTGACATTTGTTTCGTTTTTGTTTTAGCAAAAACTTTTCTTACATATAAACATACATGTCGTCATCTCAATTGCAATAGAGCCTACTGAACAGAAAGTACAATTTAGTGTTTGATTTAATAACACAGCATATAGAAGCAAGTTTTTTTAAATTATAAGCCTTTAACTTTAAAAACTATTGAATTTAAAATAGAAGGTAAAAAGGACGTAACCAAAAATGATTTATTTTACAACTCAAAAAGGTCTAACTAACACCATATACATACATATATAAGGCCGAAGTAAAAATATTATTTGGACTGAATTTTTAAATTTATATGTTTCTCTTGATACTTCTATTTTATTACTTTTCTTTAATAATGTTTTTTTATCGCTCCTGTAAAAATGTACAAGACCCTTTTACATTTCAGATGACGGTATGAATGTGTTATCCTAAGAAAAAAATTAAAGACAGCATATCGCCGCTGTATATACGTACATACATACATACATATATATCTTTGTTTGTTATTTTGCAAAATTTATTTCAATTTCAAACCGGAAAAGAAGAAGAGGAAGAATATATGGAAGAAACATTAATGTATTTAGTTCACACAATATCTCTGTTGAATGACACATTTGTCACATTTATTTGGATTGCGTCAGAATTATTTGTTGCTTGTTTTCATTGTCGGTATTTCTTTTTCATTGAGCTCATGTTGTAAATGTATTTGTTGTGTTTCCTTCTACTCTCGTATATGCTGTAATATTTTTGCAATAAAATATCTTATATTTTAAGAGTTTTTTTTTTAATCTGGATATTTCTTTAAGGAAAGTAACAAAATACACTACATTTTCCACTGTTTTTTTTTTCTCGTTTAAAATATTATATTTATTTTTTTATTTTTCTGTGCAAACAAGTGAAAGATAGATATCAAGGAGTTGTTGTTGGTTTATACTCCCATATTTTAAGGATGCTCTCAAGCTTTATTTGTTAGGATATGAATCATGTTCGTTATCTCAAAGGGTGATTTATCAATGCTTAAATATGTACATATAGTTATACGACTCATATGATATTCATGTGTATCTGTTCTAAAGCAAAAATTTTATATTATTCTTTTACATCCATAACAAATTGTAGAGTATTGTACATACTTATAGCTTTTCCATCTCTTTGTCCATAAAAGCTTTGTTGCCAACGTGCTGGGGAAAATTATTGCAAATTTCTCATAATCTTCAAAACTAAAAAAAAAAAATCACAAAATATAAAAGAAGTCCTTTTTGTCCACTTAGTTGATTTCTGGCCCCCATCAGGATCCATAGCCCCTTCTTTCATCATATCTCTATGCTTGTAATCTCTAAAAGTACAAAAAAGTATAAAAATATTTACCATTAAAAAAAAAAAAAAACTAAAAACATGTTTATAATTTACAAGCACAGTTGAACGAAATTTGAGTTATGTGTCTTGTTGTTATGTAACGAAATGGTCCTAAACAGTATCAGTATAACCTTTTAAACGGTTTCCCTCTCAGGGTCCGAAATATCGAAAGACTGCTATTTAATTTTGAGTAGAATACGATACCTTTAAAAATATTTATACATCGTGTATAGCTTAGGAGATTAGCAGTTTTACCTATTTGGCCAATTTTGTACTCCCTTTGGGTCCGTATTTCCAAAATTCCATCTTAGTATATCTAAACAAAGGGTGAGGTGCCCTCAGCTCTAACAAGCTTCACACGATGGGCTGTGCGATGATAAAGTAGTCAGTATTTAGTCAGTTTGTCAGTCATTAATGCAATTTCTTCATAAGTATGGACTTATCTATTTATTAATTCATTTTTTTAAACCTTTAAAATATAATTTAATTATATTTCAGTTTAGTTTTGCAAGGATGAAAAATCAAAAAATTTTTTTTTGCCATTTTGTCAGAAAAACTAGTCAACTAGATGAGCCACCTACCTTTTTACCCGCACTTTAGTATTGTAATTATAAATGTTTTATTTGAAATTCGTTTTACAATGTTTTTCCTTTCAACAACTTGATTTAAAAACAAAATCAAAAAGTGGAAACTGTTACTGGTTAATGCAATGCTGGCATGGAAAAGGACAAACGGAAGGAAAAGACTCTGTTTGTTGCAGTGTTGTAGGATATGAAGTCTTTGACAGCTCGCACACATCACATTTGAAAGCATTAGCACACACCGTAAAATATGAAAGTGTGTGTGTGTGTGCTAAACTTTAGAGCAGAAATCATTTTAAATTGTTAAAAATGTTGCAGAATGATATAGATTACGCCAATAGGAGCAAACATTTGAAATTTTCTGCGCATGTAGGATCGTTGGCGTCACGCAAAATGCTTTGCTATTAACTCACCAAATAGCAACTAGTGATTAAAATAAGTTAACATTTGTTTTATATATTAAATTAATAGATGCCACTAACCAAGCAGGTAATCAAAACTTAATTAATTAAAAGACTCTTTGATTGTTCTCAAAAATTTTTATTACAAACATTTTAATTCTATGTAATGATTAAACCTGACCAACTAATGAGAGCCCTTAACATGTAAATGGCTGTAGGATAAACATGCCATTAACAAGGTGCGAATTATAAAATAAAAAGTCAAACCGTTTAAAGTTGTTTATTTCTAAATTAAATTGGAATTATTTTTGCAAAGCTGGATGTAAGTTTATACATACAAATGAATGTATGTATGTAAACATTGCGAAAACAATATTGTGATTAACTTATATGATTCAATCCAAAACAATGTAAAAAATATGTTTAAACATGGACGCACGTTTATGTTAACATGTGCAAAACTGGCACGTTATTTCTTAATAAAAAATTGCCTAGATTTAATAAAAGGTTATGAATGAATGTAGGAAATAAATGAAAAACTTTTACTTTATTAAAAAACCTTGTTCCATAATTTAACTTACATATGAACTTGTAAGATTAAATTTTTTTTTAATAAACATAATGTATTTTGTATTTAAAAAATACTTGCTGAGACATTTATTTAATTTATGTTTTAACATTTTAAATAAGAGACTTTTTATAATAACTATAGAGTTATTTTAAAAAACCTTAAAAAAGTTTCTATAGTGTCTAATCAGGCAACAGAAAAACTTGTTCCGAGAACTTTGTTTTTTTTTTTGTGTGATTGACAGTAACTTCGAATGAACTGTATTAAAATTTATTATATGACAATTATATTATCCTCCTTTTTATATTTTATCTTTGTGTTAATAATTCTATGGCATGTGAACATAAAAAATCTGACATATTTATTGTTTTGCATAAATTCAGTATAAAAGTTTTAGAAAATATAAACAAGTTATTTTGCTTTATGACATGCGTTACATACATATCGCTCATTTGCTCAAATAACGTCATAACTAAAAAATTTATTATTTGGAGTTAACGGAGTTATTTATAATGTATTTTAATTTCATCTCTTAATTATTTTTACTTTTAACGTTTGAAGTAAAAATACCGCTTGTCGGTTTTTAAGTAAATATAAGCAAAATGGAAACTTCAAACACCTTTTTTTAGAAATGGCTTTTTTTTGAATTATGACGTTGTTGGAGCAAATAGGCGATTTGTTGATAAGATTTAATGTACATATTTATAAGCCAAACATAAGGGTAAATTAGTTTTTATGGGTTATTTATGCTAGAAGTGAATTTGTTTGTTACACAAAAATTCCCAGAAAAAATGCTTTAGATTTACGAAATCTTTTAGGGTACATTTTCATATCTAAGCACATTTGAAATCACTTCAATGGAAAGATTCTAAAGTTTCACAAAAGTCGGGGACAAATTCATAGCAAGAATATTTTTCATTATTTTCAGTTGTATTGTATTAGCAAACGCCAATGTTGTTTACTTCTCTGGAAAAAATTTGCCTTAAATCCAAAGATGCCAAATCTTGCATAATCAAAAGCACTTAAAGCACATAAAAATAGGGTGAAATCTGGTAAAAACAAAAAGCAAAGCCGAGGCTAAAGAAATCACAATCCCTTTTGTTTTATATTATTAATGTTATTTAATTTTTGTATTGAGATCGGTGGATTTTTATTATTAAAATGAAATGAACAGAAACATACAGTGCATACATGCATGCTGAGCAACAGTGATAGTATAGTTTCTAATCTATTAACAAAGGGTAGTTAAACCCTACACTCAGTTTGGCGAGATCGTTTTTATTTCATGAGCCTAAAAAATTTCGGAAAATCAGTGAACCCTTCATGTAAAGATTAGGTTTTAACATTTAGCTTTGTATTGCAAAGGCCCTTTTTAACTAGTTTACCTAGGCTACACCTAGCTGCATGCCAAGTTAAGACTTTTTGTAAAATTTATTGATTTAATCGAAATTTAATAAAATTGTAAAAAATAATTGGAAAATTCTTGTTCAACAGCTGATTTAGACTTGATCATAACGCTACATATATTTTTGGCAATATTTTTTCCAAGGCTTCATTAAATTAATATTTTTACTTTTTATTAAAAATAAGTTTTTCTAGAATTTTTTTATTCCCAAATTCTTTTGGGAATAACGGTGAAGAATAACATTTTTGTTCAAATATAAAAATAAAAAAGTTCAGATTTTTTTGGGTTTTACTGAAAAGGCACCTACCTATGACACTCTGGGAATTTGTTGAAAGTACTAAAAATAACTTTTTTAAAAATTTGTATTTCGGGTATTGCCAAGCAAAAAAGCAAAAAAAAAATACCTTGTCCCCTCTTTTAGCTCCTTAAAACTTTTATGGAGTACTAACTATGACCTTGCTAATAAGAAAATATTTTTTATCAGTTTTTTTGACATTCAAGAAAATATTGTGCAAAACTACTAAACGAAATTAAAACACGAGGTAATATATAACTATTGGAAATCTGTTGTAGTTCTCTTCTACATCAGATGAAGAAATTACAAAAGTGAAGCCTGAAATGTTTGCTTTATTGTAGAGGCTGAAAACGTGCTACTTTGTAAGAACTGAAAAAGCGACGAAATAAAAAAACAAGAATTTTTATTATAAAAAAAAAAACATTATAGATACTAACTACTATAGAAACATTCTCAGGTAGGGGTTTCCAGATAAATTGATGAGTTTTTAAAATTCCTGATACTTTTATAGTAAGGATAATGTTTTTAAGTTTTTAAGTAATTATGTTAATCCAAATATTTTCTTACAAAATATACAAACAACTTTAATTTATTGCTTTAATAACGTACGGAATTTTGGATTTATTTAGCTTATCACTTTCGCTAACAAAGGTTCTTATTTGAAAAAAGGTACAGCTACGAGCTACTTGGATTTTTGCAGGCATTTAAATAAAGATGCAAAAATACAAAAATGTATATCCACAGATCATCATGCAAACTTTATGCCTTAAGGAACGCAAACTGCAAGCTCTTAGTTTCCCTGCATGTTCCCATATAAACATTATTCATTCGAAGCATTAATTTTTGCCAATGATTTTTTACAGGCTTAAAACTTAATAAAATTATTCGAATTTATGTAGGGCATTTTAAACACATAAAAATTGAGTTTTTGTTTGATATTATTTTAAACGTTTAATGGCGCTCAAAATAATAAAAAGGCTCATATTACTTAAACGCAATTTATACAACATAAATTTCATAAGAAAACATTTGTAATTGAAGAAGTTATAACACAAGAAAAGCAAATTTTTATTAAACCAAATAAAACAAAAAGTATGTACACATATGTATGTACATATGTATGTATTTTAAATGATACTAAAATTCAATTACAGCCAATGAACCTAAACAAAATAAAGCGCGAAGAAAATTTAACTCCAAATAATTTTGCAGAGTTTTAAAAAACACAAAAGTTGCTAAACAAACAAAAAAAAACTTGAATACTAATTTACATATTTAAACATATAAATGAATGTACGTATGTATGTTTGTTCTCAAGTATACAAAGTCTAAAAATTACACAAATTATTAATATATTCGAACACTTCAACATACATTAAGATATCGGTTTAATATTTTTTGGAAATTTATTTTAAATCGTTTTATTGATAAAACTTTTTCTTTAAAAATAAGATTCAATGTCATGAAATTTATTATGGTTTTTGCTCCTTCTTCTTAAATTGTTAAATGACATAAACTCCTGGGAATTGCCTTTTATACCAACAACAAAAATAGTTTTCAATTTAAACTGCCGGCTTGAGGTTATTTTTGCAGTTGGGCTGTAGAAAAGCAAATACAAAACTTTTTTTAGATACACTTTTACTTAAAAAAAAAAAGTTTCGTAAAATATGAGAAAATGTCTCTAAATCATTTGTTACCAATTTTCTAATTAAAACGAAATGCCTTAAGGAAACTTTGATAAAGTAAAGTAATTATAAGAAAACAGAAAATTAATTCTAAAAAAAATGTTTAAGTTATTTTGAGAAGTTAAACGTTTTTTAAAGGTCATAAAGATTTTTTGTAGCTTTGTTTTTGTAATGTTGTAGAACAGTAAGAATTAAAAAAGAAAAATTTTGACAATAATTAAAACAACAATTAATTAAAACTGTAACGTAAACGTAAGAGAGAAAATTTAACAAATCAGGTACATTTTTAAGAAATATTTCCAATTTCGATCCCAATTTTTAAATGTTCCCTGTATTTATAACTATATTTTATAGCATCATCTCCAAATCTTTACTTCAATTATTTTTAATTATTTTGTTTAAAATCATGTATTTAAAAACACACTTTGTAAGTAGACTAACTTGTGTTGAAAATTTCTCTTTTCATATCCTATGGAAAGAATAGAAGAACAGTACTAAAAAGGCTTGTAAAGTATTTAGTTGTAACATCCAACAAAAACGTTAGAAATAAGTGACAAAAACATTCTAAATTTTTTAAGTTTTCTATCTAAAATAATATTTAAAGAATTTTTTAAAATTTTAATATAATTTTTATTATTTTCAGCTATAGTTTTTTATTAAGTGCTTAACTTTATTCTACATATTACCAATGTATCAAAAAAATTTTTTAAATAAAGTAGTGTCGAAGTAGTGTAGAGTTCGGGATCGACCTCCTCAAAACACAATTGGCGAATTCACAAGGTACGATACGATAGCATATTGTATTATTGTCATATAATTTCACAATAGCATAAAAATTTTGTTGTTGCTTTTCCTACGAAACTTGTTGTGAAACAATACAACTTTGTTTGATATGTTTTTTGTGATGTCATATTATATACAAAGTCATGCGCCAAGTGCTTAAAATGAAACGGCGAGTTTTCTATTTAATTTTTGGAAGCCGCTAGCACTCGCCACCCGTAAAAATGTATAATGCTAGAATCTTAGGCAAAACAATTGTGTTTTCGTTTAGTCGTATCAGCCGATTTAGATTTTAAATACCACACTTATATATGATAGGTTGTTCACACCAGTCATATTTTTTGGTTCTATTATTTCACAACATATGTTTTCACAAGACCTTGTGAATTAGCCAAATGTTTTCTTTGACTTAACTAATTGGCATGTGATTGTATTGTGTTTTGCATAAAGTTTTGTTTTAAAAATATTTATTTAATAAAATTAAAATTTAAATAATTTTGGTTTTTAAAATAAATTTAAATAAATGATGTGCTTGCATTTTTGTAAAGCTTTTGTTTACATAAATATTTCTAAATTTAACAAGTAATATGGTTATATTCAGTCAAGCCCGACCATATAATACCCAACACCACATTTGTATGGTGGCTATTTTTAATATAATTTACCCAATAATATTTGTATTCAGTATAATAGTTGGTGCCTTAAAAATAAATTCTGGGTAGAAAATTTTGGGAAAATAAAGTTATATTCGAGCCATTAATAACTTAAATTTTGGTAGGGCATTTTGTATAGGGGTTATATCAGCAAATATATCGATCATATTTTTGTTCAGTACACTAGTCGGTGATATAAAGTAAGACGCATGTGCAAATGATTATACCGGAGGCCTCATGCCGCTGGCAAAAAGCATACCTGTACCAAATTCATTCAAATATCTCTATAATAACGACTTGTACCTTGATAAAAAAAGAATATAAGGACACCCAGCTGACCGGACGGATGGACATGCTTAAATCGAAGCAGGGAGGGATCCTAAGTCAATTGGTATACTTGAAGGGGTGTGTCCCAGACTATTGTTTTTTTGGCATTACAAACATCTGCACAAACGCATAACTCCCCTTCTACGTGCATATATGTTATGGGTATAAAAAGAAATCTAATTTACAAATATGCACACACGAATTTTGTTTACAATAAAAATGCTGTAAACAAATACAAAACCAAAGTAAACAATACATGCATGTGTTTAACTTTACTATTTGTTCTATTTTGAAAATAAAACACTGACCTAATAGTAATAATGTTATTGAGCTGTCGTGTGTCCAACGATATGATGGATGTTAATGCATTTGGTTTTTTATCCTGTCATATTGTCATAAAGACTTTTCAATATTGTTGATTGCAAGCAGAGTAAAACTTAAAAAATTCATTTACAAGTTGCCGTTGCATTTAAAGTAGTCCGGGTAGGTCACTGCCAGTCAGATGGTTTGGCTTTTTAAAATTTTTTATAATTTTTTTGTAGATATGTATTTAAAAGATTGATTGTCATTGTAAGTTAATGATCGTGTTGCATAAGCATGAAAGATCGCATTAATATGTAAAGAAAAAGTATTCACTTTTTAATCTTTAACGTAGATATCAGCACCACAATTCTGAAAAGCCTACATATCTACATTAAAACAATAGCTAAAAAGATAAAATAGTTGGCAGTATTACCGCTTGTAAACGTATATTTTCCATTTAAGAACTGAAGAGCTCAGACATGCAACTATTATTGCTTAAATTTAACGCTTAAAACGCTTTAACACAAAAACATTTAAGAATCTAAATTAAAATATAAAACACTTCCTTTGTCAACACGCAGTCAAGGTGACCAACAAAATTTAAATAATTCTAGTACTTTTCAAAATCCATATTTTTTTAAGCTGATTTTAAATATACATAAAGAGAATGATTTGGGCTTCTCTTGTCATAAATTATCATTATGACGCAAATATTTATAATTATTATAATAATTATTTTTGGAAATTCCCGAACAAATTTTTTAAAAGTAGTATGTATATCCAGTGCACTTTTTATTTCTTTTCGGGCTTATTGATGCTTTTTATAGACTTTGCAAACAGTATTGAATGCTATTTTTAGCAATTGCTTGGCTATAAATATTCTCTTACAGCAAACATTTACTTACAACTTTTTATTATATTTTAACAACGGCGTACAAGTATTTTTGGGTCAGTTACTCTGAATACAATGACACACATATTAACATGCATTGAACACGCATATGTATGTGTCATCTATGTGCTTCCCAACCAACAAAAACTGTATAAAAAGCGTATAACAAGCTTATTACCATAAGCCGGAAGCTTGTAAATTTGTTATGAAATCTATTGCAACAAGCTTGAAAGTAATTATGAAATAAAGAAAACCGACCTTTTGATAATATTTCTAGTCAGTGCTTACGAAAAGCTTAGAAGTCTAATGATAAAACAAGCTTACAGAAAAAATATTTTCCTAATTATTATTAAAATAAGCTTAAATTAACAATACTTTTGTAAGCTTGTGATAGAAGCAAATATTAAGTTACAACAATTTCTTTTGCATCAATTTATTTAAAATCATTTTTTTGAATTAACATGACATACTTTTTAACAAAAGTTATATTTTTTACTCTTTTATTGTTTTTCTTAACTTCTGTCTTTAAACAAATAATAAAACCCACTGAAACATTTTGCAAACAATACAAAATTTACGCAGGCGCCATATAGCGGGACATTATTTTTATATAAAAAAACACTTATAAAACTATAGTAGACATAAGTCATCTACAATTGTGTTTGTAAAGCTATTAGTAAGACAAGTGTTTTGCAAGCATTAATAGAAAAACTGCATTAATTTTGTACATAAATAAACAAGTAATAATAATAATGTTTATTAAAGTTATATAAAATGTCTTTTGACAATCTTATTCTCCAACAAAGTTATATTTTTGTATCAAAACTGATTTGTTGGGTTTCGTTATTATTATTTATGTATTCAATATGTAGGTACATATGTATGTAAAAAGTACACATTTAATAAAATGTGTTTGTGAAAAAATCTTTCTTTTCTAAAGATAGTAAATAAGTCACATTCATGTACATGCGACGTTTATGGCGTTTTACTAATAAAAATTATCTGAATAATTCAATTACTTAAATCTGATTTGAGGATTTAAGTAATATTTCTAAATACATTCCATCGAACTATTATTTAAATTTATAAATAATTTTTTTTTCTATTTAAATAATGTATCTTAGTACCCAAATTTTTTATTCCTTTACATTACTTATCAATATTCAAACTTATAAAAAATTTTTACTTTAATCGTTTTTCTTGAATTGTTTAGTTTAAAAAGTATTAAACTGATAACAGTAGCAGATAGCAATATGACTTATACATACATATATGTATTAGACAAGCGAATTATTGGAATAAATATTGAAAAATTACAACAGTTTAACACACAAAGTATACCTGGTCGAATTTTAAACACAATGTAATCTTAAATTAGAGTTTTTATTTTTCCAAATTAGTATCAAGTTAATCACACGTTTAACCAACATTTTTGTTAAACATACATTGTTATTGTGTATAACTTTAATAAGAACGAATTCTTTTTATTATTCTGACTGTTTTAGAAAAAAATTGTTATTTTTATATGTGCATATCGTTACTCTAATATAGAAAGGCCCTAACTCATATTTTTTTGGGTCATTATTTCTTTGGGATATATAAGTAGACCATTATTCGAAATAAATGAAAACCTGGGATTAATAAAATACGAGTAAGGTCCTTTCTTTGTTCAAGTGACGATAGGTATGTTTGACTCTTTTGCTATCCTACACTTACGACACAACCGTGTTAACCACAGACAGACGAATGTTCATTGCATCCATGCTGGAAATTCATCGTAATGCAATGAATATTTTAAAGTGTTTGTCACGACAGGTGGGTGTGTAGTCAAAGAAAGTTAAAAAATTACATCTTTTTTAATAAACAAAGTTCTCTTGTTAGCGAGATAATAAATTAAACAAGATAATATTATTCAAAACTATAAAAAATGCGTCACCATTAAAAAGAATGGAAAATTTTTAATATCATATCTATTAGCATGTAATAAATAATTTATTAAGCCAAAGATATATAAAAAACTATTTTTTTTTAATAAATTACTTTAAAAGTTATTTAATTTTGCAGCATAATTAGAAATCAAAATATGGTGCAATACTTCAGTTTGGTAGAAAGCTCTGCAAAACCATTAAAATATAAATTCTTATAAAAAGATAGAATATTGAAAACAGCTAAAATCACTTTTAAGTAGAAAGTGTATAAAACCCACTTTTAATATAATCTTTTTCCTAAAAGCATTTTATTTCCCAAAAGCTACAGCTGTACCCGTGGCTGGCTTTCAACAATATTTTGTAACTAAAGCTTAAATAATTTTTTACTTGTGTCATTTAATAATAATAATTTAAACATTTAGCAATTAAAAACTCACCCAGGAGCTTAGCAAATTTTTACTTTAAGAAAAATTCTTTGCAGAAATCTTTTTATAAAGTTTAACCATATTTATCCTACTGACTGCAACATTAAAAAATATTTTTTTTTATTGAAAATAATTGCTAATAAATTTCAACATCTGGAATTATTTAAACGTTTTTTTTTCTTTTGACCTCTTTAGCTTCATACTACCAAATGGTACTTCTGTTTTAAATATTAACTGAATGAAAGTAATTTATTACTGAAGGTCGTTTAGTGGCATAATTAAAGAAAAACACTTGGTTTCTTACAAATAACCCACCATTAAACAGAAAGAGGTAAATTTTTATGATTTTATACCAGCAACTTGTTATGAATAAAAAGGGGTAAATATGAACAGCAATGAAGGAAAAAATATACCCTACACCATAATTTATTTTATATAACACCACAGTATGCCTAAAGTGTAGGCTGGTTAGGGTGATTTTCGTGAATGGGATTAACTTGATTGCTGGTTGCTGGGAGGTACCCTCGATAATGAATCGGTCTTTGCAAAATTTGGTTGGATTTTTTCTATTAAAAAAAGAATAGTGATACTGAGTAGACCGGTTATGGGTCTGGGTTAATGCATAATACCCCTACCACGTATGTGGGGTAAATATAATTAAAAAAATACTACTTTTCAGTAAGATTTCTGTGATCACTAACCATAACCATCTAAGTCTGTTTAAGTTAATTTGTTTAAGACTTAAGACTTAAATAAAATGTTCGACTTCTAGCGGATAATTGTTATTAGAAAAATAACGTTGTTTTTTGGCCTCTGATGTGCTCATTGATATTACTATTGTCATACTTAATTCAAAACTGACGTGCTTTAAGCTGAGTCCAAAAAAATTACTCTAGGATTAATTAAAAAAAAACTTAAACATTTATGGCACTTTGAAGTTAAAGCCAGTTTTTTATAAATTTTGAATTTAAAAATAATTTTTTTTTTAAGTGCATTTTAAAAAAAGCATTTTTTAGTTTGAAACATTATGATTTTTAAGTTACAAAAGTACTAAAGTAAATAAATAAGCGATAAGTTTTAGTAGCAATAGTAACCAGTTTATAGCGACATTTAGTATTAACTTGAAAATAAATACGATACGACTCTTAATTTGGAATTGCAAATGCAATTGTATAACTTGACATGCACAAATAGAAGAAAATGCCAAAAAGTCTTAGTTTCTTATCAATGTTAACACAGCTTATGTAGTTAACAAGAACATGATTATCTTAGAAATAGTTTACAGTGGCTGTCATTGTTGCTATTTTTTTCTTCTTCTAAAGAAATAATGCCACCACCAACATTACCACCATAAACAACAACAATTCCAGGGTCTTTAATAATATTTTATTTATTTATTTTTTTGCTTTAAATAAATGGCTTGAAAGCGGATATACTATACAACATTATAAATACGAAGAAACAATCTAACAATTAAATAAAATCAAAACAATACTATTCATGTGTACAACACAATACATGAATTGATATTCATCAGGAGTAAAACAGCCAGATATAGAAACACACTTGTAGTGAAGAATGATTGAATATTATACTTGTTATGCCACTTGCAAAGCTTATTTAATGGCTTTAAAAATAATATGGAAATAACTAAATAGAAAATAAAGTTTTTGTTTTATTTTAAAATAAATATATAAGTTTATATGTACGTAAGTACACATAAACAAATGTGCACATATGTATAAATTGTATCACACTATAATAACACCTGTCGTTATTACAATCACTAAAGGACTATAACATATTGTAACAAGTGAAAAAGTTATAGTCGTCCAGGCCCAACCATTTAATACACCACAATTTGCCTTATAATAATAAAAAATTCTTTATTCTAATACATTTATAAAGGTTCTATCAAAAAATTGATATTTACATTGAAATTAAATAGTGAAAAAACTGGTAATCCACTCTAAGTTACGAATAAGAGATTAAATTATAAGAAAAAAAAACGCTGCAGTATTAATATGCCAAAAGAAACTTTTGAGGTAAAATATTTAAACAATCTGTTATTAGGAAAATATTAAGCAAAAAAATATTTAATAAAAATAAAAAAAGCCACATCTCTACAGTTTTTTATTTTTTTGATGAAAAACAAAATTCGACTGCTTGTCTGTCTTTAATTATATAAAAAAATTGAGGAAATAAATTGAAACGAAATTAAAAAATAGTTTTAATTGAGTTTTAGCCATCTTTTATTACCTTTTTCCAAACACTGTTTACTTGCAGTTAATATAAAAAAAAACCAACGATATCAACTTGCACTTGTTAAGTGATTTTTAATTTAAAGTTTTAAGTTTATAACTCAATGTAAAAAAACGCCAGCAGCAAACTTTAGCCATTTTTGGTCAATGTAAAATACATTTTTCTTCGTGTAATGCAAGGAACACAACAACGACGTATGTCGAAATTCTTCATAAGCCGGCGAACAACGAAAAAATTAGTGCAATGTTGCCATACCCGACTTAAATTTTTAAGCATTAAGATATCAAATTTACTCTAAGCAATTAGTTTATTTTTGTTTTATTAAATTTAAAACCAATATAAAAAGGTTTATTATAAATATATTTTTAGTGGTGTTTTTATTACAGTGTAACTTTTTTTTTTGCATTTTTGTTTTTATATGGTCACACTAACAGTCTTCTTTGCTTTTTCTACTGTTATAATTTCGTAGTTATTATGCTTAAAATGGTGAATTTACGCATCAAACGTTTGCCGGAAAATACGTCGTAATGGACAAAATTCGTCGTACGCCAGAGTTCTGTTTCCAGCATTATTCATATTAATAACAAAATGCTTTTGTTAACTGTTTTGAAATTGTTACTCAATTGTCTCTAAGTGTTTTATAACATAATTAGATTTTTTTTAAATAATAATATGCAGTTTTTTTCTATTGCAACTTTTTTTTATATTTAATAAAATCAATTTTTATTTGATAACAAAAGGTTAATAAACTTATTAAATAAAATGCGCATTATTTTTTCCTAAAATACTATTTTATAAGTTTAGATTTTTGCTATAAATTAACTTAGTTATATTCTTGAAATATTATTAAACATTTAACAAGTTTAAAGTATTCATTTTGTTATACAATTCGTATATTTGGTTTTAACACGCTTAAATAATTTCAAAAGACTTAATAAGAACTGGCATGAGTTTTCAAAATGTATGATATTTTGTGCTTTTTTGATTAAAAGTCATATTTGCTACGTTAGTGGCCAGTTTTAAATTAAAATTAATATTATTAAGATTTATTCCAGCACAAAATTAATTTTTCAGTTCAAAATTGATAAAAACTTTAGTTTCCAAACTTGTGCATTAAAACAGAACTTAAGTCCCATATTATACGAGTAACCGTATGATTTTGACAGTTTGCTTATACTTATTTGAAAGAAAGACATGTGCTTACCTGTGTATTACATTGTCTGTTTTGCTGTCACAGCTGTTTATGGAAAGTTTGCTTTTTGTAATGCTGCCATATTTTTATGGGGAGCAATCACCTTAAATTATTAATGACTGAATAAATGAAAAACTTAATCGATGTTTAAAGTCAAGAAAAGCCTATAAGTTTTTGAACTGCACCATAATCACTTGGAAGCAATAAAAGTAATTCCACTAAACTTATATGTTAATTATAATGGGTATCAATTAAATACCTTATTACGTTATTAAGATTTGTAACACGTTTTGTATATTGGTTCATTTATGATAATAATAATAATTGATACAATTAAACGTTACAATTAGTGGTCGTTCTACGAAAAGTTATTGAAATTTTGAATAAAATTATTAAATTAATAACGTCTATAAGACTGAAAACTTGAAATAATAAGCTCTTGTTAAACGATTTCCATTGACCTTTTTAAAGATCAATTTTGTAATAAATAGAATTTATCTTATGAACTTGTATGCAAAACAAGTTTTATTAAATTAACATGTTTTCAGAGTGCAAAAGAAGTTCAAAATTTAAAGTTTTTAATAAATTTTTTTGTACAAAATATCTGCCCGAGTTGCAATTATTGCAAAAGGAATTAGAAAAATTGGCAATAAATTTCTTCAACAATTTTAATAAAAAAAAGTTTAAGATTTGTTTAAAACCGCCTTCAAAATGTCGTTTATGATGATATATGATCTTGTACACGTTGCTGTGAAGACTTGGCTAATTGGGTAGCCAAAATTGCTTAAGTTCGGTCGACGGGAACCGAATATCTCTATGCTATTTTCTCCTATTTCTCGAAAGTTTAAGAAAACTTGACTCACAAGCAAATTTTTAAGCTTGGTAGTTACAATAACTGACTAACATGTAGGCAATCTGGATTTAGACCACAACGTAGTTGCACTATACATAGCTCTTACTGATGTGATAGAAAAGATTCGTAATAACCTTGATAAACATGTTTTGTTATACTTGATACCGTCGGTTTTATGTATGAAACTTTCAAAATACCTTAAATTCTTCCGTTTATTTATTAAACAGATGTGGTCATATCTTTTTAATTGATGTCATTTTATCTCAAATGGTGAGTTTATATCGCGGCCTTCACTAGATACTAGAGGTGCCCCTTGGGGCTTTATCCTCGGACACCTGTTACACTCGTTGTATGCTAATGATCTTTCTTAACGTATCTCTTATTTTAAAATTTAGATGTTTGCTAACGAATTTCAGCTGTATCTAAGTAGTTCAAAGGAATAAATCGTTATAAGACTTCAGAAATTAAATAATGATCTCAAAAAATTATAAAATCAAAATAAAATAATAATAATAAAAATAAAAAATATTTTAACGTGTATTGAAATACAGTAAAAAACGAAACTTTATTGGCCATTTAGAAACCAACAAACCATTGCAAACACATCTCCAATTACCTTTTCTTGTTTGTGAAAGAACTTGCAAAAAATAAAATATCAAAGATATTGTGTCTCGTCAACACCATAAAATATTAAACAGTCTTTTGTAATTATATATTTATGAATTATATGTTTAAACTAATTTATTATATACATACTTACTTATGTACGTCAGTACTAAATTGTAGACGTACCTCATTCAGATTTAACAGACCAAAAATTCCTTGTTTAAACATTCTGGGTAATAAAAGTTTGTAATATTTGTTAAATAGAAAATATGACAGTTAAGTGTGAATCATGTGGTGTAAGTGTTAATATCTGTGGTTTTCATAAATATTCATACTTTTTTTATAGAGAAAACTATTTGAATAAATATATGAAATAAATTTGTTTAAGAAAATTCATAATAAGTTTATGTTATTGAAAAGAACTTTCACCCCTACAATTTAGGGTCGACAACATGAAGATAACAAAATCAGTTATAAGTATGAGCAAAGTTGGATATCCAAGGTAAAACAATATACATATTTAGGTGATTCACAAGGTGTTCTATTTGTCCTATTGTCATATTGTTATAAAATTTCCACAATGGTTTTAAAGCATTTGCCAACTATTGGACACTCGGCGCAGGTGTATTTGGAGTTGTTGTGACAATTTAATGGGCATATTAAACGACGTAGTATTTTTTAAGAATTATTTTTGTATAAAAGACAAAAAACCATTGTGAAGTTTTATATCAATACGACAATAGGACATAATAGGGCACCTTGTGAATCCCCTTATTGTATTTAGAAAAACAAATGTACACGTAGGTTTAGAGTATTTTTTTTATTTACTTTTTGAGATTCCTTTTCTGCACAAGTGCAAAGAGCCCCTACAACGTATGCAGTGTGGGTTGACAAATAGCAACAGCGAAATATTTACTTGTGTTGTTTGCATTCATTTGAAAAATCAAAATTTGAAAATATTTCATTTTCCTATTAATGTCTAATGATTTGAATATTCTTAAAAAGAATTAGAAATTTGTCCTTAAACATCAATGTCCTCCCTGGAAGATTTCCCCCTGTTAGGTTGTAGTTTGTTTTAATCTTAAATAAAATTCCTTATATTTGTCGCGTTTGTTGTTTAAATTGATTACACGTAATTTACCGATAGTCATTGCAATAAATGTAAAATAACTATTCATTGATTGAAAAATCAGAATTTTTTAAAGAACTATCCACTGCTTGGAAAAACAAAGTTAATATATGAAAATTTATTATTGTAGGAAAAAGACTTAATAAAAAACATGCAAAACAATTAGAAGATAAATTAATCAAATAGTACCAAAATGTAAAAATTTAAAAAATTTGTTTATATCATGGTAACAAAAAAAAAAAATGATAAATATCTCAAATTTTTGATGAAAGTAAATATAAAAGCATAAAAATCCTTGTATTTATACAAAATATTTTTCAAAATTTTATCTCTGGTGCATATAGTTACTGATTTAAAAAAAGAAAGCTTCAAAGTTTGCCTCTTATGAGAAAAAAATTAGGTTTAAGTCGTATTAAAATTGTTACCCATTAAATTGTATTTAATGGTAAAAACAAATAACAAGTAAAAAAATTAAAAACAGTAAATAAATAACATGGGTTTAAATAATGTTTTTGTCTTTTGACACAATTTCTGACAGTTAATTTGCATAATCATAAAAAAAAAATAAAAACAAGTAAGAGCGCTATATTCGGCTGTGCCGAATCTTATATACCCTTCACATTGACCTTTCGAAATCCCAAACTTTTTTTTACTTTTATCCATTTTTTTACTTATCAAATATTTATAATTTTTAAATAGGGGTCGGTGTCATTTTTTATCGCTCCACGGCGACGGGGGAGTTGTAGGGGCTTTTATCCTAATTTTTACAAATTTTGTATGGCAACCCACTTAGAGGGTGGAGATAGGGGGTAAGTATACTCTAGGAATACGTTTGGGAGGAAAAACTAATGGCGGTCTATGATACATTTTTTTCCTCTAGGGGCGACTCCGGGGAAGTTGTAGCGGTTTTTACCTTATTTTTTAAAAGTTTGTATGGCAACCATGTTAGGGGCTGGAGATAGAAAGTAAGTATGTTCCACAAAAATGTTTGGATGGATAAAATAATTCGGGTCGGTCTTATATTTTACCTTTGTAGGAGAACACTGGAAGCCGTAGGAGCGATTTTAAAAATGTTTAAATTAAGCTTTGTATGGCAACCCTGTTTTATGTATGAATACTAACAATAATAAAATTTTCGTTTTGTGTTCAATAATATCAACATGACTGATTCTGCTTTTTTCCTTTTTTGTTGTTTTTTCATTATTACATACATAAGTATGTTCTTTGTTGTTGTTGTAGACTGAAAAAAAGGAGGTAGTCTTGGTTTTTGCTTATATCTCGGTCATTTATTAGGCGATTTTGCTGAATTTTAATACCGATTTTTCCGCGACTATCTCTGACAGTTTAATACCACTTACGGGTCTATGCGATATCGGGAGGCTTCAGAAAGTTGATTTCAACCATAACACGGACAGACGAACAACGCTAAATCGGCTTCCCTATCTTTAAGGATCCAGAATATATATATGTAATGGATAACAAAGAAATTACAAACGGAATGACAAACTTATAGGGTATATATATCACTTATGTGAAGGGTATAAAAATAGTCCTTTACCTAATTAGTTATAGTGGGCCCTAAACATTAGTTAACCATGAATTAATTGATACATTTTTTATGTTCTGGGTAGTTTTTTTTTAAATTTTTTGCATGTAACTCCAAGTAGTTGTTTGAAATGGTGATGTTCTTTCAACTTTCTGAAAAATATAATTCCACCAAAGCTTGAGTTCTTAATATTTCCTTAACTCTTATAAACTTAACAAATTGATATAATAAAGCTTTGACAGACAAATGTTCTTAATATATTTGTTTTTTTTAATTGTAGCTTTAGATTATTATATGGTCAGGCTTAGGCCATAAATTACTTACTTTTTCTTTTTTAAAATAGCAGACCCACCTGGGAATTGTTGACGTTGACGTTTAGCTTTTAATCAAAAGGGGATTAATATTGACATTTGGAATTGTTTCAAATAAAGTTTTTATGTTAATTATCATAATTAGACAGTTTTTATTCCCATACTTTCATTTTGTATAATTTACATTTGAATTTCGTTCCTTTCTTTGGAATGAAATGTGGGTGTAGCTTAAAGTTAAGTGAGCTATGTATTTAAATTTAACATTTAGGAAATTATCATTTATCGAAAAAAATTTTAAAAAATGTTGATTACCGATTGCAAAGAGTAACAATTGATTTTGTTTTAGTTTTTTGTCATTATTTTATTATTCTTCGTATCAGATTTCATTTTTGTTTAGAAATTAAATAAACTTAATCCCATATTTGATATCATTGTAAATTTGTAATTTAAATCAATGATAAGTAATAATAATTAAATCTGGTTTGTAATATAAGTCATTTTTATATATTTTAAATACTTTAAGTTTATTGAACTTTTAAACGACTAAACGTTTGTATTTACTTTGATTAAATTGCTACATTGCATTAGAAATATTTTTTTTTGGCGACAAAGGGTTATTGAACTTAAAAATGCACAAATGGCAAATGAAAAAAAATCTAATTTAAAAATTAAACTGAATTATTTTTAATTTCCTTTTCACTTTGTTTTTGTAATAGGAAATCTAGTTTTCGAAGTCAATATTAATATTAAAATTAATTTTTCTTGGAAAATACACAAAATAATTAGTTTTGGGATTATGGATGTGAAAAAAATTATAAAATTTAAGGAACTTTCGCATATGACTTAAATATGAAGAAAATTTAATAATTAAGTGGAACCAAGGAGAATGTTATACCTTAAACAGAAAATAAATTTTATAAATGCAAAGAATTATATCAAGCGTATCACACATACACAAACAAGACAGCTTTTTCGGCCAAAATTTGTTAAAACAGTTGTTGACTTAAAAACGTAAATACTTAAACAAATTATATAAAAAAGATAAAATCTATTAAACAATTAAAAAAAATTAATTTAAAAATAATTTCATTAATTTCTTAAGTAGTTTCTCTTTTCTATTCTAAGCATTTCGTAGACATTTATTATTTTATAGACCAGATTATTGCGTCAAAATATTTATGTACTTTTGATTTATTAATAAAATATTAATCCTGTCTGTACTTCATCACAATCATGTACTTTCAACGCGTTTAATGCGCAATAATTACGTCTGTTATTTTGAAAACCAAAAAAAAAAACTCTGTGTGTATTTCTGTTCTTCTTTTTTAGCTGTTTTAAGTATTTTTGTTATATAAGTCTCCCCCTGTTATTTTATGAATTAATAAAATTAATAAGGTAAAATGATGCCAAAATTTATGTAATTTGAATTTGAAGTAAAAATAAAAAAATATATTTAAAAATGTTTACACAAATAATTTAAAACAAGACTTATTTTAACTTTTACGTTAACTTAACTAACTGTTTACAAAATCATTCGATATTAAAAAAAACAGCCTCAATTTAAAAGCTGTTTAACGCTGGACGACCGCTGGCAGAAAAAATACAAATCATGCTTATATGACGTTTTTCTTCAAGTTGACTAAAACAGTGAGATAAAGATAGATATTAAACAGTCCCAATCATTATTATCTGTTGCGGTATCAGTTTTCAGTATCCAATTATGAAATCAAAGTTCATTCTTTTTTACAATCTACTGCAGCCATTAACTGCCTTTTTAAATCTATTTTAAAAATATTCCAAAATGAGTTAGATTACTTTTTTTTATATTAAATTAATTTTTAATTTAATGATTTTTAAGAAAACATAAAAATTTATTTGTTTTTATATTTACGTTTGTATAAAACGTGATAAAAATCTGTCTGTCGCTATAATATGGTTTACGAATACGAAATCAGTTAATTAAATTCAAAAAAAAGGCATCAATATTCTGTCAACAATCTTTTGTTTTTTTTGTATTTGTTGAAATTTTTTTATTTTGAAAACTCGTTATTCTCTAAGGGGATTCCCTTACATGAAATAATTAACTTATAATTAAAAACTAAAATTTTTTTTCTTAAATTTCTATTTTAGCAACTGGATAATTGTTGTTGTGCTCTACTTTAGTAAACTTGACTTGTTCTAATGCATTTGGTATTAAAAAATAATTAAACAACATCAATTATATGTGTCAGTTCTCAGCTGATGTGTGTTTTCTGTATATACGAACTTGTAAAAATATAAAACAAATACATTTATAATATCAAAGGATGGACAAATTTGAGGTTTTAAAATCAAAGGGGAAAAAATTATTTTAAATCATTTGATTAAAAAGTTATCTAAGTAGTTGAATTTACAATTATTCAACTAAAAATTAAGTTTAACTTTTATTAGCAAAATGCTTTAATATGTAGTTATCGTTACCAAGGTCAGGTGCCCCGGTAGGTCAGTGGTAAGTGCACGAGTCTACCAGTCTGGGGGTTGTGGGTTCGATTTCCACCAGAGACCCTCGTAAGTGTGCTTCATTCTTCTGTTCTTTCTTTCTTATCTATCCTTCTTTACATTTCTTCTTTTCTTCCATCTCAACCTATTCTATCTACCTTTCCAGGTAACACAAAGGGACCGAATTAAGCGGACCCAAGTGAGCTGTATCCTTTCCTTCAATGACTGCCTGTTCTACCGAACCTAACCTAACAAGGTCATTCTAAAAGTCATCATTGTTGAATCGGATTTATTTTTTAAATTTTTTTAAAAGTTTAAGTAATCGTTTGGTTTTAAAACGGCCACCTAATAAGGTTTACGCATTCTGGTGCTGGGACTTGACGCCTTAGACCGATCGACAAAGCCCGGTTAGTTAAAAACGGGGAATACCAAGTGGGTAAGGATTTCATTTGAAAAGAATAGACTATGAGGTCAAATTGCTGTGATTCGTAAATTCGCTTCACTTTCCCTTATTTAGAAAATTTTGTTTCATACTATCAAGCTGGAGTGTTCCACTTGACATTCCGTTGCCTTAAGCCTGCTTTTTTCAAAAATTCAAATGTAATTATAATTTTCACTCTCTGGTTTTTATTTAACATTAGAAAGTTTAAAAAATATATAATTTATTTAGATCAATATTTTTGGAAAAGAATTTATGTATGTATATTTTTAATGTGGCGTAAAGTGTGTTATTTTTTAAAAATTTAATTTTTTTATCGTAATATTAGGTAATACCAGGTACACCCATAAAAATAACCCCTTGAGTAACTTTAAAACTGAATTAAAATAAAAAAATACTCACGCTTTCATCATTCGCTGCAAATTTGTTTAGAAATTACAAATCTAAAGTATTCTTGTTTAAAAACAAGTAAATATTTTAAATCCTCAACCAACCAATCCTCCATCAAGTATTAATTTATCACTTAAACAAAACCCTTTTTTACGCACTTTTAATTTTAAATTTAGAAACAAAAAAATTCCATAATATTACGAGCAATTCCAGTTATTTACGTAACAAGTATCAGTTCCATTTGCATATTTGTTATTTTTTATAGCAGCCTTTGAATGCTATTGTTACAAAATTAGCCATTTATATTTAAATACTTAATTAATTTGTCGAGAGATTTTGCTAGAAACTTTAGAATCAACAAAATAATTGTGTCAACAAAATCAAAACAAAATTCTATTCAATCTGAGTCGTAAAAATTGCAGACAAGAATTTTTATAAATTAAAAAAAAAGTAAAATAAAAATATAAAAATGTATAATAATTTCGAAAAACTGTTTTTTTTAGTTAAGTTAGCACTGAGGCGATTAAAACAATTGAATACGTACTTAAAGCGCTCACCTTTATAATACCCTACACCAAACAACTTAAGTCTTAATCCAGGATCAAATTTTTCGGTTTAACAGATTTTAAAGGATATAAGTCTTATAAAGAAACAAAAAGCAATACACATGTCTTTAGCTAGAATTTGTTTTAACGTTTGCAATAAAGCTTTTTTTGTAAAATAGGGATGCATGGCTTCACATTTATTCCTTTTTTTGCAATTAGTAAAAACTTAAAAAAATAAAAAAAAAATATTAATAAAATTTGAATTTAATGCAAATTTCCAATTTATCTTCAGTAGATTCAGTAGAGTGCTCTGGTTAATGAAATAAAAAATTCCAAAAAAAGAAATAGCTTTATTTTGAAAATTACAAAAAGTTATGTGTTTGCTTTTAATTTAAATTTTAATTAAGGCAGTTGTTTGGAAAGTTTTTTTGTAAAAATTTTCAACATTTAATTGCAACAGTTTTTTGTTTGCAACTTTAATATTGAGGTACTTACGTTTACGTGAAATGTGAATGCAAAAGGAAAAAAAAAATTTTTTTGTGGTATCTAGTTAAACGTGATAAAAGTATCAAAAATATATTAACCTACAACAACAATAGTAGTTCATAATTTTCCATCCAAATGATTAATTACATTTTAATTGAACAAACAAAATCAGAACAACAACTAAACTTGACTGACTGTCTGATTGCCAACTGACTAATTGATTACAACGACCGGTTTTTTGTTTGTGGCTTTAGAAGTTTCTTCAACTTTTGTTTTTCTGAACTTTGTTCTCTACAACTTGAAATTTTATTTAAAACTAAACAATTTGTTAATATTTTATTTGTTTTGTGATTTATGTTTTTGATATTTTTTAAACTGATTTAAAAGTATTAAATTCAAAATAAAGCGTGACACACTCGTGCTAGAATTTAATAAAATTGAAAAGTATATTTATTAAGTGCTAAACTAGAAAGTATTTTATTATAATTAAAAATATATATATTACAAAATTGGCCTTTATTTATTAAAGCGATTAAGAAGAAAAAGCTTTGATAATTGAAATGTCATAATAAATTTATCTGCAGTTATGACACATATACAAAATTCCAATATATTTCTTAAACATTGATTCATGCACCGATTGCAATAGAAAAAAAACTATAAACTATAATCATTACACTTAATTAAAGACATAAAGAAATTTTCCTGTAATAATTTTACAATAATAAGATTGTAGTTTTGAAATTTTTTGAATTTATATCTAAACGGTCTCGAACGTTACATTGAACTTTCAACAGAAATATTTTTTTCTAATACAATTTAAATTAAGTATACGTTAGTTAAGAAGATCGATTAAGCAGCGCGTGTTTAAAATTAGTCTGTTTAAAAGATACATACTTAATAAACGTAGTCAATAAAATTATATATATTTGAAATATTCATAGTTTTTACATCGATAATATAGTTTAAAGTACATATTTTGGAAGAATATTTCATATATTAAAAAAATTTTTAATTAGAATTTAAACAAAGAAATTGGTTTATTAAAAAAATAAGATAACAGCAAGTGAGAGGCTTCTGCTTTTTAAATCTATTTTTTTAACACTAACAGCGTCCATACATACTTTGGTTGTACTTTTTTTGAAACAAAATATTGTGTTAATGCAGCAAAGCGGCTTACAAGCAACAACACCATTTAAAAATGTTCCGAAATATCTTATCGTATTTTAGGAACTTTTTTAAATTTTAGAAATTTCTATTTCAGTTTCAGAAACTTCTCATCTCATATCAAAATCTTTCATTTGTAATTAAGAATTTTTTATTAGTGTTCGAGAATTTTTTTACTTGTATTTTAGAATTTCCTCGTTGTTAAGGTATTGTGTTCTATAAGTATAGGATTTGTGTGCTCGATAGAACACAACAATTAAACAACAACGGTTTGTTAATCAATTTCCGAAAATGAAAGAAGAAAATTCTAAAAATGCAATTATAGTGTTATGAAGTACAATTGGAAATGGTGTAGGTCTTTGTTTTTTTTTTACCGAAAATCAATATTTGAGGTCAAATACAAATTACAACAAGTTAAAAGATTGTCGCCCTATGTGCATATACATATCTGTGTTTATACTTAACAACCCAATTGACCACATCTTTCAACAATGTAAAATCCAACAAGAAAGATAAATAAAAGCCAGGACAAATCGTTACCCCCTTGACACCTACAACATAAGAAAACAAAATGTAAGACATTTCCGCCTATCTTATCATTGTATGTGTTTGATAAAAAAATACAGTCAGTAATTTCCTTCTGTTTTTAATGAAATTAATAAAAGACACTAATTAAGATTTATTTCTCATTTAGTCTTTAATAAATTTTGCTCCAATTTTGCTGTTAATAAGGTTTTCTTGTGTGTTTTCGTGTGCATTCAAAGATGGGGGGGAAATTTCAAAATATTAAACATTAGTCGTCGTCAACGTTTAGACAATTGGGATATAATATAATAATAACCGATGAAGCGTAGTTAATGTTAGGTATTTCCAAATTTTAATTTGTTCTATTTTTTGTTTTTATTTGCTGCTTTTTTCTCTTAATTTTTTGGCAAGAGTTTAGTTAGAAGATATTGAAATGGTAAAGATAAAATATTTTAACGCTCGTATTATCTAATTATGACGGATGGCGTTTCGAATGTAAGTAGTTTGTGTGCTTTCTTGTAACCTTACTAAACATAAATTTAATATCACTATTTTTAAACTTTTTATGAACAAGTTTTTAAGATGCAATTGAAGCAATGTGCAGCAAGCAGCGTTGTCTTTTATAAAACTTTTTTATTTTAAGTCATTAAAGTAACTAATCATCCATCATTGTTTCATTTCAATGTTTTCTAAAGGGTGCTTTTTTCTATTTTAACAAATCCATTATAGAGTTAATGATATATTTTTTTAAAATCATATTTATTTTCAGTTTAATCGATAAATTTGTAAAATAAATAATCAACGTATTTTTTTAATTATATAAATTTTAACATAAGTTTTACAAAATTATTATCTGTAACTGTCGCATGGTGACTTTCGAAAGCCAAATAAATTTCAGCCGATTAATCAAAGCTTTTTATTGTTTTTATTTATCGACTAGTTAACCCAAGATTAAGCACTTTTATAAATTTTTGTACTTCTAAAGTTTAATTGTGTTAGTGAGAAAATGAGATAAAATTTTAGAGTTTTGGAGTATTTCACTTTAGCTAACTAAAACTGACTAATTGGAACAAAACTATATCCATTTTTATTAGCAACAAATCTATCCAAATGTGTGTCCTTTTTTATGTATATTTATAACTAAAGTTATCCATTATTTTTGCTTAAGAATTTCAGCCTCTAAAGAAACCAATTTTTCAATATTTTTTAACAACTAATTGTTAGTAAACAATTAAAAATATTTTGACTAAAACCAAGTTGACGACAAATTCTGTTGGTCAAACATAAATACTTGTATAAGGAATATGGAATTTGACATCTTGTTATTGTCTGTTCTATTAATTCACTGATAAAGGCAGACAGTCAATTTGAAAATTATTTGTAGAGCAATTATGTCAGTTATTTACTTTTGTATTTACAAACATTCAAACACACACACACACTTATGTATGAATGTATGTTACTGTGCATATTGTTTGTTTAAGGAAAATGGAAGCAAATGTTAAATGTAAACAATTTAAATATTAATGGGAATCAAAATACATATTTTGTTTGTACCGTTTTTATATGCAGTTGAAAACAATGTGTGATACCTATGAATGCACATAAAAACGTACACAAACTCTCAGTCAGTAGTGTCCCGCATGACCTAAGATTTTCCAAAAGCGAAGGTTCGCTATTCGCTTCTTTCCAAATTCTCGCAACAATATTAATTAATATTTGTTGTTGATACACCAAGAAAACCTTCGAAATCAAAACATTTGCTGCCAGAAAAAAATTCACCAAACTTTCGCAGGTGATGTTATTATCGAACATCATGATCACGCGGTGTCAATGTGTTAAGTAAGCCCCCAACTTAACAATGCGGTAGGAAACGTTTTGCGACACTTTTAAAGTAAAATTTATTTGATTTTCTCACTCCATAACTATTTTTGTTACTTTAGTTTCAATTAAAATAACTCAGTTTCTTTTTATGTTATTTAGTTTAATATTTTCTTAAGATCTTAAAACTTTTACAAACCAAAAATTAACAAATAACTGGTATCACTGTTTAAAGATTTGTAAATTATCTATTACGGTTTAAGTAAGTTTCTTTATAAAAACCACAATTAAAACTTAAAAAAGCCACTAAACATGGAGCTGACGAAGGTTAAACTTAAAATAAAAATTATAAAGTGAAGCTGTCTTAGTTATAGTCAAGGTGAGAAACCTTGCCACACTTTTAAACGTTTTGCTAAAAAACAAAAAGATGTTAGAGATTTTTCCCAAATCAAAACCAAATTAATATGTGTGTTTTGTTTTACTGCTAAAAATTATTTTTTATTTGAAGAACCTCTAATGTACATAACAATATACATACATATAATTATATATACATCGCAAAAACTATTGCATATTATTTTTTTAGTATTATGGCCATAATGTACTAAACATATATAATTAGCTTTTTAGAACAACTTGTACATATATTTGTATAAAGAAACAGCTTTACTGATTGACTGTCTGACTAAATGATTCATCATCGTACAGCCCAAGCGCGAAGAGCTAAAGATTTGACTGCGGGTACTTTTTCCTATGTATGTATAGATCAACTAAGATGGGATTTCGGAAAATTCGGAATTTAATGGGGTTAAAATGGACCAAGAAAGGAAAAATCAGTAAGTTTCTTGTTCCTAAATTATACACGATAGAAACATATTTTGTAAAAATTGACGGAGACCCGTGTCTAAAAATTTTTCGAAATTTTGTGCTCTAAGTGGCAAAACGGGATAGAAACTATATTTTGATACTGCTTAAAGTACATTCTGTAACCTTTGAACCAATTAAAACAAAACAATATTGCAAATTGCCAGTCCTGCTGGGGACTTTCTGTATTAATAAGGTAACGGTACATGTGTATGTATCTTTGTATTAGACAAATATTATTGGTGTGTGTATACTTAATTGTTACCCAGATCAAAGAGCAATAAAAAATCTACATAATTCTCAGAAGTATTTGAAACAGTTTGATCAAAAAGTGCATCGTGCTTAAAAGCATTTACGGGACGTACAAAAGAAAACGACAAACCTGATTTGTGGGAATTTGTCTTCTTTTTCTAATATTTTTTATATAATTTTATTGCAACAATGATTCATCTTGATTTACTTGGATTTACTGCAGTTTCAAAATGAAGTACGTGTGCGTGTTTAATTATAACTAAAAAAACTAATAAAAAATTATTTCGTTAGTAGGTAAACAAAAACTATAAACGTGAAATAATTATTAATATTCATCTACTATTTTCTGTGTGCTAAGTAGAGGCGTTAGAACATCATTTAAAAACTGAATAAAAATGTTGACTTTGTTTTTGCTAAAAGTCTCTATGTCTATAGAAACACTAATGATTTTTGGTAATTAACATTTTTAAAATAACTTTTTGCTTCTGGGAAAGTTTTTGTTTTTTTTAATAGAGTCTTGGGTACTATTTTGCTGAGTATAGTAAAGCATTTCAATCGAATCTGAATTAACTTTTAAACAATTAATTATGACATCATTGTTTGGAGTTCCCTTAAAATTCCGAAAATTTTGAGGCCCATAAAAAATGGAAAATAAATTTTCCAAACGAGGTATAATGTTTTACTACACTTTAATAGTAGAATCGAACCTTTACTTTCAAATCAATAAATTTTGCAAAAGATGGCATGCAGTTAGGTATAGTCGGGGTAAAAAGGATCTTTTTGCAGGACTGCATGACTATTGGGGTGCTTAGACTCGTTCAGATTGTATTTATCTGTAAATAAAGGTTGTTCAGATTTATGGTGGCTACAATTTTCTTAAATAATATTAGCATTGTAAACAGGTCCAAACAAGCTATTAAACAAAAAACAGATGAAACTTTTCTTAAAGGGGTCAATTGATTTTCTGATATATTTAAGAAAACGGTGTTACTAATTTTGACAAAATAGGGTAAGTAGTGTTATTTATCAGAGATAATAATAATTATGTAAAAATGATAATTCAAAAAATAATAATTTTTTCTTAAATTCTTATATTATTGTAAAAACAATTTTTATTTAATAATATTTTATAAAAATCAATTGTGATTAAAACAATCGTTTTTTTTTTTAATAATTCAAAATATAACACTAACTTTACCAAAAAAGGATAAAACAAAAATTTATTATTTCTTTTTGAAAAATCTAATTTAATACTTTCAAGATAGTATACTTTACTTAACTTTTCGATGTTTTTTTCATTAAAAATTTGAAAATAACTATTATGTATATATTTACAGCCCCTCTAATTTATTAAAAAATTATATTTACAAATTGGTTTTTTTTATATTTATGTTTGTAACAATTAGTGCTAGATGAAACTACTTAAAATTATGAATCTGTGAATTTGTTAGGAAAGATGTGTAACAGACAGATGTGCAATTTATAATTAATGTTTTGTTTAGCATTTTGATAGGCAGTCAGTCTAGAAATAAGTTTAAAAAACCTTCATTGTCTAAAAAAATTTAATATTTGAGAAAAATTTCTTAACAAAATTTAATTTAGCTTTTTTAATATTATAAAAATATTATATAATTTTATGATTATTTTTTTAGCATTTTAAAATATTAAACAAATTGTTTTTCTTCTTCTTGTTTCTATTTGCAGTGAAAAATTTCAATTTTTCAATATCGTGAATATAATTCTACCAAAAAGAAACTAAGCCCTAAAAACTAACCAATTAATTGGTCAAAATATGCTAAACTAATAAAACAAACCAAAAAAAAAAATAAATCAAAATGATAAAGAATAAACTAAACAGCGATGATCATGATAGTGACGATTTTTATTATAAAAGTGACGTTGGATGCATCATACGCATCATACACCACCAAACGTCACACTACTACTCATTACGATACAATAAAATAAATTTATTGTATTAAGTTGCCAAACAAACAAACAAATAAAAAAAAACATAAAACACACAAAGAAAAAGCGGAATTAAATTAATACATTAAAAGCAACAACTAAACTATATCTATTTTAAAGTCATTAATAAATTTATAATAAAAAATCAGCAACAAAATTTAAAAATAAATAAATTGTTGGCGGTACAAGCAAATATCGCAAGTATTGAGAGTAAAAAAAATTAAAAAAAAATTAGAGAGACAGACAGAGAGAGAGTGAAAAATTAAATAAAGAGTGGGTGAGATTTTTTTTCGGTTTTGTAAGGAGAATTAACAAGTTTGTACTTTACATTAAATTATATCATCTTTAACAAACTGAATGACTATTTAAAAACTGTTTGATTTTTTTGCTTCTTCAACGATTTTTACTGGTTTTACTGCTTTTGCTGCTGCCGCTTTTATTTTATTTTTTGTTATCGCTTCCATTTGAAACGATCGTGGGAACTTGTAACAACCGAGATTCAGTTTGTTATATGTATGTGTTGTGGTTATTAAAGATCTCAACGCTCTCTTTTAGCTCATGATCAGAATTTTTTATTTGGAAACCGCAAATGTGAAGAAACAAATAAAACAATCATCGCAATAATCATTCGTAAAGTAACCAAAACAAAATCTCAGTCTACAATCCCACAACAAAAGGCCGTTAAATGGGAGGGAGTGCTCCTCACAATATTAGCGATTATTACAAACACTCACAGATACTCGCTAAAACAATTGGTGCTGTTCGCGGGCTTTTTGAATTGGATTTATATACCAGTCGTGCACTCAAAAAGGCATTTGCAAATGCTTAACGATCAGTTGTGCTTAAAACGCTTGAGAGTTCAGAACGCATTTTAGACAAAAACAATTGGCTCGTTGCAAATGCTTTTAAAAACCTCAAATTTTTAAAACAAAAACTAAATTTTAAAAACAATGTGCAACAATACAAATTCGAAATGAAGAAAAATGCATCAAACAAATGATATATATGAATTTTTCTTAAATCGATTTGAACAAAATTAAAAAAGAAATAAATGTTTACAATAAAAAAAGTCATTAGAATGCAAAAAATATTGTGTTGTAAAACAAAAATATAATAAAATAATGAAATTTATGTGAAAAATAACAAAAGTTGTAAAACCAGAATAAGCGTTTCGTATTTGAAAACAATAGTTAAGCGTTTAAATAGGAATTATGACGGTGATATGTAAAACAAATGTGTTAAAAAAATAAATAATTTGTTAACAAAAACAAAAATAATGAATAATTAAAGACTTAAAAGAAAAAAACATATTTATCTAAAGTTAAATTTTAAAGAAAATCAAATAATGGAAAAATGCAAGAAGTGAAAACAGTAACTTAGATATACTGTGTCCAAATCTCTATAGGAACAAAAGAAAGAATTTAATAAAAAAATAAACAAAAAACTATAAAACCAAACTATACAGAAGAATCTGTAAAACAAAACTTTACAGCTCTAATAGAAATAAAGAGAATATTAAGCACAAAACAAACTGTTAAAAATAATAAAAGAAAACTTTAAGAACACGTCTTAAACAAGAGACCTTAAAAAGAAAAAAAAAATTTAAAACAAGTTGAATCTCTCAAAGTGAAGTTTAAATAAAAAAAAAACTCATTCAAAGAATACAAAAGAAATAAAAACATATTTAAACAAATATAAAAAAAAAAGTTGAAAAAATAAAAACTCTCATCCAGACGTTTAACCCACAACAACAAGTATTATGCTCAATAATGGCAATAGACTTTTTGATATTTGCCGTACTTTTTCTATCATTCGTTATTAACTTCTTGGCTTTAGCTGCTTTTTGGGTGACACCTGGTCTGCGAACTACAGCAAATCGTTTTACTATTAATTTGCTCATCATTAATTTGGTTGGTTGTCTCATCTTGGCGCCCACATTATTTTTAAGTGGTGGCATTGTTGGCGATAACGACAGCGAAAGCGGTACAAATGACAGCAGTCTTACATCCGGTTCCAGTCAGTCTGGTTTCAATTTCTTAACAACTAACACAAACGATGACAGCATTGAGTTTTATTCTAAAGCTGGTAATCACCAAATGACTATTAGACACAATGGTAAATTGGTGGAACAGGAAGGAATCATATTGAGGCGGAATGTCACATTGCGCGATAACACAAAAGGCAAGGGCGAGAATAGCCCACGTACCATTGAGACTATTTACAAGTGCAATGCTACCTACTGTCGGGAGTTGACCATCGATGAGAATAGCGAAACTTTAGTCATTACAGAAATTGAGGAGGAGGGCGGCAGAGTTCAGTTGGCTGAAAGTCTACAGCCCCAAGAGTTAGACGAAGTAAAGCGATTGGCTTTGCCCTTGCTTACCATGAGATCATGGGCCATTGATATGGCTGCCGCACTAGGAGCAATGGGAGTGCTATTGGTGGTGGGTGATACCTGGTGTGCCGTAACAGATCCTTTGCGTTATCACAGTCGTATATCGGGTGTGAAATCATGGGTTCTTATAGCCATAACCTGGGCTATGGGCATTTTATTTGGAGCTTTATCGGCCTTCAGAGAAATTGATTTTGAGTCTGAGACAATAATCAGCAAACATAAGCGATTTGCTGACTCTTCCACCACTGTCTTTGGTATCAATTCAGTAAACAACATCTTTAGTATGGTGTTTTCATGCCTCTACTTTCTGCTCATCATTCTACTGCCATTTGGCTTTGTGTGCGGCATGTATTGGCGAATTTTTAGTGAGGCTCGTGAAAATGGCCTAAGAATGCGTCAAAACGGTTCATCTCCTTTGCTACAAAGTGCTTTGAATCTGACGCATGGCCCACCAAATAACAGCCAGCAATATCCAACTAGTTTATGTTTACATAGAAATTCGGTTTCTTCGACCTCCTCCCAATACGGGGGCTTACATATGCAAATCGATAGCTCTGCAAATGAAAAAAGAGGCTCTCCTGCCTGCTTAAGACGGGACTCAGCAGCAAAAGTACTTTTACCACCCATATCAGATGATGGTATGTCTGATGATGCTGTTGACTGCAGTACAAATGATCAGATCATAGTGATACCTATAGCGGACACTGCTAACATACAACAGCAGCAGCAGCAACAAAATATTATACTTACTTTACAAACCGCCAGTGGTGAGATAAAACGTAATTATTCCACCCGTCAACTAGAGCTTTTGGCTACTTCCTCACAGGATCTATGTGACAACAGGCGAATAAATGGCATGCGGCTAGTTCATTCTTCGCCAAATCTACAACGAAGTGTTACTTTGCCACAGTCCTTTAACGACAACACTTGTTCCCCTCATCTGCTCGGCATACATCTGCCACAAAATTTACCCAGTATTCATTTGAATAGACATTCATTTCAACAAAATCCCAATAATACACGCAGCGCTCAACAAAATCATCAACATCTGCATCATCAGCAGTCTTTGCAAATACCCACAATACACGCCTCACCCAAGGCCCTAAGTTACATGTCTTCACTGCGGCATCGACTGTCAAACGCCTCGTCTCTCTTTAAATATCGGGATGAGAGCAGAGCAGCTCGTATCAGTATTTTAGTGGTGATAATGTTCCTGGTCTCTTATTTGCCTTTTGGCTTCTTAGTATTACTGCAAAGTCGTGTTCCTGCAGCAAATTTCGAGGAATCTAGCCAATTAGCCATCTTTATGATTCTGCTGGCTAATCTAAGTTCCCCCTTCATTTTTGCCTACCGCAACAAAAGAGTAAGGAGGGGTGTGAAAAGACTGCTTGGTATGGATGTTCTATGCCGAGAGCCGCAGCTTAAAAGACAAAATAGCTCCAGCTGCCGCATTAGTGGTACAAAGTTTGAAAATTCTAGTCTAAAAAGAAACAGCAGTAGACTTTCCACTTACTCGGCCACATCGGGCAAATATTTAACACCTCAAAGTTCAGTGGTCAGTAATGGTCCCAATACAGTGGCTAACTGTTTTGTAAGCAATAACAACAATAACAACAATAGTGGGGAAGTTCCTTTAAGGCTAAACAGCAGTTGCAGTACGATCACTAACTTTACCCTCAACAAGAATCAACAAAATATTGAAAAGTCTTTTATTGAGGCTGACGAACTGAAAACTCAACAAATAAATAAAAAACAACGTCCGGTTTTGCAAAGAGGCATTACGATAATTGAACAAGTGTCGCTTAATGGCAATAATAATGACAGTATTAATAGTCACAACATTAACAAGCCCAGCAGCAGCAGCAGCAGCACTCCAAAGTCACCCGTGAAAAATAAATTGTTTAAATTATTATTTAAAAATTCCAAGAATCTTAGCTGTGCAACAGCGCAGTCATGTGCCCAAAGCTCTTTAGATGCTGAACCAACGGAAGTTTAAATTTTAGTTGTATTTTAGTGCTTAACACAGCATTAAGCCTCAGTAATGTAAGTTAATAATAATGAAAAGATTAATATAGTGAACACACAGACAATTGTTTAAGTTTATTTAAATAACAAAATTCATAACGAGAGAAAAAAATACAATTTTTTTAATAAAGTTTATAAAACAGAGTTCTTATAGTTGATAAGCGCTAGAAAGTCAAGGTTTTTAATATATTTTTTTTAAATGAATTTGGTCAAAGTGAAACAAAAACGTAAACACCTTAAATAGAATTATTTAAATATCGATGGCAAAAAATAATGTGAATCTCCCATAAAATAGAATAGAAAAGAAGAAATATTTATTTTAAAAATACATGAATAATTTCAAAATTTATATTTGCTCACGAGAGAATTTAAAAATGATAAGATTGAAAAGTCGTGTCATTAGACAGAGAGCCGAACAGTATATTTGCTTGAAGTCAATAATCAATAAATATTGTTTACGCCCCAAATTAATTTTTCTATGCAATACTGTACAAATAACTTAAATAGTAATTTGAGTTCAATATTTAATCTTAGCAGATCGACCGAAAATGAGAACAAAGAAATTATCAAATTCTTAAACTATTTAAAGTTCATTTTAAAAGCACTTAAATTCAGCAAAAAATATTTTAAAATTAAATTTACCTGAAATTAAAAAAAAATTCTATAGTTTTTTTTTTATTTTATAAATAAATCTTTTACCGAAAAAGTTCTTTTGCAAAACGGGATTGACTTGGGACTCACATTATTTTAACGCAAACACTAAAAGTTTTAACAAAAAAAAAAAAAATGGCGTCATCCAAATTAATTTGGTTTTTTTTTAACTTAAGACTTCTTTCATTTTTCAACAAATTAAAAACAAAAATTAAAAAAAAAATCAAGGGATTTTATTCCTTTTTAAAACACCTTTAAACGAAAAACTAAAGGCATACATATTATCATAAACACGTTAGGCATTTGTTGTTAAACATTGTATACACATACATACAAAGAAACAAACGCATACACCTTAACGTGCATACATACTCACACACATGGAGATGCACTTGAACTACTAAATGAAACAAAGAAAAAATTATTTAATTATTTAAAATATATTTTCTATTAAATGCAAAAGATTAAAATTAAAATAGATCATTTTAAATTATCAAAATGTTTGAAGTATTAAACACTACAGTATAAAAAACTTTATTAATTAAATAATAGTTAAAAGAAAATAGTTCTACCCATTTAAACAGTTTTGCTTTGAAAATTTCCAAAAAATAAAAACCTAAACGTTCAAATGTTTACTTTGTTTAAAGTAAAACATCTTAAAAGCAACAACAAAAATTGAAAAAAACATTTTATTAATAAACATGTACAAACTTTAACAGTGTCAGGCAAAACTGTTAAATTTGAAAATTAAAAATATTTTTTTGGTATCTGTTTATGTATGTAGATATGTGTGCGGTAAAATCTATCTTTGTGTATGTATGTATTTAAAAAATTCTGATATTAAATGTTAAATTTGCAAATCAAATTTGAAAGTGCTTTTGTATAAAAAAACCTTAAAAAAGCAAAAATTAAAAATGCTTTCTGTTTGTTAATATTTAAAGCAAAATCACAAAAATTCCGGCCTAAAACATGTGTAAACAGTTAAATATAAACCAATTTTAACTTACAAATTAATAAAAAAAATAATATTTTTTATAAACATTCATTAAGTAACTTAAAAGCTTTAATTAGTTTTAATCCTAAACATTCTTAATAAACTAAAGATATTTTAAAATATTTAAACAAATTGTTTGATTCACTTTTTCCTTTTAATAAATGAATAAAATAATTGTAAAAACAAAATAAAATTATAACAGGCCAAAATAATATTGTAACCAAAAACGTGTGCTAAACTGAATTTGTTTTTGTTTTCAAATTCAATTTTGTAGCTTTTTGTAATTGCTTTTAACTTTAAAATCCCTTATGTAATTTTTGTTATAAAATAAATTAAAATAATATTTTTCACAAAGTTGATTTCTTTTTTTTTAGTTTAAAATAAAATAAAAGCCAAACAAATTTTGTTTTTTTAGAAACAAACCTGGTTTTCATATTGAAAACCTTAAAGTAGAATATAAAAATTAGTGATAGCTAAAACGAAAAGATAAAAAAATTAAAAACTTAAGCTTAAATCACTTGCAAATAAAGTTAATTTAGAAAATTCATTGATTGCGTGCTAAGTGAACAGAAAAGTTAAGCGCAAAAAATACAAAAAAACACAAAGAACGAACTACAAACGTTTATATTCATGTAAAAAATTATACATTAAGTAAAAAAAAAAATATTTTTATTTTATTGTTTTAAACAAAAAAATAAAAAAAGACACTAAGAGAAATACCTCATTAGCTTTAATTTACCCCAAAAAAATTGTATATGAAAAGAAATAACTTAAATATATTTATAACTTTTAATTAAACGAAAACAGTATTTCTTTAGACATTTAAAGACAAAAACCTAAAAATTATTTTAAAATAAATTTAAAAAAACCAAACACCCAAACAGTAAAATCATTTTAATGCAAATTCAATATAATTTCTATAGTAATTTAAAACCAAGTAAACTTGCTTAAGATGTTTTAAGTAAAAATTTTTGATTTAAAAAATAAACTATTTTTGTAAAAATTTTCTAAGAAATCAAAATTTTTGCTAAATAAAGTCTAATTTATAAAATCTGTTATTATGTCTTGTATAATATTTAAATCAAAAATAACTTAAAAACACAGAAAAGCTTTTTAAATGTTTAATTTTCGTTTAACCAGAAACATGAAATTAAAACAAACAAAATACGAAATTAAGTTTTCTTTGTTTAAAAATTAAAACGAAAATTGTAATAAAAAAATTACGAGACAAATGCTAAATAACTCCTAAACAAAAGGAAAAATGAAAAAAAAAATATAAATAAAAATAATTAAACGGTTTTACTGTTAAAAATAAATCTTTATTTTGTCTATAACTCGAATTTATAATGTTTAAAAAATCATATAAAATTAGAAACCAACAATAAACCCAAAAACAACTAGAAATATGAAAAACTAAAATAAAATATTAATAAGTAGTTAATTTAGAAACATAAATGTATAAATAGTTATATATTAGTTACAAAATAAAATACACTGTAATCCTACCAAAAATGTGATGTTGCTGAAAACAAATAAAAATTCTCTATTTTTCTATATTTACATATAAATAAAATAAAATATTTTTTTTGTTTTTTATTAAAATAATTAAATTATAATTATTTGTAGTAATAGAGATTTATTTATAAAATAAAATTTTTATATATTGCTCTTCAAGGAACTTATTTAAAATATTTCTAGTTAATTAATTTAAAAGACAACAACAATTAGAAAAAAAATCTTTATAAATTAGAACAACAATTAAATGTGGCTTTAAGAAAATATTTAATATTAAATAAACTCTAAAAATTATTTAAAAAATTTAATTAAATATTAATTTTTTATTTCAACAAGCAGAATAAAATTGAATTTCGTAAGTATGGAAAAAATAAGAAATTAAAAAAAAATACACGAAACAAATTTCAATTCTTGTCAACGAAATATTCTGAAAATGTTTAGTCTTTGTAAAAGAGATGGTAAATTAAGTAACTTATAGGTTTAGGTCAGAAATCTTGGGCTAAAGGTGCAATGTTTGATTTTAGTGCATAATAAATCATTTAGTTTCTTAACTTTATAAGCTTCACTTTGGAGTTGGAAAATATCAATTATTTAAATTATTTGTTTAAAATTTTATTTAGCCAAACAGTTAAAAGTATTTTGGGGGATAATTTGTTCTTTTACTAATTTCAAAATTTAAGAGATACTCAAGTCCTACTACAACTTACGACCTTTTAATAAAAGTGTTTTACAAGTTAAAAAAAAATATATTTTAATAAGGTGGACATTGGTAATCTAAGCTTTTTATCCAACAAACATGTGGTCTCGCAACAAGTAGGGCAATCAGAATTGGGGCCGAATTTCAATATGCAATCAGCATACGCTCTCAGAGGATGCTTGACACAAAACGTCTTCAGAAGTTCGAACTTTTATACATTGGTAACTTGTACGTACTTTTTGTAACCTCTGTCTTCTATCGTTTTAAAATCATTTTTTAAATCAAAGATATTATTATGAAATAATGGCATTTATATCTACCAGATATTAAACAAAACACATCTACGAATAGAAAAAAATTTAACTAAATAATTGTGTTTTTTTTTTCAATTTTAGTGCACATTTATAGTTAAAGATAGTAACAATAATTTTATTTCATATGATGAAATCGTATAACTCACCTGTAACCACGCTAAAATCTTTTGATCTTTACAAGTTATCTTTATTATTTTAAAAATAATTGTCTCTATATTGTTGTGAAGAGCATTGGCTTGCGAATGTTTTATCTGCCCTTTAAAAACACATTTATGTAATTACTCGGTTACTAAATTTTATAGACTCTGGAAGAGAAAGTTTTTATCACTATTTTAAGTAAAAAGTTTACAACTTTAAAGCAGTTGTATTATGTTATCTGTTGAAAGGCCTTTTATGGTCTTACTTAAGAGCGAAAATATAAAAGCGCTTAATACAAGTACTTATGGCAGGCATACCAGGGAGTTAAGCCAGACAGATGTTAATACAAAAAGGCACATGTATGAATACCCAAAGTAGTTAAGCAATCTATGGCTTTTAATTACCCTATAACACCTTTTTATATAAAAAAAAAATTTAGGAATTTTAATTCCTATATCTTTTTTTAAATGAAAGCTCTTGAAATACTTTTCGCTATTAGAGTCAAGTTTTAATTGACAAAAAAATAAAAATTAATAAATTTTGTATATAGAAAAATAAAGCAATATTTTTATATCTAAAAAAAAAATTAATTATTCAAAATCGAGCATTTAAAATCTAAATACTTTTAGTAATTTTTCCATAATATATTTTATAAAAAATGTTTATTTCATTGGAAAATTCTTTTGAAATGTCATGGTCAAGTCGCACGTTTTAAGATTCAATTCAGTTTCTCATTACAATATTTGTGTTTAACAAATGCTTTTGCTTCATTCTTGCACACAAAATCAAAGCCAAGTTACTAAGCGCTTTTAAATCGAAAAATTCCATTAACTAGTGAGATTGTAATTTAAATAAAATATTTATAACAGATTTTATTTTACAATTATTATACATTTATAAACATTTCTCGTGTCAGTAGATGAAATTAACTTGCGGAATGTGAATTATTTTATGTATTTGACTTTGTATTGGCAAAATTATAACTTAAAAAAACAATAAAATAAAACACAGGTAAAGAAAAAAAGGTTTAAGACTTCTTTTAATTAGTAAAAGTCAAGTAATTATCATAAAGTTATATTTAGTTACAAAATTTATTTTTTCAGTTAAAATTCAAATGCAACTGAAGTGTTCATTTAAATAAAAATTTTTTGAAAAATCTCTAACTTAATTTAGAACAAACACAAATATATACTGAAATGGTTTGATCAACTTTTAAGAACACATATATCTTGATCATTGCTCTAAGTAGTAGTTTAAGTTCACACCTACGTTTTATTGATGATGACTTTTATTGATTTGAAATGTTTAAAGCTTTTCTATAATTTAATTTTAATTTATTTTTTGTTAAATAGTTTCACTTTAAATGCAACACACATACGAGTATTAGCTTTGTTTTTTGGTAAAAACATCATGCCAAATATAGTTGAATATTTCCGTAGTTCAGCAATTTATATGCAGATTAAAATATATTTTTAAATTTTATTAAAATTTTTTAAACAATATGTTTTTTATGTTCTCGCGAGTGGTTTTTAGCAAATGGCAAAAAAAAGTTGCGATTTAAAACGAAACAAACAATGATTTTTTTTTAAATTCATACAATTTTGTTTTTGTTTGTTTTTACCTCATTTGTCTTTAGAATTCAACAATTTTATTTTAAAAAAATCTGAAAAAACTGATAAAAAACTGCTGAGAAAAATTTATTTAATTTTATGTGTTTTTTTTATTTGTTTAATCTTTTTTGTTTATTTATTTTACTTTAAAAGTTTTCATAGAAAAATTTTTGTTTCATTCATAAAAATATATTAAGTAGATGATTGTGGATATAAAAATATTGAATTATGCTAAAACGTATACACATAAATATATTAAAATTATGTTACAAATATACATACGTATATCAAATTAAATTCCAGCTAAAAACAAATTTTATATGTTGAAAAATTTAAAATATTTGAAAACTTAACGCTTAAAAATTTATTATTTTCACATGCTTCGACTTCAATCGACTAGCTAAGATTTTCTGTATCGAATAAGTGTCTAAAAAAGCACTTTCGTTAACTTTGTTTGTCTGGCCACTCATTTTGATTCCCTCAACACCAACAATATACCTTAATATTGAGCGAATATCTAAATTTATCAATAATTATGACTGGAAACATTTGATAAGGAAGCACGCAAGTCACGCTTTAAGCACTCAAGATCATTATCCATATTCTTATCAACATTAAAAAAGTAAAAATAAATCACCAGCAAATCTTTTTATTCTTTATATTAGATAAAGAGCGCTTAAAATTTATTTAAATTTGAAATTAAATTTATATTCTCACGACGTTTAACTAATATTTTTTGTTGGCGTATTTTAAGTGTCTGCTTTTATTTTTATAATTTTTGTTTATTTTTAAATTTTTTTTGTTTATTTAAAGTGTTTTTTATTTATTCCACAATTTATTTAGTGAAGTTGAGTTGAAAGAAAAAAACACTCGATTATTTCTTATAGACTCTTGTACTTCTTGATGTGCTTATTAGCTTTCATACATGAATGTCTATCTGTATGTCTGTCCATATTTAAAAAATATTTTTAAAAATTAGAGTAAAATTTTTATAAAATTTTATTTCAAAGCCAAGAATATAATGATGAGGGATCATTTATAATCAATATAAAAGTATAGTAAAGAAAAAACTAAACTCCTAAAATTTTCAAGATATTATATTTAAACGATTTTTATTGATAAAAATAATATTTTAAGCAAATTACATACGTGCAAATTTTGCAGTAGAGATTTATAATGTAGTACTCATTATCAACTGTACCTTCTCTTGTAAATCTTTCTAGTATTAATAAAACATTTTAAAGAAATTATCTTTTGGTTGTTTCTAAGATTATGGGCTAATTTCAACGTAATTTTTTAACCAAATTAATTTAAATGGATTATTGCATTCATTTAAACTACCGTTACCCATTTATCATAGGTGCATATCAAGTTTTTTTTTTAATTTTAACCGAGTAATGCAAAGATTTTAAAGTATGCCCCCAAAAGACCAGAAACCCCAAATTTTTTTCTTTATCATGTTGTTTAAATTTAGTTCTATTACAACAAATTCAAAAGTTAACTCAGACAACACAAAAAAAATTTTTTAAGTAACACAGGGAAATGACAAATGAAGTATTAACGCTCATTTGGAAGGACAATACGCAATATCCTCATTTTGTTAATAAATTTGTTGAAAACTCTAAAACGTATGGATGCAGTTCATATAGTCTTCTCATATATTAAAGTTATTTCATATCCAAAAAAGGTGTATTTATTGGACAAAATATAAAACGTTTATAAATGTATTAATTAATCAGAAAGATATCACTTGATACTTGAGGAACAAAACAATTTTTAGAAAAAAACATTTTAGTGATTACGAAGATCTTTTTAAGCTTTATTTAAAAGCAAATAAGAAAGTGGGATACATTTTAATTTTTTCTATTTCAATAAATTGGGACATCAATCTCAGAATCACTCTTAAAGTTTTATTTTTAAAAAAGTTTGTTTATATGTTAATTATATCTGCACTTACATTAGAGGTGCTCTTATTTCAATGGCTTAATTTTAGTTTGTTTTAATTTCGATTTCCCGGCCAGATTTTTTTTGTTCGCTTTTAACAAAAGATTATTTAAGTAAAATTTCGAATAAATTTTATCATTTTAAATTGGTCCGGACCAATTGGAAACGGTTTTTTATTTTATAATACTTTTCTTAGATTTTATGCTTAATATCGCATCCGATTTAATATTGATAAAAATTTGTCAACAACATGAAACAACAATTGTTTTTGTTTTCATCATTAATTAACATTCTGTTAAACTCTTAAAAAAATTGTAAAAGTGAGGGTTTGCTACATAATATTGAATAATAAAAAGGAATATTAAAAAAATTTTCCTTGAGTATTTAAAGAATAAAAGGGAAAATAAAAGAAAATTAAAAATCGTTTTCGTGGCGGGTCACCTGAACTTTTTTTGATTTACCCCAATTTTCGTTCATTGGTTTTGTTAATACCAAGGAACATGAATATGGCTGGCGATAATTCCAAATTCAAAAATTTCAAATAACAACACCCCTAATGTACATACATATTTACATATATTTATATATAGATGTGTATACACTTTGGTGTACATTAGTAGAAATTTGCTTCCTTTGTTTTCGTTTCTTAGTCTTACTAGCGTATGATCGATCATTTCTGTTAAATTGAGAGAATAAAAATAATCATACGTCAAGTAAATGAAAAGTAGTAAAAATAAATAGTTGCTTAAAAACATTCTTTAAACAATTTTAGTATTAAAAAAAACAAAAAATTTTTACTTGAATTTTTTTAAATGCTTTTAGAAAGGAAAATATAGAAGAAAACTTAAGAATCAAAGTCTTATTAAAACCAATTAAAGATATAAAGCAAAATCGCCGGGAGCAGTGTCCTAAGTTGTAAAAATGTGATTTTTATTTTAAAACAAAAATCATAAAATACTTGCAAATATTCCACTATTTTTTTTTTTTTTTTTTTTTGTTAATTTTATTTAATAAGTTTGTTTTTAAATTTGAAGTACTTATTTATTACAATCACGTTTGAAACAGTAACAAATTTAACTTAACACTTAAAAATTAAATTATTTTTGAATTATAAGACAAACAAATTCTAAAACAAATTTATGTGTTTAAACGCAGGGTTGGCAGCAAAAAATTATTTTAAATTTAATTTACTTATTCGAATGAAACAAAACTTAAATACAGACTTTAAAATTTATTGCTTAAACCAAAAACGTTGTAAATATATTTTCTTTTAAAAATTAATAAACAAACTTCTTTTTTTTTTATTATTTGTATTTTTATTAACTTAATAAATAATTATTAGTCTATTACCAGGTCTAATAATTGTAATTAACATCCTCATTTCAATATTGCCGTTCGTCGTAAATGTTTCGGGAACTGAATTTTATTTTTGTAATTTGTTATTTTTCACTGTAAATATATATTTACTGAAATATTTTAATTTAAAATTCTTTTTTGCTTTTTATAATGCAAATAAATCTGTTGGCAAAAATTCAAAATATCTTTTTGCTCTTTATCTTTTAAACATTTGGGGAATATTTAGGTCTGATCATAGAGAATCATATTGTCGTTTAAGCAGAGAAAAACCACATTTCCTTTTAAATTTTCAGAATGATTTACAAATTGATAGACTATTTATCATTTATTTAATTTTTATTTCAATTAAATTGTTAAAATCTTTGATGTTTGGGTTTTCTTTAGAATATACTGTAAATTTTAGAAATATTAATAGAATTGACAAAAAAAAAATCAAACACAAAAAGAAAATTGTGTTCTTACACCAATTGATCAATCAGTTGGTTCAGAAAATAATAATACTTTGAAACATAAGTTTTCTTAGTCTACAATTATTATTTCTAACTCCTGTTTAGCTCATTCTCTCGGTTGGTTTTTATCCTTCTAAAAAATTAAAGACATAATTTTTTAAAATCGAAGCCATCCTTTAACTGAAGAAACATTATTTGTTTTGTCAAACCTCGTTCTTTTTGATGTTTTTGATTTTAGAAATAAACTAATCTAAACTAGTTTTTAAACCTCAATTCTATTGTGACAGGTGTGACCATTTTGATAAAACTTTTCATCATAATTCAAACGTTTTAAACTTGTGACTTAAAAATTATAAAGTTTTCAGGGAGGGTATATTTTTAAACATTTTGCTGTGGCAAAAAACCAAAAGAGCAAGATTTCTGCTCTTAGTGGCCACTAGAATACTGTGTCAGGTGTGACCTTGCACATTTTGATTTAATTTTATATAGAAAACGGACAACTATAGAAATTTTTTTGAATGATTCAAAATACATTTGATTGTACTTAAAACTTTTTTTATACAAACAAGTAAGAGCACTATATTCGGCTGTGCCGACTCTTATATACCCTTCACAGCGTGTAAGGCGTTTTACCCTAGCTTTTTTAAGTTTTTATGGCAACTCACTTACGGGGTAGAGATAGGGGGTTAGTATGTTTTAGGAAAATGTTTGCAAAGAAAAATGAGTTGTGGTCAGTCCAGCATTTGACCTATCCACGGGCACCCTGGAATCGGTGGGGGAATTTATTACAATTTCCCAAATTTGTATGGCAGTCCGCTTTGACAATGGCGTTAGGGGCTAACTATGTTCTAGGAATATGTTTGAGAGGGAAAACTAAGTGGGACCTGTAATAAATTTTATTTCTCTAAATTATAAAGGTTTTTACCCTAATATTTTAAAGTTTTGTTATGGATGCATTCCACAAAAAAATTTTGAAGGAAACAGATGGCAGACAGACAGACTGAAAAACTCGATAAATTTGCAAAAAAAATTCTTAATGATTTTTATTGCATAGACAATAACTAGTTTGTTGCATATTAATAGATAAAGAATTTTATTTTTTTATATTGAATGTATTTTTTTTTTTTGCATCAATTTATAAAAATAAAAACAACGACGTCTTAAATAAATAAAACTAATATTATTAGTTTAACGAAATAATACTTAATTTAATGTGGAAAAATGTAATTTTTTTGAAATTCCTGTGTCTGTTTTAAAAGAAGATGATTTGCAACAGTAGAAACAAATAATGGGAAATTACTCATGCTTTCAGCATCTGTTTTTGAGACTATTTTCTAGCATGACTTTATATAAAATACTTTACGGCGTCTCTTTTATTGAAAAAAATATTGTTAATCTATTGGGGGGAATTACAGTATTATTTTTTGTAGGTAAAACGGCAGCCAACTAGAGAAATCAAACATGTAACGATCATAAAAAACGTATGAATGTACGATAGCAAAAAAAAACAAACAAAAAAGATCAATAGTTCTTAAATAGAAAAAATATGACAAATTTGGCAGCAAAAACTTACAAATAGAAACTCTTAAGTTATAAATAAATAAGTTAATATTAGTTTCCTTCTATTACAATTACAAAAATTGTTAATTAAATATTAGTTCTTAGTAGAAAGAAATTGATTGATGAAATTTATTAAAAAACATAAAAATATTGAAGCAAAATTTATATTAAAAACCTGTAAATTAATAAATAAGTTCAACAAGGAATAATTAATCATGTAATAAATAAGTATAAATAAATTTCTTTAATTCTCTAAACGAATATAATAGAAAGGTTAACCTACGTTTAGTCATGTAAAAGTTGTTCGCGTATTGGTAATTACTAAACGCACGTTTCCTGAACTGAACCCTTTATAGTCGAAAACAAAAACCAGCGTTTAGAACAAAGCTAAGCGTTCAGGATAGAAAAAAACTTAATAAATATTCGGAAAAAATGTTTTTTTACTACGATTTTTTTTTCAAATATTTCCGATTTGCGAACTCAGTCAAATTAACAAAGGCGCCCAGATTTCCTAGTCCCAAACAGAGGCCATTTTGGGTGCCCCGGTAGATCAGTGGGGGTGCCCCGGTAGATCAGTGGTAAGTACATGAGCCTATCAGTCTTGGGGTTGTGGGTTCGATTCACACCAGAGACCTTCGTAGGTCTGCTTCATTCTACTGTTCTTTCTTTTTTATCCTTCTCTCAATTTCTTTCCTTCCATCACAACCTATTCTATTTGCCTCTCCAGGTAACACAAACGGACCGAATTAAGCGGACCCAAGTGAGCTGTATCCTTTTCTTCAACGGCTGGCTGTTCTACCTAACTTAACCTAACCTAACCTAACCTAACCTAACCTAACCTAACCTAACCTAACCTAACCTAACCTAACCTAACCTAACCTAACCTAACCTAACCTAACAGAGGCCATTTAACCCCTTATCCACGCCCAACCCCCTCTCTCAAACCTCAACCAACTGCAATTTGTTACGCACAATTAGAAAACCCTTCTGAACTATGTGTGTTTAATTTAAATATATAAATCACAAGAAGCTTTGACACTATCTTTAATCTATATCAGCGTATAATTTGTTGAGTAAGACACAAACAAATAAAGAACTACTTTTTGACAAAAATAGTTTTTTATATTTATTTTTAACATTCACATTATTTGTTTTACTTAATTTTACAGTTGATCAACATATCAGCTTCTAAGTATAGACAATTATCACTTTATTTTACGCAATCAGTCAATCGTTTTGACCTTCTGAAAGCATATTATCTATTTTAAAATGTACTTCTAAATTATACACCCAACTAAGTATATGACTCTAGTGTGGTTTGTTTTATGTTTTTATGTGTTTTTAAAAGCAAAGTTGTAATGCCAACAGAAAAGATCTTATTTTGACAAGAGTTCCCTGGCTAAATTTAGTTTTTTACTAACATTTATGATGGCTTTTAATCTGGCGCTTTTTTTATTTAGACATTTTCTTTAAGAACATTTTTCTCTGTGTTATAAAAATCAGTGCCCGTGTGACCAGAATGTTCATATTTATGAAAATGTAATTTTCAGAAATTTTAAATGAAATTTAAAGGTTTAATTAAAATTTTTTTATTTTATATTTTGCTGAATTAATAAATAACTTTTTCTGTTAATAGAGGCTTAATATTTCGTAAATGGATCAAGGTACAAAAATTATGTCGACAGTGCTTGTGAAACAAATTGTTTTAAATTTTCGCTTCCTCTAGCATCATCAACATAAATTCTAAAAAATACAACAACATTTCTAAATGTGAAATGGATGCAAGTAAGTATGTATGGATGTATTTTAAACACACACTCAAGCTAACTTTTGATTATACATTCATTAACAACAACAAAAAAATATACAAATGCACAACACAGGTTGTGAATTGGCCAAATATGTATTAAAGCATTATTTTTTTGAAATTTGGAAATTGGCCAAAAAATTAATATAAATTTTTAATATTTGCCACCACATGGACTTTATTGTTGTTGCTTTTTAATTCATATACAAAATTTACATTTGAAATGCATCTTCAAATGCATAGACTCACACACCTACGCCGACACATATTACATTAGTTAACTTATTACCAATTAATTTAATTTATGTGATAATATTTTGTAATAAATGCTTTTAAATACTCATTTCAGTGATATTGACCAAAATATTTTGATAATGACATTATTTAGCAAATTAAAGTTAAAACTTTGTATTTAAATTATTAATTTTAAGCCAAAAATATTTAAAGCACTTTTGCCAATAAAGTGACCATTTAACCTAAACTATTGATTAATTTAGTTTTCGATATTGATAACCTCAGAAAATAGGACTTTAAGTATTGACCTGAAATTTTTTTTAAAATTTATTGTCGTTAAAAACAGTTTTTATCAACAGAGCTCAACATATACATACCTACACAGCAATTGGAGTTTGGATGCGAATTAAAATATGTTAAACTTATTTGTTTTGTTTTAGAATTCAAATGTTACACACATATGTATACGTCAAGATAAGATCACCACAACATAATTTAAACAGAAATTAAGGTAAAGCTTATTAACAAATGCCCAAGATTTTTAATATCAAACTTGAATACTATCCATTGACTTTTTTATTTTAGAAACATATCGATCAAAAAGAAAGCAATGATGTACGAACCATATATTTTTATATATAATTTTTTTTATATTTTTCCTAAATATGTGGCAACTCTAATTAAAACATAAATTGTTATAGAAAGAGTGTAGCACTAAGTCAATCTGTATTCGCAATGAATAATAATAAACATGTGCATTAGGCTTCTACCTTTCCCTAACGAGGATCAATGTACAGTAGAACCAATATATTATGAATGAATTTTTATAAATAAACGGAAGTGCATGCTTAATTAGTTAGTTTGTAGTTTTGCCACATTAGATCTTATTTAAATATATTTGCAACTTTTAAGCTTTGCGGACAATTAGAACATTACAGTTTTAAACTTTTATACGCCTTAACATTTGTTCAAAATCTTATTTAGCTTTACAGCTCTATAACAATTTCTTTTTAAAGTTCAATTTAGCCATGCTACACTGTGTTTTGTAAAAAATTGTCTGACTTGCAATAAAAATAAAAGCAAAATACAAACACATCAATAGAAATTTTGAATTTAATTAAACCTTAATATAATAAAAGTTATTTACATACAAATAAATTTATTATCAATTAACTTTATAAAAATTTTCCTTTCAACATTTTTTCCAATTAATTAATTAATTTATCTCTAGTTTTGAATGGAAACATCCACTTCAATAAATGTTAAGTAAAATGTGTTTTAACTAATTTGTTGCTTTATTTTTGTTTACGTTAAGGAGGATAATGGGATATTTATGACTAAAGATTAACTAGAATGAAATGCAGTTTTGAAAATAATATTTTTAAAGAGATAAACAATTTATTTTCATATTAGAAATGCATTTGTTTTTTAGTGTTTTTAATAAGAGCATTTTAGTTTAATTGAAAAGTTTCAATTTTGCAAGAGTGCCAAGGAAAAGGAAAGTGATTTCAAGGTTAATAACTTTTTAGTGCCTGCCAAACCCTTGGCCCTTATAGGTTCTGTACATCCATTTAATGCAAATCAAATCTGATTGCTAATCTACTGAAAAAACTAAGCAAAGCTTTAGCATCCACGCGGATATTTTACTAGTAATGGTTGTCAACTAAAAAAAGATGGCAACCTCTTTATTGATTTGTTTGCTACTAGTAATTGAATGAACCCTATTCCCAAGCAAACACATTTTTAATGTGACATTGTCATATCAGGTAGTGATATACATAGATGTTTACTTCTTATGAAAAATAAAAGAGAAACGGATGACGGCACCTATTTCTCACTTCAGACAATCTTAAAACTGCAGAATTTTGAGAGTTCAACAACCCTAACAGAAAACAAAAGAAGTTTGATTACAAAAATTCCACAATTTCTCAAAAACCTACAATCGTATAAATTCCCATGGCTGGAAGACTGGTTTTTAGGCATTCTAAGCTCAGAACTGAAAAAAACAATCTCCAACGATATGAGGTCCTATATTTCATAAGGGAATTACAGGAAACTTTATTTATCGGAGGCCTCATACAAAAAAATCGTAACTCGATTTTTTTTTATTATTTAACAGAGAAGGAAAAACGCTTCCTCTATTAGGTTAGGTTGAAAGGAGGAGTACCTTAAGTCTCATAGGACATATACTTAAGCCAGTCATTGGCTCTTTGCACTCTCCTAGTAAGGAAAAAATCTCGGGGGAGAAGTTAATAGAAATTCGGTGATGCCACGGAAGCTCTTTAACACTTTGGGGACGCCCCAGAAGAGTCTCGTTTATCTCTCGTTACAGACACTTTCCGCATACTCTTTCGACTCGGCCTTCTCTTAAACAAAGGCCCTTGAATTAATCTGGTTAACCTCCCACTACTAGTCCTGATTGTGTGATCATTCGCCCGTTCATTTCTGACCACCTCGTGACGAAACCTCGCCATAGTTCCAGCGTTCGCCAACATAATTGCTTGGCAATCTGTACATAAGTTTACATTCGTTGGATCTGCGTGTGCCCTGAGCCAGGGAAGATATTCCGTGATTGTCGGGGCTTTCACTTGTAGGAAAGTATTGTGGTCAGGGAGGCGGAAGTGAATCTCGGTCTCCAGGTGTTAAACAAGAATATGCATATAAGAAAGTTTTAAAACAATTTGTAGTTAAAAAAAACCACAAACTTTCAATTAAAACAATAAAAATTTATGGTGAACTTGAATTTGTTTTCCAAAATTAGGGACGAAATTTTGAAAAATAATCGAGTTACGCCCCCTTTATATTAACAGTTTTATTTTTTCTTTTGTAGATTTTTTTTAATCGTCCAACTAAGATTTTCAAATACAATCTTTTAATGCTCCCAACTCTACTTTTTTTATATTTTTAATAAGAAAACAGCAAACTTAGAATGACTTTGCCTTTATTAAGCTTTTAGATACCAATAAACTTTATAACAATTTGATTTAGAGAATTAAGCAGCTTTATGACTCGCTGTTATTTTTAAAACAACAAAAAAAAATATATAAAACAAGTACAATGAATGAATAATTGAATAAAATTTAAAAAATAAATATTTTAATCTTACAACATAAACGTGATTTGCAATCATGATCGCTATTGATAACGATGTTGCAATTAAAAAAAGAAGAAATGGAAGAAAATAAGAATAAGTAAAATTTTAAAGTGATTAAGTGATTTAGGGCAAATGTAATTAAATAGAAAAAAGATTTAACTTAAGCTGTGGTCACATTAGTCAAGCAATTTGCCCCAAAAAGCAGGAACACTAAAAATTATAGTTTTAAATTACCTTTTATATATATATGTATTCAGCAAGGCAAGTTAAAAATGGCATTTGACACATGATGCCATTTTTTGAAATTTTCTGAAATTGTTTACCTTCTGATATTGTGTGCTCATTCTTCACTGAATAGATACTTTCAGATAGACAGACATAAACAAAAACCAGGAATACATATATACTTTGCTAAATCAACGATGAATATTGTATTCATAAGTAGGTAATTGCACTTCGACGGGTGTGACCATTTTTCTTATAACTCAAAAAATTCAAAATTTTAATTTAACAAAATGCTATGATTTCCAAGGATGGTTTGCTTTAAAACGTTTTATGTATGTATGCAGCAAGTCTTCTGCTCATAATGACTACTAGAAGAGTGTGACAAGTGTAACTTTAGAAAATTAAATTTTAAAGAATTTTGATTTTAAGATCGTGTTGCAGAAAATAATATTGAGGGCGAGTTCATTTTTTATAAGCTAGTGGTTCAAAATGTTTTCATACTTTGTTTTTCCTAAATTTTTTTTTTTAAGAAAAAATCTCTTAGAAAATGTGACGAGTGTTACAATTTCAGTAAAACTTAAAAAAAAATCCGAATAACCAATATATAATTATTAAAAACTCCTGGCAAATAAATAAAAATATATCGTATTTAATTCAGTTTATTTTTATTTTTGGTCATATAAATTCTCTTCAAGGCGTAAATTCATCCATCGACTTTTTAACATAAAAAAATTTTTCCCCCATTTTTGAACTTTTAACGTGGAATTGCTTACATTACAATTCCCCCACTAGGGTTAGTATCACCATATTTGTGTATTACATTTGAACAACTATAACCATTAACTACATTAAAAAAAAAAACATTATAGTAGTTTAAAAGAAGTATTTTTGGGAAACCTAATTCAAAAGTTTACTAAGAATTTTTAGATTTTTTAAAGAACTTCCAAATACACCAAAACTCACTAAAAGTGTTTTTATTAATTTTTATACTGCACTGTACGAGAAGGTGACATTTAGAAACATTTATTTTCATAAAAGTATTATTTGAATACAGTCATGCAAATTAACAAAAATTCTTTTTTTTAGATGGAGATGAGTGTGTTTGCAAGCGGTAATGAAATTTCCAGTGTTAAACGTTACGTTATTATCACATTGATGCTACTTTTGTGACTTTAATTATATGTTGACTTTCTTGCCTTTTTTTATTTTCTTTTTTATTAGTTGCAGTTGTTTAATAATTTTTGTGATGCTGTCAAGTTTTTTGCGATTTTTTTTCTTATACAGATTTTTTAATTTTACACGTTACACTTTTTTTTTATTTAATGAAGTAAACAAGAATGAATCGATATATGATTTTTTTTTTAAGTAAAACTGTGTATCATAAAAATATTAAAAGTTCAATAAAAATCTGTATTTTTATGAACAATATCAATAGTTTCCTTTTACAGAATATTATCTTTTCATAACCCAACACAAGTTCGTAGACCCTACGAACAGAAGGTCAAACTAATTTTTGTTTTATATGTTTTATTTAATCATATTATTTCAAATTTTATTTTTATATTTTTTTACTTTATTATGTTATTTTATAAGTTTAAGAATAAATTTTTAAGTTAATTTTTTTATGCTTTACAAAGCAAAGATCACATTAGGCAAATATTTGAGAAGAGAAACCCGAATTCTAAAATTTATTAAAACTTTAATGTTATTCACAATATATATTAACGAAAAAAAAACCGATATTTCAATTAAAAAAATTCAAAATTAACGTTTACAATTTAGAATTAAATGAATTTTCTACAAGGAAAATTATCACACATATTTTACTCAGGGTGAACAAAGCTTGAATTTGATGTCTGTTTGGCTTTAAAAAAATACAGTCCCCTTAAGTGTAATAAAGATCCTTAAAAAAATGTTCTGTGTTCGTCTGGCTGTGTATAATATTATTGTGATTACGGTGTGTACTGTGTAACTAAAGCTCCAAAGATATTCCCTTAAAATTACTTTTTAGCCCCAAGAAAGGTGTCTTTGTATAATCTCTTATAACTTAGTTTTGGGATTCTGTTACTGAGCTTTAACAATAAACTTTAAAAGAAATTGAAAACGATTAACAATTTACCATCAATTAATATTAAAAACTTAGAATTAATTATTTAATGTGTCACGACAAAGGTCAGGAGTTTTGTAAAAAATAAAATAAATATGTTTTGCTGGGTTATTGGCTGCTTATTATGGTTTCGCTTTTATCGCAGCCAGCCAGCCAGTCAGCCAGTGGTAATGGCTCATATTATTTGTAATCTGTCAGAGATATTAGCCAACTGAGAAACAAGAGGAAATGCGCATTGAAAGAGAATGTTGGATACTAAATATTTATTGTTTTTTTTTTCTGCCATATTCTCTATTATATGAAATTGGTAGTTAAAGAAGAAGACAAAAAAATAAAAAAAAATTATATATTTTACGATTTATTTGTATATAATTTTCGCTGATAACTAAACGGTTTAAGAAAAATTTTTCTAAATAAACATAATTAATTTTTAAAAACAAGGTGATTGATATTTGTTGTTGTTGTTGTTTTTGTACATATCTTGTTGGTCTTTTTGTATTCTCTGCAAAGGAGTTTATTAAACCCGGCATATGAATGAATGTACAAATAATGAAGAATATTTTTTAAAAACAGTACATTAAATGCAATATTAAAAATTTAAAAAAAAATATCAAAAAAGTAAACAAAAAAAATTTGATAAAAATAAAACCTAAATTTAATTATATTAACAATAAAGGAACTAAAATATATTTAAATGCAAATAATGGTTGTACTACTAGTTAAAATTAAAAAAAAAATATTTTTTATTTATCATTATTTGTATATTTTGTGGACGTTTTTTGATTCCACTGCTTACTTGCTTGCAACGTAATCCTGAAATCTTTGGCAAATACTGTCCATCCGTCTCTGTTTACTAAACTCTAGCTTCAAGTATATTTCCATTTAGATAATTATGCAGTCATAGCTAAAACCCATTATGTAGTCAAGTTCATAGAGAAATTTTGTTTTGCCAAAGATTTGTAATTAATGATTATTCTAATTGAAAACACCAATATTTTGTAAAATTTAATAACCTAAAAATTATTTAAGCTTTGCTTTTAGTTAAGAATGTGTTTATGTATGAAAATATTAAAAACATAGAAAATTATATAATTTAACTTTAATAAATTTGTACAAAAGAATTTTTGTTTTTAATTGTTAAAAATATCTTTAAATGCAATAAGGGGATTAATGCTAAAAAAAGAATGCTTATTATACACAGAAATTCATACAAAATTACTTTGTTTTTATGAAAATTAAAAATAATCATTTTAAAAGAATAAATTATCTGCCAGGGTCAATGCAGTCGGTTTATGCAATTTGTCCAAAACCTTATCAGTATTTAATTAAAATTTCTTTTATATAAAAAATAATTATACAAAATACAAATTTAGTTGCTAAGTAATAGCAAGAGATTATTTTACTAATATTTTGGAAATTTAATAGGGAGAAGAAAAGGAAATGTAGCTGTCGTTTGGTTACAAATATATGATTGAATATATAAAAGCCATTAAAATTAATAAATTTTGATATTTAATTTTTATTTTTACAACACAAGACATCAAGGTTGATTCGAATGCTCTTTAAGTTGAAAAATTTTCCCCAATAAAAAAAATTGTGTATGTGTAATTTGCCTTATATGCATATTTATAAGTGCTATGTATATATCAAGTAAAATTTTCCTTAATTTTTTTAAAATATAAAATTACACTGGGCGACAGAAAAAAAAAACATTTAAAGTACATAATTGTATTCTTTGTTGGTGTTTCCATTTACAACAAGATTTACTAAACACTTTAAAATATTAAAAGATAACTAAAAATTCGTTCCCTTCTACCTTTGTGTTACTACTTATAAGCCAGTTTTGAGTAACGGCCTTAATTGCTTAAGCCAAATCGTTAGAAAAGAAAAGGCAGACTATTGTCACTATTCCCAACAAGATTTATTTTTGAACATCCTTATCCTAAAAAAAATTATTTTTTAAATGCGATGGTTTGTTTAAAAAACAAGTAAGAGCGCTATATTCGGCTGTGCCGAATCTTATATACCCTCCACATTGGTCTTTAAATATACCCAGCCGAGTAATTTTGTACTGCAAACAATATAATAAAAAACCTTGTGCGAGTTTTAAAGCCCATAGAAAAAATAACAAAATTTTAATGTTCGTATGAATAATAGAAATAGATGAAGAAGATTTGAGGTCGAGAGTTTTCAAAGTTTTCGACATTATTCATATTTAAAGGTTAATAAAACTTATTAGACGTTCTAGTCCCCCTGCTCTTCACCAAGTTTTTCACCAAAATGTATGAATTATTTGATTATTACTTTTTGTAGAATATTCGAAGTCGATAGCTGTAATAGTTTTCCAGAAGTAGCGTATCGAAAATTGTTTAAAAATTGTTAATTTGTATGGGAGCTACCCCTTCTTCACCCCCCATCCGAAAATCTTTTTCTTCAGAGCGTAGCCCTTAATGTCCAATTACTTTTTGTAGAACATTTGATTTCGATATATGTTATAGTTTCTGAGATATAGCATATCGAAAATTTAACAAAAATTGTTAATATGTATGGGAGCTACCCCTTTTTTTGCCCCCACTCGAAAATTTTTCTCTTTAAAGCGTAGCCCTTAGCGTGCAATTACTTTTTGTAGAACATTTCATTTCGATATCTGTTATAGTTTCCCAGATATAGCTTATAGAATATTTTATTATAATTGTCGATTTGTATGGGAGCTACCCCTTTTTTTGCCCCCACTCGAAAATTTTTTTCTTTAAAGCGTAGCCCTTAGCGTGCAATTACTTTTTGTAGAACATTTCATTTCGATAACTGTTAAAGTTTCCGAGATATAGCGTATCGAATATTTGATAATAATTGTCGATTTGTATGGGAGCTACCCCTTTTTTTGCCCCCACCCAAAAAATTTTTTATCTAAAGCGTAGCCCTTAGCGTGCAATTACTTTTTTTAGAACATTTCGTTTCGATATCTGTTATAGTTTCCGAGATATAGCGTATCGAATATTTTATAATAATTGTCGATTTGTATGGGAGCTACCCCTTTTTTTGCCCCCACTCGAAAATTTTTTTCTTTAAAACGTAGCCCTTAGCGTGCAATTACTTTTTGTGGAACATTTCATTTCGATATCTGTTATTGTTTCCGAGATATAGCGTATCGAATATTTGATAATAATTGTCGATTTGTATGGGAGCTACCCCTTTTTTTGCCCCCACCCAAAAAATTTTTTCTCTAAGGCGTAGCCCTTAGCGTGCAATTACTTTTTTTAGAACATTTCATTTCGATATCTGTTATAGTTTCCGAGATATAGCGTATCGAATATTTGAAAATAATTGTCGATTTGTATGGGAGCTACCCCTTTCTTTGCCCCAACCCAAAAAATTTTTTCTTTAAGGCGTAGCCCTTAGCGTGCAATTACTTTTTTTAGAACATTTCATTTCGATGTCTGTTATAGTTTCCGAGATATAGCGTATCGAATATTTGAAAATAATTGTCGATTTGTATGGGAGCTACCCCTTTTTTTGCCCCCACCCAAAAAATTTTTTCTTTAAGGCGTAGCCCTTAGCATGCAATTACTTTTTGTAGAACATTTTAAGTCGATAGCTGTTATAGTTTACGAGATATAGCGCATAAAATATTTCACCAAATTTGTGCAATTGTAGAAAAAATACCCCTTCCCCTGGTCCTATCTGAAAAAAATTTTTTCATTATTAAGGTCCCTTCTTTAGGAGTATCCGTGCCAAGTTTCGTGGCAAGAGTGACTATATTTACTAAGATATATAGGGATATATGCACGGATTTTGTCCTAAAAAAAATGGGTTACTCTGGGTTTTCGCTTATATCTCGGTCAATAGTGAACCGATTTTATTGATTTTAAATGGCGATTGTCTCCAGGATATTTGTGATAGTTTGACACCATTAACTGGTCTGTATCTTTTTATTTGACTCCGGAAACTTGATTTCAACAGACGGACAGACGGACAGACGGACAGATGGACAGACGGACAGACGGACATCGCTAAATCGACTTCCCTATCTATAAGGATCCAGAATATATATACTTTATGGGGTCGCAAATGAATAATAAAGAAATTACAAACGGAATGACAAAGTGATATACATATACCCTATCACTATGTGAAGGGTATAAAAATATTTTTTAGGTTATGTTGCAAGAGAATGATGTCAAATGATTTAATGTTGTTGTTTGTTTCCCTTAAAGTTAGAAAAACGTGCAATTGCTGATTCCAATAACTTTAAACAACGTTTTTTTTGTTTAAAATCAAACGAATAAATTTGTCGTTTTAGAAATGTCAGAATTCCTACAAAGCTCTTGTTATTCCGTTTTGGAAAAAAGTATTATAGCCTCGGTAGATCAGTGGTAAGTGCAGGAGTCTACCAGTCTGGGGGTTGTGAGTTCGATTCCTACCAGAAACCCTGGTAAGTCTGCATCATTCTTCTGTTCTTTCTTTCTTATCCTCTAAATTTCTTCTTTCCTTCCATCATTCAACCTATTCTATCTGCCTCTGCAGGTAACACAAAGGGACCGAATTAAGCGGACCCAAGTGAGCTGTATCCTTTCCTGCCTTTTTCTACCTAACCTAAAGTAAAATAATAAAGCCTAATAAACAAAAAGAAAATTTTAGAAAATAAAAATTGTTCAAAAATACGCTAAAAATAAATTTGTATTAAATGACACTAGGTATGGTGTAAGAAAATACGTCCGCAATATTAAACCATGTCAACAACTTTCTGACGACTAATGATCAGCAAATTTAAATTTAAAAACATAACTAAAAAGCGAGACAAAAACTAAAGCATGCAAAAGCATGCTGCCTTCATACTCATCTAAATAGAGATGAATAAGGCAAAAATAAAGTGGTGAGATGAAGAATATATAAAAGAACAGGTGTTGCCATGATGTGGAAAAATGAATGGCAGGCCGTAAATTTCGTTCTAACCCAAGAATTGACAATTATAAATAAGAGTATGTGTAAAATACAAATAAGTATTTCCGTATTCAAATTTCAATAAAAACTTGGGTTAAATAGAAGATATTTACTACCAATGCTCAGTACCGAACAAAGAGTGCTGATGAGGAGTTGTAGCGGGCTCTGAAAATGCATTCCACTCGGCTAGTATCGGGAAACTAAACTTTTTCAAAAATAATTCTTCAATTAAAATCTTATCACAATGAAATTGAACCAATTAGCCTAATAAACAAAAAGAAAATTTTTGTAAAATAATAATATTTTTACACTTCCGGCGTTTTGGACCGTTTGTGTAAGGACTACCACTTACCCTGCTTCTATCCAAAAAACAAATTTCCCCAAATTGGCAACCGTGTTCCAAGACTCTATGCAAAGTTTTGTGATAACAGTGGTCATAGTTAATAAGTTATCCATTAGGGATATATGAATAGATTTGTTCTAATTATTATCTCCGAAATCTGCTTCTATCTCGGTCACAATTTAACCGCTGCTGGTGTGATATCGATAATAATTATTGAATGGCAAACTCATATACACTCTTATAACTATGTGTAGTTAAAGGAAAGGGTTAAGGCCTGCCTAATTGAATTTGTTGCATAATGAAACTCTGTCCTGGCATTATAATGGTTTACAAAGTTTAATGACGCGTTTGGTACATAATTTCTGGAAGCTTCCAATTTTCTTTTCACTAACCTTTTGATATGCATATCTTGAAAAAAATATTAGTTTTGTAGTAATTTTTTTAAAATTGTGTAAACATTAAGAAAAAAAATATTTACTTTTTTAACACACTTCTGTTGTTATAAATAAATATTTAAGTTTTTAAAGTTAATGATAGTGAAAAGTATGTGTTGCTTTCATTCAAACTCTTAACACACTGTCTTTCCCATAAATAGTTTTAATAATAACGAGTACTCTACACCGGTTTGTACTTAAAATAATTTTCTAAACTGACACAAAAACATACAAACATACATACTTCTTATGTACAAATTTAGATAAAGTCAATCAAAGAAACTGAAAACATTTTTGGTAGATTCTTATCTTAAATCAACACAAGAAATTACGCCATTCTAAAAGTTGTCTATTAATTTTATCTAAAACTTTTATGCAGAAAATTAAAAATTCTTTTTATTCTTTTAAATACTTTTAGAAAACCAAATTAAATTTTGTTTTGTTTGACTGTTTGGGTGGGCACAGTTTTTAATATAAATAAGTGTTTTTCTTAAAAACTCTTCACTTTTAAGTGGCTTAAATTTTAATTTATTTACTGCCAGTTTTCAATCATTCGAAAAATTTATTTACCTGCACATTTTGCAGAACGCAGTACACATATGTACATACATACTTATTTATTTAGTTATGGACAATCATTGTATTTGTGCTGTTTAATTTCATACAACCATACATATATACATACTAATATACATATATACACAAGTAGATCCATTTGTTGGTTGCAGATGTGTTTTGTTAAGCAACTGCCAAAAACAGGAAATTATTTAGCAAATATTTGTCTGTTAATTGAAATTAGATTATCTGGTATACAGCTTCTCATATGCGCATCAAAACAAGGAGTTAATTTGTTTTCGCCTTTTTTTTTAATACTAACATATATTATGTCTTCAAAGAAATACGTACAACGTTATATAAGGTAAGTGTGCTTGCGCTTAAAATTTCTCCCACCTACTTTTGTACATTAAAATTAAACAATATTTTGCTTAACGGTGTTGACTTTTTTCAAGAAAAAAATATGATTTATTCAAGAGATTTTCTAATCTTTAAAAATTTTGACTATTTTTAGACGTAGAAAATTTTGTTTTAAAAGTATGATATCAAATAATTAACCTTCCACAACATTTATATTTCCAAACCGCTTAGCTCTTGTATATAATGTCATATACTCTGGTGGCAGATTTATATTTTCAAACTTAAATTTAAGATTTATATTTTCAAACTTAAATTAAAAACGTAATAATGGACACAAGGTTTTATTTAGATGTACACAAAGCGTCTAATTAGTTTTTGGCGGAAATTTTACCAAAGAAAATCCATCGAAGCTCTGACCCCATCTTGTTGAAACCACGTATGTGAAGAATACGATGGATGAGCTCACAGGTTTTGCAAAAAAAACTTCCTACGTTCAAGTTTTTTGCGATATTTAAAAAATTTAATCTCCTTTAAGTGCAATATTTGACACATGTGTTTGTTTTGTATTTATTATATCTTTGAAATGGTTACAGCAAAACTATTCGTGCTAAAAAGAAAAACAAAATTCTTTAAAATAAAAAACAAATAAAGTAAAATGATGACAAAAATAATGAAAGTTTTATGTGAAATTGTTGAATTCACTTTAAAAAGGACTAAGACATATTGATATATGTATGTTTATATGAATGTCTTTTTAAATGGATAAGAATCTGTTGTATAAAGTGGCAACCATTACATTGGTTTGGGCTGGGCAGCCACTTTGTCCTTGACATCTAAAAGTTGTACAATAAAATGTTTTAAAGTTTGTATTTTTCAGTATTATTATTTTTCTTCTGTAGTAAATGAAAGAACGAATCCAATGTTTGTCATTGTATGTGTTAGGCTTGTATAAATAAAATTTTTCACACACACTCAAACACACACATATGATGAACACTTGCACGTTATAAGCTAATAGCGAAAGTGTGCAAGAATTGTAGAAAAAATATTTTTGTTTGGTTTGCTTTTTATTAGTTTTTCAGTTATTTTTTCCTCAGTTTCTTTTTTTTAACAAGAAGTAAAATTGTATTATTTTTCCTTAAATTTTTTAATTTTTTTGTTCTTGCAGTCGACAAAGCACTGGGGCGCTGTAAAACAAAAAGTGCATGCGATGAATTAAATAATTTGATTTCTTTTGCAAAAAATCTCTCAAGAAATTCAAGTAAATTTAAATTAAAATTATTTAATTTTTAAATTTTTTTTGGATACCGGTTTTTACTTAAAAATACCCAATAATAATCCTAACACTTAGTGCTTTTATTGGTTTCAGTATTTTTCCATTTTTTAGGAAGAAATTCTTTTTACAACAAAAACATAAAAAAAACTCAGAGTGGAACGTAGGGCTCGGAACCTAAACTCTCACTCATGTCTTCTTCCTATGTTGCTGTTTGTTATTGCAGATCAAATGTTTGTATTGTTAGTATTTGTAATGCATTCGAGCATTTGGTTGTAAGGGCTTTTTGTTTGGTTTGTGTGTGTGCCATCCTTTATTTTGCTTGCATGTGGATTCAAACCGGATATCGATTTTATTTCTGCTTAAAACCACAAAAACTTTCTTTTACACGCAACAAAATTAGTCTCAAAAGATTTTTACTGAATTTTATTGTATTTGCTTTGCATTTTTTTGTCAGGAAAAAAGTAGCTAAGAATGGAACATAAAATAAAGGATATACTTTTTAAAGATTTTTAAGGATGTTTGTTACAAAATAAATAACAAATTTTAAGGTTTCGGGAAAAACTATTCCATCATTTAGGTTTTTTAATTTTTTAAATAACAGAGGAACCCCGTTATAATGGAAATCTGGTGTAAAGAATAAAAAGTCCTTGATTTCACAAGTGTTAAGGCGAAAAATAAAACAATATTGTTAGTAAACACTCAGATGTTATTAAAAGGCTTTGCACCCAAATTGTATGGTGTGGTTAAAATAAAATTGATTATGCTCCTAAAGTTTGATTTTACAAATTATTTAGAATAATAAATGTGCTTGACATTATATCATTCGTTAAACAGGGATTCTTTCATATGCATTATCATAAAAAATTTGTAGACACATTATAAGAATAAGGGAACCAAATATTTAATTTTCATCTGGCTTGCATTTTATTTAAAAGTTTTTCCATTTATAACATATTAAATTTTTTTCTTCATTATGAACATTGAAATACATTTAAAAAGAGATTTAAATGACAAGGTTTTACAAATTTAGCCTGGCCTCACAAGCAACTAAAAAAAGCCTTTTATATGAAATTTTTTTAATGATATTTTTTGTCTACTAGAAACATCCTAAACAAAACCATAGAATTTATTTTTAAATGAATATTTCATTTTTTTTTAATTTACGTACATTTATTATTTTCTTTAACCCTATAAATTGAACAGTGGTTTTAAAACTCATGAGTAGTTTATCAAACAAAATTTAAATTTAAAAATTTAAAGTAAAAAATCTGTTAAGTAGAACTCTGATAAACCTCAAAATAAATTTTTCAAATGTAGTAAAAATACAATTTTATATAAAGTTCTAAAATATTATTTAATTTACCTATGAATTCGCTTAAATTTTTTTTAAAAATAACAGTTTTGTTTAATGTTCAATTATGTCTAAAAACATGTAAGACTTTATTTTTTTAAATAATAAACATTCCGCCTAAACAAATATTTAACGTCGTTAAAGGGTTAATATTTGTTGTGTTATTCCTGTTTGACTTATATTTGCTATGTATTTGTATGTGTGTGTGTGGAGCTGTGTACATGTCTTTCTTTTAAATTTTTAAAATTTCATGTTTTTAATAACATTTGCATACATTCACATTTATCTTGTAAAATTTGACACTTTAATGTTATTTTCTTTTTCTTGTTGCTGGTAAATATTCGTGTCATTTGTACTGTCTATGTTCTATTACTCTTGTGTTCCTTTTTATTTTATTTTTTTTACTTTTTTGCAATTTTGTGTATAAACATGCACAGACATGTCTTATTATTAGACGTTGCAGTTAGTTGACTTTACTGATGTTGCATTTTAATGTTAATTAGAAGGTCGTCCGTATGTCCACAGGGAGATGAAGACAATTTGCATGCATACACATACATACACTTGTGTCAGATAACACCCAGCCAGCAAAATTGGCCGACACCTTTACTGTATCGAACAGAAACGTTTGTCAAATATACGGAATTTTTAACGAACTCTTTTGGATTTTTGACCGCGAAACATATAAAACGGTTTGCAATGAATTTGTAAAACATCAAAACATAAAGTAAGTAAAGAAAAAGGCAGAAGAGGGAACTCAGAAACCAAAACAAGAGCAAAGAACAAGGTAATAAGAATAACATAGACATGTCTACAGGCAATCGATCAAAAATCTTAAAGACACTTCGTAAATTATAATTCAAAGGTATTTCTAACAGAAATCTTTTAGATATCCGTACAATTCAATTCAGATTTTTGTTAGAATTGTCTTTTACAGACCTTTACGGGTAATTTTGCATGCTGGGAAGTTACCATAACTACATTAAGTTTTTCTTAACATGCACTTACTGCCGGACTTTAGGTTAATGGGTTTATCAGTTAAATTTCAAAGTGTTAATGTGTATTCAACTGAAAGAATATTGAAGCACATGACCACATCGCTCCTTTGCCAAAACAACGCTATAACTAAAAAAGTAAATAGATTCTAATAAAAAATATATTATTTTTAGTTGTGACTATTTTTGATTTAGCGTGTGATATGCTTCCAAAGCATTTTTAAAAATTATGAAAAAAGTAAATTATGTTGTGGTTTTAACTCTAGATACAAATAAAAATAATAGTATAGGTGCTTTCTTTTTCGCGATTAATTAACATAAAATAATTATATTTTATGTTGAACTTATTATATTAACAAACAATCAAAATGTATAAAAAATCCTTTAAATCTTGTTAAAAAAAACTTTGTTTTTTTATTAAATTATGAAATTTTATTTATATAAGTATAAACAAATGTAACAAGTAAACGTTTTAAACATTCCATTAATACATTTCAATATCTTTTGTAAATAATTTATTGTTTTGACAGAAAGCTGTTTGACATAACCAATACCAAAGTGTGATCATGATGTTAAACTTAAACAATTTTTTTTTACTTAAGCCTTTTTTTAAATAATGCCAACAAGGATAGTCGCAGGACACTCCATAATTATTATTTGAGATTTTTTGCCCTTTGTTCATAATTTAATATTTTTAACATTTAATAAAAAAACATTGAGTAGTAAAACATTAAAAAGTTATTACAAAATAAAAAATTAAATTTTAACAAAAACATCGTAATTAGTTTAATTTTTTAACATAAAATTTGTCTTAGATTTTATTTTTTTTAATTGAAAAATAAATGATTTTGTTATTCCTTGCATTCACAGTTGAAGAGTTATTTAATTCATACTTCTAATTAGCAGACGTTTTATTAGTTTTTTTTTAAATTTAAAATTTTGAACCAATAATTGTTACTGACTTTTGAATTCAATATTCAATATTCTACGCAGTGGGAATTACTTTATTAAAAATCACTTATTTTCTACATTTCCTGTTGTGCAATAATTTCAATTGCATTTGCAGTAAAAAGTTTTTATTGTATGTGAAAAGAGGAAGGAAAGAGTGATTGGATGTAGAGATGAGTGTAGAAGAGTTCTAAGAATTATAGTCTGATAGGAAATTGAAAACTATTGAAAAAATTAAGATTTTGTTTTTATTTTGTTCTCTGGTGTTGCGTTTCAAAAAGCCAAGTAGAAAAGTGTTATAGAAGTTAACTGCAAGAGAGGTATTAAATGAAAAACTAAAAATGCTTTAGGACCTATAATATGTAGATCCTTATTTTCTTCTCTACAAATAACTTTTAACAAAAACACAAAAATATTAAACAATTAAGTAATTCCAAGTATCAATAAAATAACACCAAAAGTTAGTAGTTAATATATTTTGCCACCTGAACATGAACTCACCACTAAACACAAGATTTTAAAATAAATTCATTGTGTATATTTTTGTTGTTGTAGTTTTTGTTGTTTGTTGTTCATCTTTGGTTGTTAATAATAACCTGGGACTTGTGGTACCACAAATGTTTAAGTAGGTGTTGGTTGGCTGGCTTATACGAGTTGTAGTTAATATACCTAGAAATTGTTTTTATCTTTGATTATACGAGGATATACCAATGTTGTATTATTAACCTTGCTTCGTATTACTTTGTGTGTTGTTATTATTTCTTTTATTTGCTATTTTATGTTGTTTGTTGCCTTCTATATAAAAATTAATTTATTTTTATTTAAATAAATGTTGCTGTCTTCATTTGAGGAGTCCCTGTGCGACGATAATATTAATAATTATTGGTTTTTCTTTTATCCAGGTCGAGATGAGTATTTTATAACTGTTTTCTTTTAAAGCCATCTTTAAGCACATATGTATGTGTGCATATATGTTATCTAAACTAACTGCATTTAATTGAGTAAATATTTTTTTCAAGGATATATGTGTGTCATTGCTTTTTCTGTGAATGCAGTAATGTTTTGCCACAACTCAACAAATAGCTTCGCTTTTAAATCATTAAATGCTATTTTGTTTGTAAATTAACTTTTCTTTCATTTCAATAGAAATATAACTGTCATGCTGCTCCAGACAAACCGGACCATCTGTTCATAGTTTTTTTTCTTCTGTAAAAATTCCACGAACAACCTTTAAACGATTGTTTATCTTGTGGAATCGATGACAACATCAGAGTTTAATTCTATTTAATTATTTTAATGCTTTAATTGTTTATTTATCTCTTATACATTGTTAAGTATATTTTCTAACACCTTAGCACACCTGTATTATGTCAATGTGCAGTTCATATTGCAAAGCATGCACATACACACGCACACATTTAGTGACACCTAAATCAATTGAAATAATTTTAAGCGGGTCATTGAAATTAAAAGTTTTTTATGTGCTTGAGTAGCATTTAAGAGATTAATTGATTTAGATAATTTTTTTTGTAGATTTGAAGGACAAGTAAAAACCAAAGTTCTGATGACCTGCACTAGTCATATTAATGAAATATTAAAATAATCGAAAAACTAAGCCTCAGTTTTAAAAATCAAATGTGTTTTTGACACATTAAGCAGCAACGTAAAAATAATGTAACGGATTAATGGATATTGTAATCAATTACTTATTTAAAGCAATGAAAGATGTGACACAGTTGTAATAAATTCTGTTGAACTTAATTTAAAATTCATATTATAATTATTTCCCAACATATTTCCTGGAATAGTGTCGTAAATATATTTCGCACGTGACATATATGGATTTTTTTCTTAAGAATATTTAAAAATTTTGTTGTATGGCAATAACAAATTCACCGATTGCCTTTTTAGTTTGATAAAATTTGATTTTAATTTAAAGCAAAATGCGTGGGCTTTAAGTTGCTAAATCAGTACGTTTTCAATGTGAGTGACTAAATAATATACAAAGTTGCGTAGACAAAATGGCAATGTAATCAAATATTTACCCCTCTTATTCATAAAAAATTTTTGAGTTAAAAAAATTATAAACCTAATTTTTTTATAGAGATTTTATTTTCAAATAATGTTATAAGTTTATAAGTAGTTTACATAAAAAGTTCTGCTAAAGTGTAAATGAAGACTTGATTTTAACTACAAAATATTTACATTTAAAAAGAAATAAAAATAATTTTAGTTGAATGTTTAAACTATATCGTAAAAATAACTTTAATAAAAGTGTTTTAAAATAACATTTAATAGGACATATGTACATTACTAGGCCGGCCACCAACAAAACAAACAAAAGCGTATAATTAATATTGAATTATGTATTTGAAGTGATACACCAGACGTATGATTAACAAACGTTATTTTATTTTAAAGTACATCTAATGCATATCAACGAATTTAAAAACTACCATAATAGCACAAAAATAATAATATAAAAATAATTATTAAAGCAAATATAGAAAATCTCATTACCACCATAAAAGCTGCTAAATTTGTGAAACGATTGAAATACAAAATATTACTAAATAACAACAAAATTATTAAAAAAACAGCTCGATACAATAATTTTGGTAATACAAGTATATATAAAAGATAAAAAAAGATGATCTGATGTAAAACCCAAAAAATGGAAAGACGGTAAATATTCGAACCAAAAACCTGCTAAAATACAAAACTTTGCTGAATTGTAAAAAATCGTTAAAAGAAATGCGAAAATCAGAAAAAAATCGCAAACAAAAAACTCAACAAAATTTTATGGGGTTTTGGGTTTTTACTTAAAAGACAAATCAGTAACCAAAAAATAATATTCAATTGGGAAGTTGACTTTTATACGACAAAAAATTTTTAATATAAGGGTATCAATTTCGAAACTCATGTTTCATTTCACAAGTTTTTTTATTGCACTACTTTATACGACAAAATTAAATAAATAAAATACACTGTGGTTTTATTGAAACTAATTAAATTTAAAACAAAAACACAATAAAGTTTAGCAAAACCAATAAATAAATAAACTTTTCATTCGCTTATAAGTACTATAAACATTTGTTTAAAATATCGCGAACTAAATAAAAAACAGAAAAAACACAAAAATTTTTTTAATCATTAATTTTTTTTTAATCAGCTCCCAGAGTTCAATTTGGTTATAAAATTACAACTTTGTTTTTGTAAGCAACAAAAAAATATATCTTACCAAAATTTATGATTCTGAGTTGTGACTGTTTATGATTTAGTGTGCGATATGTGTATCATATACATAAATTACTAACGTTTTCAAAACGTTTCCGAAATCGCCATTTGGTTTTATAATCACCTATTTGTTTCATATTCTAATCAAATACATTAAACTTTATGTCAAATTTATATTCCAATTTTATATAAGCAAACAATAGTTTAAAAAACAATTAACATATCATTTAAACTGTCATAACTGTAGGGAATTAAAAGAAATTAATGTTAAGAAATTTAAACAATAGAAATTATTAGGAAATAAAAAATTTAAATTTGACATATTAATAATAAAAACATCGTTTGTGGGTGGACTTAGATTGGCAAATAATTTACATTTATAAAAAAACTTTGAGAATTAAAAACAAAATAAAAAACTATTTTTCTCATACAAGCAAATATATATTTTAAAAGGTGTTTAACCTTACTAAAGAGATAAAATTAAAAAACTTAAGCAGTTAAATTTTCAATAGTTTATAGTTATATAGTTTTAATATTATTATTATTTTAAATTACTGTTAACACAACTGGAACAATGGGCGAATTTAGCAGAGTACCACGTTGATAAATGTTTATTAAGTTGTAACCTAATTCAGCTTTGCATGTATCAGCTGATGGGGTCGTTATATTGAAAAAAAAAATGCTGTTACCAACAGAAAAGTATAAAAAGATTGTTTTAAGTCAATTTATTTCAACTAAAATAGTGTCTTTTAAATTCAAATTAAAAAAAGTTTTAAAAAACTGATTTATTTTAAAAAATTGTTTAAAAAAACACGAATAAATATTCTTTTAGTTTATCGGCGTAAAATATGTAAATAATTGAAATTTTTGCCAGTTTTGTTACGCCTTACGGGTTTCAAAGGCAAATTGGTTGAGCATGTTTTTCACAAAATTATTTAATTTTAATTGACGTTTATTCGGTACGAAAAGTTGCATTGTCTGCCTTTATTTTATTTACAACATAAATGGCGTACTTTACCCCGTAAAATTTGTTATTTTTACTTATTTTATGCCGTTTTAAGCTTATTTTTACACAAACATTGTTTATAAAGTACATTAGTGCAAACATTTAGCCTAACAATGGACCAAAGTAAAGCCGGACTTTGGCTGCCTTCTAACGAATTGTTCTTTTCACAATAGGTTTAATAACTGTTTATTTGTTTTACAAATTAATACAAACATATATTTGTATAAGGAAATCTTTACTGAATATTTTTGATTAAAACTAAAAATTCATACATAACCATAGTACTTGGTATAATATAAGCAACATATTCAAAGTTGGTCCATTACTCGTGAACATTTTTTTTCCGTTTTCAATTATTTTAGCAATAAACACGCAGAGAAAAGACATGGTTGCGCAAGATTACGACAGCTATGAACTTTTTCTTTGCAATAAAATTTGGTTGGCGCAAGCATATAATATTTTTTTTTTGTTTGATTTCAAAGTCTATTTGCTATGATAATCAAGTTTATGATAGCATATATGTATTCATTATATGACTACCGCTAACTAAATTTCTAATATGATTTCTGCAAATCATGGTATGATATAAGAACTGGTTTTGCCAAACATATAATGATTTGTTGGCAAAAATTATATGATATTTATAGTATTTAAATAATAATTAATTAATGATAGGCGCAACAGCAGTATATTAACAAGGAAATCAAATAATGTTTAAACTTTAATCATTTGTATTTTGCATTATTCTTGTTCTAGTTAAGTTTTATGAGTTATTAAAGAATTTTACTGTCAGCTGTCAACCTGTAAAAATTTGAAAATCAACTGCTAAAATAGTACTTATAAAATAATTTTTTATTTAAATATTTAAAAACAAAGTGTTGTGAAAAATACAATTTAAATGGTACACACAAGAGGCAAAAAGGGACAATGTAAATTAAAATTGTCAATTAATAAATAAAAAATACGTGTGTGTTTAGTATAAATATATTTGTTAACAAAAAATTAACCATTTTATTTTAATCTGATTATTTATTAATTAGCCAATACTTTGAAAGTTTCAAATTAAAAAATTAATTGCATCATACATTTTGCAAATGTTTGTAAACATATATTGTCTCTGAAAACTGCATTTCATTTTCAATCATTCTATGGTTGCAAAAATGTCTGTGACTATTAGTTCAAATATGGTACATAGCGTTTGTTTAATACTTAAAATATGCAAAAAAAAATATATCAAAGGAATCCATTGGGCTTTGGGAAGCTGCGACACAATTTTATGGGTGTGTGGAACCATATTATGATTCCACGAGTCATATTATGATCGTGGGGGATAACAGTATGGTAACAAGACAACTTGCTCAGATTGTTTGGATAATACAATAACTATAAAGAATCATTTTGTGATCCCCTAAAAGCAACGTTATGATATTAAGGGATCAGCACTATAGATGAAAAACTATTTTTATTAAACAAACTATGACTATAGCTAATCATAATTTTATTTAACTGCAATCATACATCCCAGTTATATTATGATGCTCTTAGATTATGATTACCTCAACCATTTTTTTTCTGTGTAAAAGCTTTGTAAACTAAATCACGTTTACTACATCTCAAGCAATAAAATATGAAACACTACTGACAAACTTAATTTATCATGTTGTTCAGCAATATTTTCATAAACATACAAACGTTAAGTAAGAATTAGACACATAATTCTCTTTATTAATATGCAAGTGAGTTGGCAGATTTTTACAACCATAAAAGCGTTAGCAGTGAGTTAATATATGCGGGATATGAGGTTCATCTAAATTAAGTTTTTTTCTAATAAATCGTGGCATAATAAAACGATAAAAAATTGTAATTTAAAATTAAAAAATGTTAAAAAAGTTTTTAGCTTGTAATGATAACAATGTTGACAAATTGTATTGTATTTTAATACATTTTTATATTCTTTGTTTTTCCAGGAAAATTTACAAGCTTACACACATACATATGAATGGGTAGCTTTTTTGAATAAAAATGTATTGATGTTGAGGGCAAATCGTGCTCAAATTAAAAAGTAGTGTTTTTCTAATTAAAAACTTTTTTTGTTCCATATAATTTTTTTGGTCCTTTAGGTAAAGACTTTTTGCAATTTTATTGTTTTGCGAGACGTTGTTTTTTCTCGCAACATAATTATTTAAAAAAATAATTTTTTTAAGCTTTTTAATAAATTTTTTTTCAAACCCCTTGTTATGAGAGAGGTTTAAGCGATTATGACCAGCGTTTGTTTAATTTAATATATTTTGACATATTAAGCTGATGACTTTAAAACTTTTCAAAAAGAATCCTTTTTGTATGTAACGTTTTGATATTAATATCTACCAAGCAAACCAAGAGCCATTTGCTTTAGTTGTTATTTTTTTTAATTACTGTAGAGATATCAGTCTGTAGGGAAAATTTTATTCAATTGCTTTTTAACCTAACTTCAACGTTAGTGTTTGCAAGGTACTTACTTGCCTTTGGTATAACTATAAATCCCAAAAAATTTTAGGCAATTATTATAAGGCTTAAGAGTATTATGAAAATTTCCTTTTTCAATAGAGGTTTTTAATTTTCATTAGAAAAATTAATTACAAAGCCGTTCAAAATAATATGAAAAATCAAAAGTGTTTTGATTTTTCCTCAGTAATTTAAAAAGTGATATTATAGGGCTAAAGGTAGTAAGTAGCAAATATCTTTTGAAATTTGTATTTTATAGCACAAACATACATGGTATGTGTTACAAATACACTAAATGTAAGTCAAGTATAATAAAACAAAAATGAATTTAAGGTGTCCAGTAATATACATATATTTGAAAAAAGTTTCATTATAATTTAAACAAATACTATGTATATGCGCATACATATCGCCGTCAAAAGTGCATATCATTAAAAAAATTTCAATTCTGATTAATTTACATCCCTCTACCAATTTGAAGATTTCTGCTATCAAAAATGACGTTTATACCCAAAATTCAAATTGACACGTCCTTCTTTTTTTAGAAAAATAAAGTATAAGATACGATTAAAAATACTTTAAACCACCAAGTAGTTCAAAATTAAAATTCTCAAAAAGAGAAAAAAAGTTGTGTAAAATACAAAACAATCCAAAAATCAAAAATACGTTTTTTGTCTGTTCCTGTAATTTTGAAAAAAGTAATGCTACGTACTTTTGGATTTCCGACGACTATATGTAGGTATACATATATAAGTGTACATTTGTATATATTGCACACCCAAACACACACACACAATTTTTTCTACAAAAAGTACAAAATTCAAAAACACATGCAATTGTTGTGACGGACTGAAAAAGACATTGATGCCGATTTTCATTTATTATAATAAAGACAGGCAGGGTCTTTTTAAAGTAAAAATATAAATAAAAATCTTAATTTAAATTTAACGTCATTGCAAATCAGACAGAATATATTTATGTTTATTTAAATTTATTACTAAAACCTATGGTTTGCGTTAATGCACTACTTACACGTGGCCGAAAATTACAAAAAATTAAAATAAATCTCAAAAATAGATTAACGAAAGAAAATCTTTTTTAAATTAAAAAATTATTACATTTTTCCTTGACTGCCTCATGGACACCAAATTAAATTGAAAACCTTTGGATGAATTCTGTGAACTACTTTAACCCAAACGTTACAAAAATTTCTTTGTAAAAATTTAATGGAAAAACTGTGTTTTTTTTTTTGAAATTATAAATAAAAGGTCAAATGCATTTAGACACGCGCTGCAAATATTCAATAATTTTGAAATGTTTATCGTATGGGTAAACTTGATTGATGACATCTTAATTGAACAAAAACCAAATTTTCATTTCAATATTTAAAACATTTACTTTTTTTTATAAGCTGCACTGATAAGATTCAACTAAAAAAAAACCCAAAAAATACAAAGACTATTGCAAGTGCAAGAATTCATCATCGTCCCTTTGTATGAACAGAAATGGAAACGAACTTACTATTTACACTATAACGTAAATCAAGAATTTAAAGACTAAAAGAAATTTTAAACTGATTGTTTGTTTTAACCTCGCAAAAGGAAAGAAAACGTTTATTTATTTATTATTTATTGACAAGGTTAGAAACAAAAAAGGTCAAAGTTCATAGATTCACCCATAAGTGACTTTTCAAATTGTACAAAATTTTTTTAATGGGAAGAATTTTTTTCAATATTCAAATCAATATACATGAGAAACAAAAAATAAACAGCAGGTATTAGTTGCCCTTTACTCCGAAGTATACTTTTAATGCAAACATTTAACTAATAACAAGGAGACTGTTGTACTCTTTAGCAAGCCAGCCAATAATATATTAAAGGTCTTAAATTAATGACTCAAATATAATTGTAAAAGCTCTTAAATGCAGCATATAGGATCCACATAACTATAATCAAAAATCGCGGCTTATATTTGAAAAACAAAATTAAACAGTGAACCTCAAAAAAAAAATTTAAAAAATAGATATCGACATCAATTTCAATTTTTGTAAATAAACTTTAAATTGAGTTTGTAATTTATTTATTTCAATCAAATTTTTGAACTGAAATATATTCCAGGATGCAGTTAAAGTACTTAGTATTATTGCTATATTCCGATATTAAACGAGTGCCCACGAGAAATCGTATCTCGATTTAAAAATTCATTACACTCGGCCAATATCGAAATTACTTAATATTTACTCAAAATCTATATTCTTAGCTATCACAGTTTCAATAACGAGCCCAAAGCCAAATTAGTAAAAAAATGACTATAAATAGAAAACAAATATATATACTCTTAAATAAACAATTATGTAAATATAAACTTTCCTAAATGGACAAATACCTTTTAGTAAATAAAATTAATTTAATCAACTTTGACTTAGATACATTTTCCTATTGCTTTTCAAATTCAATTTCTCTCATTTAATACTCGCAATAGCGCTGGCACTGACATTAACATTGAAGTAATCTATAGAAATGCCACAATCTTGTTAAAAAAAATATTAAATCACTCACTCACTTTATCAGTACAGCGCGAACAATTGTCAGTATTAGCAATAGTGCCGCAACAACTACAACAAAAACTAAACAAAAGACATATAATTAACAATAGGAATCATTTGATAAACAATTGATTTAATGTTGGCTTTAATTAAAAAAGCGATGCAAATATTACGAGGATCGCATCTGAACTTTTAAGTTTTTTTTAAAGAGTTTTTCATTGAGGACAATTAATTTATTTTTTTTGTCAAACAAAACCTTACGAAAGGATTATAAAAGGAAAACTTTTAAAAGGTATAAAATATTTTCGTCGAAAATTTTTTACAAGGTTAATCTTTTTTTGCAAAATAAATAAAGTCTTTCGCTAGAATACAAATGTAAGAAAAAGAAATTTAAAATTTTTTTCATAACAAGATCAGACTTATCTCGGCTAAAGACCTAACCAGGTTGTGCAAAGCTGGTCTTTTCCCTTTATCTGCAATTGATATATTAAACAAAGTTTTATGGAATTTTTTTCAACTAATTTAATTAAGTCGTCCAAATAAAAATATTTTCGATGTACCACCCTCGTAAGTAGCCATTTTTTTTAAATTAACAATAAAATGTTAAAATGTTTCAAATAATATACAAATGTTTCTAAAGCAAAAGTATTAATTTGCTACAAAAAAGCCTGCCTATATGATATAAAATTTAAGAAAAGTTTTGCAAACAAAATGAAAATTTCTTCGAATTCAGCTAAAAATTTGTTTTACCATTTAGCGATAGTGCTTGCGTTTGTATTAAATGTTCTTTATTTTCCCAGACTTGTCACAAATAATGCATGAACTTGACGTTAATACTCAGTTAGTGCTGTTGTTGTTACTGTTTTTTAAAATTTTTTATTAATTTCTAATACATGCTGAGGCCGTTACTCTCGTTAACACATAGTTTTGTAAATATTTGGATGATTTAAGTATTAAGAGTCAATTTTTAAGACTCCAGATGTTTGGTCAGGCACGTCGTTGTTATTGATTGTTGTCAACAAGAGCAGCAATATTATTAGCTTCAAAGTTGTGGTTGTTGCAGCCATTAACCTGTGTCAACAATTTAATAAGTCGTTTTTCCTGTGATTGCTTATTATACGTTTAAGTATTTCAGTTTTGCTTCTCGTGTTTTTGTTAGAGTTTTCTTCTCTTAAATCAAAGATTATTTTCTTGTTAGCTTCTTATTGTCCAAGGTGAATTTATACAAGGTGCAATTACAACAGTACAACTTTAACATTACAACAACAATAAGCTATTTTGTTGGTGTAAAAAAGTTCATGAAAATGTATAAATTAAAAATTAGTTAAAGCCTGTACAATAAATGTAAACATTAATATTTTTTGACATAAAAGTGCACAAAAACAAAAACCGTCAGCTGGGATAGGGATGCCACCTTTTATGTAAATTTACATTTCTATTGTTTCTTAAAGCTAAGTACGTCCTTGCGAGCCAAAAACATACTTACATAAGTGTATCATTTAGTTTGTTTTCTCTACAAAATGTATTTGCTGATTTATAAAATGTAAACGTAAACTAATTATTCTACTGAAAAATTTTTTGTGAATGCCTAATATTTCGAAACTTAATGTTAAAATAACCGAGATGCGCAATAGATATTTCAAGGAGATTGTTTTTAAATCAGCTAAAATTATTTAATTTTAACTTAAGTCCTTCGTTTAACAAGAATAAAAAATTTACCAGTATAAAATTTGTTTTCACCCTAAATGTAAATGATCAAAGGCTTTACCTCATTAATGGCATTGTGCTACATTTTTAACGCAGATAAAACCTAATAACTTGTCTTAAAATATTTTTGAAAAAAATTATTTTTAAATTATTTGCTGTTGAAAGGGAGATTGTAGTTTTCATTTCATTTGTACTTTCGCACTTACGTTATTCTGGTTCTATTGATAAATATCAAATGGCCAAGATTTTAGGAGAATTGCAGGCATTTGCAAAAACCGAATCATAAAACCAACAAAAAAAAATTTATTTAAAGTGAAATTGATAAAACTTTATACTTAAGTGAACACTGAAAAAAGTAAAGTAAACCAAATTGTATAATGCTTCACCACAGATATATTTTTAAAGAAACTTAATTTTATATTCAACTCCTTTTTAAAATAATTAATCAAATCTCTGTTTCACCCAAAATATGGCGGATATATATTTCTTCCGTTGAATTTGAAAGACATTAAGATATCTGTTAAGGGGCTTAGAAAGAAATATGAGGAAACTTTTCACACATGCTGGCGTATCTTGATTGAAAATATGCATTTAAATTGATACGAAGTTTATCAGTTTTACCTTTGACTTTTACCCTTTACCTTTGCTAGCTTTACCATTGCAACGAATAATAAGGAAAATTTTGTTTCAGTGTAACAATTAAACTTATTGAGAAATGTAAATACTATGAGTAAATTTTGTGTAGTGGGTGTATTTTCCTACTCTTCTAAAAGTTTAACAAACTTACCACATTTCAATGTTTGTGTCAGTTTGTTTATTCAGTTAGAAAGCTTTTTATCTTTTTAATGTAAGATTTTTTATGTATGTGTGTGTGTGTACGTGCAAACGTTTGCACTTGTGATGATAGTCAATTGCATTTTAAATTTTGTGAGCGAAAATAAATAAAAACTTTTCTCGTTAGTCGAAACCTTTTTTATACAAAAAATAAAATACATCGTTTATTTGCCAAAACAACGTCATAATTAAAAAAAAGTTATTTCGAGATAAACGCGTTTGAAATTTTCGATTTTCTAACGCTTACTAAAAAAGACAAGCGGCATTTACTCTTTAAACACTCAAAGTAGAAACAATTAAAAGATGAAATTTATACACGGTATAAAGCAAAGCATAACCAATAATATTCATTGTTAATCCCAAAATCGCATTTTTTGTTTTATGACGTTGTTTTGGCAAATGGGCGATATGCACATACACATGAAAAGAGAATTTTCTTTTGAACTTATACTAGGTAATCAATTTTAATTTACACTTATGGGTTTTGTCATATGTTGATGTTTTGTTGATTTCATATAAAAAAAAATCAAACAAAAATTTTAAAGAAGCGGACGAAAAACTAAAATAAAAGCTTAAAAGATTTTAGACAATTTTTTTTTAAGAAAAAAGTTCAAACAAACGTTCAAGCTCAAGGCAAAAATGCATTGAACGCACGTTCTGAGACCAATGATAAAATTGAAACAAAAATAATAAAATATTTTACAAACAATTTGCTCAAGAGATTAACAATATTTTTTTTTAAATCTTGTATATTTGTTATTATTGCTTTTGTTTTAAATGTTGTTATTATTGTTGTTATTGGTGTTGTTCTGGTTTTTAAACAAAATGTGAGTAAGGAAAACAATAAAGCAAATAAATATAAATATTCGTATGACTATGAGCCAAAGTTCATAAATTTTACATTTACAAAAATAAATATTAAAATGAAGTCTTTTTCTCGTTTCAAAAGTGTTAAGACTTTTTATTGGTCGTCTTATTTACAATTGTCTTATTTAGGTAATAATTAATTTTTCTTTTTTTACATTCAACAAAATTCAAAATATTTAAACAAAAGGTCTGAAGATGACGAAAAATACGCAGAAGATGTTGTTATTAATAGCATGAAAATGAATGTTAAAAAATTGAGAGACTTAGAGATACAAAGACAACCAAATTTTAAACCTTATTTTAGAAAAGTTAAAAATAGTCGGAGATTAAATATTAAACAAATGCGCACAAACAGTAAAAACTACGGTAGCAAGACAATAAAAAGCGTTAAATTAATAAGAAAATATAAAAATTTAAAAAAAAGAAAAGAAAAAAATTTTACATAATTCCCTAAACAATATCTATTTAATATTAAATGAAAAGGACTTTAAAGGAAATTATGTTTCAATACAGATTAACTGTAGTTGAAAATCTTTTAAATTTTATTAATATTGAGCAATTTTTAAAATACTATTTTTTTGTTTAATTAACGAAGATAATTAAACTAAACATATTAAATAGTGATTATTTTATGAGGCATAATTAAAAACAATTTTTAAAATTCATATAAGTTTAAAATACCCAGGAAAATCTTTTTGAATTTGGGTAATAGGTTTCCATTATTACACAGGTAATAAGGTACTGAGGTCTTTACACCAGAAAAATTACCCATTAATACAATAACATGATTGTTAAGAAGACTTTGTACATTATTTTTATTTTAAAAACCTTATTTTTTAATATTTATCCTGCGGGTAATGGGTCTCAATTGGTCGGGGTAATCGTCCGTTCAGGTACAAAACCTGAATTTGACGAAAGGTATTGGTCGTGATGGGTAAAAAGGCACACATCAAGTGACTGTTTAAAAGGTGTTAAAGAGGTTAGGGGAAAAGAATAGAAATACTGGTCCCTACACATAAACATACATCTGTTTATATACACACACACACACATACGCGTAAATACAAAAAAAGTAGATTGAACAGGATCTTAAACAATTAATGCAAAATAGGATTGGCCTCTAACCCGTTCTGAGGTGTTAGTTTTGAACCAATTGCCCCCTCCAATGACAACGCAATGTGAAAGTGACAGGTTCTCTTCATGTAAAGTGCAAGAACTAGAACCAGTCCCTACCCTAAGGAACCGTTCATGTCAATAGTCTTGGGTCAGTACACTTTCCCGTAGGGTTGGTACTAGTAGTTTATTTTTTTTGTAAGCACATTTGTGGTGGGGATTGGAAATTTCGAACAACACAAACAAAAATAACTAATTATTCAATCAAAAATTAACCAGTGCTTCTTCATATATAATATTACTTGCTTACATACCCGGTAATCAAAGGTTTTGCTGGTTGGCTACTGGTTTAGTATTAAAATTTCGTCTAAGTCTTTCTTTTAAATATATTTAAAATATAGGACTAAACATATTTAATCCAAAAATAAGTTTTAGCATTAAATTTTATAAAATATCTTTAAAATGAGGTAAATTTTATATGGAATCGAAGGTAAAAATTTGATTCAATTTTTAAAGTCATTTACACCTACAGAAAATTTTTCTCATATTTTTATGCTATAAAAAACATATGCCCTTATCATTTCGTTTAACGAACTTGCTTAGAACAATTTGAAGTAGTTATGGCCTTCATTAAAAATTGAAATTGAAATTTAATTTTCAACAGTTGTTTTTAAAAAACTAATGTAGAGAAAATAGTCCAAAATTTATACACCAACTAAAGTAAAAACTTTCAACACTATTTGCAAAGCATATGGCAAAATTAAGTTTATATAATTGTTATATATATTTTTTAACATAAAAAAATATTTTCAACAATGTTAAACAATCAAAAGCGACACTCAAAAAAAAAAAAAATAAAAATAAAATCAACTTAAAAGAAATATCAAATTCATATTAAAACATAAAAGACCAAAACCGACAAAATTTTCAATAAAGTTTTAATAAATATTAATTTAATGTACATATGTATACAAATATGTATTATGTTTCAGTATAAGACTACATACGTATTGTATTTTAAAAGTCGCTTGAATAAAACTAAAATTAAATTTAGGTTTTCTAACCTTCAAGACATGGTGCCTGAGTCATTGCTAACTCAAAAATAGTCTGTTGCTGCATTAAAATTTACATTTATATATATGGGGTATTCAAACGGTATGCTATCAAGTCATATTGTCTTAAAGTTTTAATAATTTGCAATAGTTTAAAAAAAACTGTTGTTGAGCTTAAAAGAAAAAAGTTCTATATTAATAAGACTTTTTGAACTGTGTTTATTGTTTTGTCATAAACAGTAGAAACCTGATCCGGGCGGACGAAACTCTTTAGTTAAGCCGTTGATATAGTTAACAAGTCGCAGTCATTAATTTTAAAACATTTTTGAAATTACTTATTTTTCTGTTTTCTCCAGCAGCTGATTTAAATTTAAAATAGCACACTTAATTATGAACGGATGCTCACAACAGTAGTATTTTTTCGTTTTATTTTTTTAAGAATCATGACTTTATGACTACCTTGTGAATACCCTAATTGTTTTTTTTAAATATTATTGTTTTTTTTTAATATTTTACTGTAATTTTATTTGTCGTTAAAAACCTTAAACACTCGTAGTTAAATCTCAAAAGTTTATTTCATTTAAAGCCTTTCAATCTTTTAATAAAAGTTAAATTCAAAAATTATTTTTGCTTTTAATTTCACTATGGCTTAGGAGCCCACAACAGCTATTAAACTTTATACTATGAAAGCGTTGCCAGAAATTAAAAAAACTCCTCCTTTTTTTGCCTAAAAAAACATTTCACCCAATGAAACTAGTAAAGATTTGGTTAAAAATGTTAAAAACTTGTCAATAAAACTTTGGTGTATTTATTTTATAATATAACATTTTTCTGTTTGAATCGATTTTATTGTAATTTTTGTTATTTTGAATTATTTGCAAAACGGGTTTTAGCTATTTGTTTATAAAAATATAAAATATTTAAAAATAAATATATTGTTGTTCTTGTTGATTCACTTTAAGCTTTTTTAAGTTAATCTTTAGTCGCTGAATTAAAAAATTTCCATTGATACTATTTTAGTTTAAGGTCTTAATTAAAATTATTTTAAATTCTATTTCTTTAAAGCCACTGAAGCGAATTAGGGCATAAATACTATTCATTTTCATTAGCATTTTTTAAGATATTTTTGGTAGCAAAATACTATTTCAGAAATTAAATATCAAAGTGTAACTCCATTATTTATTTTGGTATAATGCGTCGATACATATGCAAAGAAGAAACCTCTTTTTTTTACATAAAAGAAACTTTTTTTAGTGCCTAAAATGGTATTAAAAACTATAAATGATTGTAGGTTGTTCATTTTAACAGATATTTTAAAGCTGCAAATTTAAAAGTTTTTTCAAGTCTTTTGTTGACTTTTTTTCTTTATATTTACGTCATTTCATATACTTTATTTAGAGCAAAATTATTAGATAACAGTTAATATTAAAGTTTAATAACGACGTCATATTAGATTATAATTATTTAATTTTAATTCAATATTCCGCATCTAAACAATTATGTTTTAGTAAAATGTAAACAAACATCATAACAAACCGGATTGTAAATATGTCAGGCCACTTGGTATTTCTGATTTACATCTTTTTTTTTTTTGTTTCGTGGTAAACACATTTTTATATTAAAAAATAATTAATTTCGACATTATTGTTCTTAAAAAGCCGAAGGGCTTCCTAATAGTTCTAGAAAAGCGTTAACGATTAGATATCAAAAGCATATTCAAACAAAAAAAGGTGGACAAGAAAAAGTTAAATTTTTTATCTTATGAAAATAAATATAATGTACTTTGAACATAAATATTATTATCTAATCTCATGGCTACGTTTGAAAATTTTAAATTTATTTATTTTAATTAACAATCAGATTTAAAAAAATAATAAAAAATATTAATTTTATCTGAATAAAAATAAAAATAAATGGGCAACCGACCATGTCCTTGAAGGCTAAACAAGTTAAAACTCTCAGCATTTCCCACAATAAAAAGTAAAATTTTTAATATTAAATTTTTCCCAATACATATAAATGCAAGCTTTAGTAGGCAATTTTGCTGACGGGAAATTCTATTGTGACGGGTGTGACCATTTTGCTGGCTTTTTGCATATAACCTAAACAATTTAAAATTTTTATATAAAAAAGCCCATAATTTCCAAGTATGGTAAAGTTTTGAGACGATAAATAGTAAGTAGACACTGAAAGAACAAAATCTCTGCTCACAATTTCCACTTAAAGACTGTGACGGGGCTGACCTTAAAAAATTTACTTTAAGAACGATCTTAATTAATTCATTTTTTTCTTAGTACTTTAGTGTTTTTATACGTGTTTCAGGCTTAATTTCTACAAAAAAAACTGCTATTGCTTAAGAAAACCTCTTTTAAGTAATGTGACGGGTATAAGTGACATTTTCATCAAAACGTAAAAAAGAAGAGTCGATTATTTAATATGTGATTAATTTAAGCTACTGCTAAATAAATATAAAATAAATATCGACCAATTTATTTATATTTCGATCGTTTTCATATTTTTTAGAAGTAAATTCATCGATTTTTTTTTTAAAGAGAAGAAAGCAATTTTACCCAATTTTGGGCAGTTTTAGGTGGAATATAGTTTCCAGCCGATAATAGTCCTTTTAGCTCTTTTCGGCAATAACGGGGGGTGAAGCTGACCCAAGTATTTATATTTTATAGTAAATCGTCGAAAGCTTCTCGTTGGCGTTCCCTCTCGACTTAAGTCGAGAGGGAATATTCGGTGAAGTTAGCTGTGCATCCAATATAATATTTAAAATTCTTCACTTTCTCATTAAACCTACAAAGACTTACACATCAGATAATTTTTAAGTACAAGGGGCAAATTACGTCATTCGATTCCAATCGAAATCTAAAAATTTTTATAAGAATTCCTTTATTAAAAGAATTGACAACTCGATCGATCAAGTAGAATTTAGATTCGAATCGAATGCCATTATACGCCCCCAGATTTCCAATTGCTATTTTCAATTCGAAGTTTTTAAACTTTTTTTTTTTAGATTTTCTCCTAAAAAACCCCAAGTCAGTTCAACGCCTTTTCACGTTACATAAGCGAAGTCTTGCAATGCGCAATCCTCTCTCACAAAATACCTCAGTTTGATTGACTTTTAGCTTCATTTTGATTGTATGCTTGTACTTTTCCACGAAATATTGTTTTTATTTCAGTAAGATGTTTAATTTCAAGTGCTGCTGTTGTTGTTTTTATGCTACCAATTGATTTATTATGGATTTGAAAAATAAAAAAAAACAGAAAGAGATTTTCTTCTTTAAAGATTAAACTGTAGCAGTTAAAACGAAAAAATTATTTTTCAAGGGATATTTTTCAATGTTTTTGTTTTCTTTTTATTTTTCGTTTGTTACTTCGCTAAAAGCCATTAACTTTTCCAAATAATGTGTTTTTGCTTTAAAAAAGTATTTTTTTATAAAAAAAAAACTGTGCACTGTACAAATGTCCTTCCCGCAGTAAGCATTTTGAAATATAAAAGGCTCAAATATTATTTTACCTTCTCAAAAGTTATTCATGATATGTTTAATTGTTTTTTAAGTCTTCATATTTTATCAAGTATGATATTAAATTAAATTCAATCATAAAATGTTAAATGTATCGAAAGTTACTCCAATCATTTGTTTGGCACTTTGAGCAAACTAAAGCGCAATAATTCCTTTTTCAATCACTTTATACGCACGAGCTTTTTATGGAAAAATTTATAATGTCAGTCATTTAACTATCAAAATAACTGACCTACTGACTGATTAATTGTGTTCATCCATTCGGGCATTATTAATCAAATTACTCATGTTGTGAATATGGGTTTTGTTTTGTCACAAAGTCAACTGAAAATGTAATCAGTTGATGAAATCCATTTAAGCCAAAGACTGTGGTCATTGTGGTCACCCACCCACCACCCACTTTCATTTAAACTTCACATTTAACATAATTATATGCCAACCACGTTAAATATGGAATATTTTGTGAGAAAGCAAAAGGCAGCAAAACCGTAATGAGGCTTTAGACATACGAATGTGATTAATAATTCAAATCAAACTTAAGAAATTGCCTTTAAGTCATACAACATTAACTTATGAGTCTTTAATAAACTGTAAATATTTCAAAATGTAAACGCACGTTCCATGAGGCAAATAGTTGCATCTAATGGGTCGGTTTCTTTACTTTTTGTGTAAAATTTAGTAAAATAAAAACAAAACGAAAGTTATTTTACCAAAACAGGAAAAATAAACAAAAGGCCGAGAAAAATGTTAAATGCTTTTAACAGTTACGAGATTATGAATATGTAAAAGTTACCAGACTATGATATGGAAAGTTATCCCGCAGGATCCCAATGCTGCGTACAAAAGCAAAACTATTATTCTGGTGAAAAACCTAATACTCGTAGAAATCAAAAAAATATATATAGGGTATTCACAAGGTAGTCATAAAGTCATATGTCTTAAAAAAATAAAACGAAAAAAAACTACTGTTGTGAGCATCCGCTCATAATTAAGTGTGCTATTTTAAATTTGAATCAGCTGCTGAAAAAAACAGAAAAATAAGTAATTTCAAAAATATTTTATAATTAATGACTGCGACTTGTTAACTATGTATATCAACGGCTTTACTAAAGAGTTTCGGCCGCCCGGCTCAGGTTTCTACTGTTAATGACAAAACAATAAACACAGTTCAAAAAGTTTTATTATTATAGAACTTTTTTCTTTTAAGAACAACAACAATTTGTTTAAACTATTATAAAATATTAAAACTTTAAGACAATATGACTTGATATTTGAAAAATTTTAAGATTTCTATATTATTTTTTTTTTATTTTTACTTAACCTGATATAATTTCAAGGGCATTATAACGTCATCGTTATCTGATTTCATAAAATATATTTAACAAAAGGCAGCCAACAATTAATAAAAGAATCGAAGAAGTTGATTTTTAATTTTTCATTGATATTTGAAAACAAATATATGCATATGTATGTGTATGTGAATATTAAACTTTAAAAATAGTAAATGAAAAGAGGTGCAAAGTAATAGAAAATAGTTGTAGATGTTATTAATAGAATTAGATTTTTTAAAAACTTAAAGAGAGAGGCGTTGCAAGAAATACTTACATAAATATTTTAAAAATGAACAACTAAAAATTATTAACTGAAATTCTTATTAATGTGCGAAAAAATGTTTAATCTTTAGATACAAACATTTTCACCCACTTCTTTTTTTGGTAAATCAGGGTGGAGTGGCTAAATTTAATTGTGCAGTCATCTCATCAACATATATGCATATCTTTGTATTTACATATGTACGTTTGTATGCATATATTACTGTTGTTGCTGTAGTTTATTTTTTTCGTGTTTTAGGAGTGATTTCTCTAAAACCACAATTTTTAGTGACTGATTAAGTGGTTTTGACCATTTGTAGCTTAGTTTGTGTACGTATTAACAAATATATGCTACAAACACATACATATGTACACACGTATTTATGCTCATATGTGGCTACTAAATCTCTTATTAAGTTTAATTTATTTATTTTTTTTTTTAACTTAAAATTGCAGTGTTTATCTGAAACTAGGTAAAGGGCAAAGCTGCTGCTGCGTACATTTGTACATCATAAGCAAAGCCGTCATCAATCGTTTGTCCATAAGTTGGTCAAACTACATATATGAACGTATGCGGAATGCATTTAAAACTGGTTAACTGATTAATAATGCGTGATTTTCAAATACATATGCACCAAGTTATACAATAAATATAAAATGAACAAACATACATACATACATATGTCATATGTTTGTAACTGAACTGACAGAAAACATTTTTGCAGACAGTTTATTTGTATGAATTAATAAAAGAAAAAACTTTAAAATAAAGAAACATTTATTCACTGAAACAAACGATTACATATTTGCATACTTATAACATGCGCATATTAATGCAAAAGGCAAATTGATATTATTTCGGCTGCCCAATTTTTGAACTCAATAACCGGCAAAAATTAAAATTTTTAAATAAGCAAGGAGGCAGACGTTTAAAATCGCATGTTTTTTCAGTTTTTTTCTTTTTTTAATCAAGTGGAAATCCTTTTTTATTAACTTCTTAAGATAACCGGCTGTTGCAAATCGAATATCGAACATCTTAATCGCCACCAATAGCACAAACAAACCCAAACATCAAAAGAAACTTGTTTAAAATTTTTAAAAATTGTTGGAGACGATAAATTAACATTTCTGCATTTAATTGTCAACTTGAAAATACTCCATCAAATAGCTCTTTATAACAGACCTATGAGGTGAATTTGCTTGTTACTTATAAAAATTGCTGCATACTTTAGGGATTAGAATTAATTAATTAACAAACAACCCCCAATATTACCGAATATTTTTATGAATGAATTTAAACTACATTATTACTAATTTTAAAACAAATTGTATTCTTCTACTAGGTAGTCCAGTCAATAAGGACATTTTAGAATGCTAGTATCTTGTGAATAAACTAGAAGAGACACTATTTTTCTCTTAAACCATTGAAGTTGGGTTGGCTTAGAACTTGGCACTGGTTAGATTAATATAAACTTTTTTTATATTTAAGGATTAAATACTTATTGTAAGTTCTTTGACATAAGGATTATAATGGAAGATATTGGGCCTTATTGTGTTTAGCGTAGTCGTGTCGGATGTTGTTGATTCCCCACCAAAACGACATGGGTGCTATTCATATAGCATTGGCGTATTTGTAAGACGGTACAAAAAAACAAAAAACGACTACGCCAATCACAATAAGGGTAATTGATAAGAATGAATAAATGATAAAAAAGAAAACGTTCTCGTTGTTATTAGTTTTTTTAGCAGTTTGATTTCTTATGCGAATTACATATGGCTAGCAATACTTTTGGTACATCTTTATTACTTTTGGCATAATGCTAAAATGCAATTAATGAGTAAAAGGCGTAGGTTCAATATAAAAGCATTTTTAATCTCCAAAAAGCAACACTGAGTTGGTACAAACGAAATAAATCAAAGTCACTGCATCTTAAATGGGTTTTTTATGTACTTTTGAAAATAGATTTACTATCTCTTTTAAATAATATCGTTTATGTATTTTTTAAATAAATTAATGCTTTATTTAGCTTTAACAATGTCTATAACAATAATTTAATTTTAATTTTTCTTTATACATTTATAGATGGGGGTTATTTATTTGATATCGATACACACAATCAATTATTTTCGTTTTCATAACATTTCTCGAAAGTTTTTTTTTCTCTTAGAGAGATATTAAGTCTCTTTTAAACTACCTTTTGAAAACATTTCGTTAATAGGTGCAACTTGTTGCTCCTTTTTATTTTGCACAATAAAAGCAATTTTAATTTAATGTTTTTTAATATATATAAACTATAAAATTTGTGTGAGGTACACATTGTTGTTTTTAAAAAAGAAAAAAGACAATTACAAATTGATGTTGATTTTTTTTTTGTTAATAATTTTTTATTTTGTGCTTAACAATTAAAATATATATAAGTTATATAACTTAATGATGTTGTAATTTTTGTTTATTTCTTCATCATAATAAACATTGTTCTAAATTTGTTTTTTCACTTCCTTTGGTTGTTTTTAATAAATAAATTGCCATAAACAATTGTAAGAGTTTTTCTTTAACAGCTGCATGCATATATGTGAATTAATAAGCATGATTTGCAACAAACAAAGTAGCATCGGCACCAGCACCTACAACACTACCGGCAACATATTTGCCAACAGCTGCTTCACCATTGCCCTAGAAAAGGAAAATTTGAAGGAAAAAAAGAGAAATTATATTTAAGAAAAATAGTCCATATAAAAAGATTCGTAAAACATACTTAAGATTAAATTTTTTACTTCATACGAAAAAACCTTTATTTCTAAGTAACACAGCTTTTTAGATTTTTAACAAATAAAATATAAAACTAGTTTCTTTAAAAAGACTAAAAATATAGTTTTTTTATGTTTTTGTTTATTGCCAATTAGATATTTTTAAAACTATTTTATTGTAAAAGGAATTTTAAATATTTTATAATATTTATGTATAAAAATAAAAAAAACTGAAAATAAGATATAAAAATAAAATAAGATATTTTTATAATAACAATTGCCCTGGTTCTAGGTAGGACTTTATTAAACCAATTTGTTTTAAACTTTTAATAATTTTGTTTGAAAAGTTCCAAATTTTGCCGCACTCTTCACTTTTCCAACATTTTTTATAAGCCAATCAATACATTTTCAAGGTTAGGTTAATATTTGTGGGAGGCAACAAATAAACTGGCATTAGCCGCATAGGAAGGAATTGAGCCAGCTGCATATTTGCCTTGGCATGCTAGTGCATTAGCCTGCATAAGGTGATAGAAAATAAGTAATAAAAAAATAAAAGGGATTTTTATAAAAACAATATTAAAAAAAGAAAATTAAAATTATTTATTCCAATAATAAAAGTAAATGAAAGTTAAAAATTAAATTAAGATAAAGGCAAGCAAGCAATTATTAATAAAAAAAAAATTGTGCAATTTTAACATAAAACAAAATGAAAAAGTAATGAATATAATTTTTTTGTTTCCGTGATAGTCAGAAAAAGTTGAAGATTAAAAGATATGTAAAAAAATAATGTGGTGTATTAGAGTCCACTTGATTTTTTAAATTTATTTTTTATGTTTAATATATATCTGATGATCACGGCAACAAAGAAATTTGAAAAAATAAATAAAAATATTCAAATATATAAGAATTAAATAAAAAAATTTTAAAAATAAAAAAGAAAACTCACTACTTATGTAAATTAGTAGTTCTATGAATGGCGGGCATTAGTAAGTTAAAATTGAGATTTGATGTTGTTATTGGTTAGTTAATGTGAACATTTTTTAGGTTTTAGTATGCATGACTTTTAATAAACAAATCTGCGCTCGCGGCAAAACCCTTTACAGAACCAGGATTGTATACACCACTTGTTGAATCACCATTTGCCTAATTTTAATATATTACCAATAAATGTTAAAATATCTAAATACATACACATAATATACATTTATATACATAATAAAATTAAAAGAAGAAGTAAATCTCCTCACTATTGCAGCAATTTTTTCCAAGATTTTAATTTTTCTTAAAATCAGTTATTAAGTGAAATTTGTATGCTATGAAAAATCTAATAATTGTTACCAAAGATTTAAACCTGTTTTTTTGTCAAAATTTGACAGATTCTGCACTTTTTCTCTATTAAATTTTACATACAAAAAAATAATTTAAAATAAAAAAACTAAAAAATAAACCTTTGAATATATATCTTTCTTTTTAAATTTTACACCCAAATAAAAAAGGTTAATATTTGCTTTTTTTGTTATACGTTAATTCTAAAATACATAATTCAGACCTTAATTTATATAATACATAACCCCACCCAGCAAGGCTTTCATACTAAATTAAACATAAATATAAATATTTAATTGAAGCCCATTTGATTTCTAAATATTGATAAGGACAAACTTACCTTAGCACGCTTTAACAATTCGTTTTGGCCAGCAGCAACATTTTCCTTTTTGCCACCCCAGGCACGGAGCACGGATGCTTGCAGAGCACGACCATAGGAGAAGGTCAAGGCCCAAGGTTTTAGCAAAGGAACTTGGTTAATAGCATTCAAGTGAACGGAGGCTTCTTCTTCTGATTGGCCACCGGACAGGAAGGTAATGCCTAAGTACAAAAAAAAGTTGCAAATATTTAAACCTATAAGTTCAAGAGGACATATTTTATTTGTTTTTATATGTATTTACCAGGAACAGCAGCAGGTACAGTTCTGCGCAAAGCGACAACAGTAGCTAAGGCAACTTCTTGTGGTGTGTTCTTTTTGGGACAGGATTGACCAGGTGTAACCATGTTAGGCTTTAATAAAGTACCTTCCAAAAAGACGTGGTGATCATTTAAGGCCTTGTAGACGGCGGCTAAAACAGTTTCAGTGACTTTTTGGGCACGATCCAAGTCATGATCACCATCGGGCAAAACCTCAGGTTCGACAATTGGCACAATACCCTGAGACTGGCAAATGGAGGCATAACGAGCCAAAACATTTGCGTTTTCCAAAATGGATTGATAAGACGGGGTGTTTTTGCCAATCTTCAAGACACAACGCCACTTTGCGAAATCACAACCGTCCTTTTTATATTGGGCACAACGAGCAGCCAAATCATCTAAGCCTTGTGTAGTGCATTCATCTTCTGAGCCCATCAATGGAACAACACCCTTGTCAACCTTGATGCCGGGAATAATTCCTCTCTTCTTCAGCAATTCAACAAAGGGAGTACCATCATCGGCCTTTTGGTATAAAGTTTCGTGGAACAAAATAACTCCAGAAATGTTTTCAGCTACTTTGGGGTCAGCGGTGAACAAAAGTTGACGGTAAGCGCGACGGTTATCCTCAGTATTTTCAACACCAATATCCTTTAGACGTTTGCCCATGGTTGAGACAGACTCATCAGCAGCAAGAATACCTTTGCCGGGGGCAACGATGGCCTGGGCAATGCGGGTAAGTTCTTTTTGCAACTCGGCGGATGGGTAGCTGAAGTAAGTAGTCATTTTGGATTAGATGCGCTTTGCTGTAATAAAGAAAAGAATTAAAATAGATAATATAAATAGAAAAATATCAAGAAAAAGTTTACACTTTTTTAAATTAGAAGTAACGTAGTTAATCTAAACAGTTATTGGTTTTAAGTAATCAGTGTTTTAACATTCAAAATTGTGTTATTTAAAAGTCCTTTTTATAATAAAAGTTTTTATTAAATAATTTTATGTTTGAAAAGAGCAGATACAAAGTTTACATAGGGAGTAGACGATATGTATTTTGCGGTGTAGTCTAAACTATTCCCCAAATGTATACACAAGTGTTTAGCAACAATGTTGACAAGGTCGTGAAACTTTAAGATACATTTATGCAATTTATGCCGACATTTCTCTTTAAACTTTTTTTTTGATTAAAAAACGTGATAATGGTTTAACTAATCGTATCTAATTATCATATTTTCCTATATTTCCAAAAATGTAAAATTGATTAAATAATTTTTTGTTTGAAATAATATTTTAAAGTCAAAACAAATAGAAAATAGAGGTGGAAAATCGTTTCTGTTCCAGCAAAGAAAAAGAGATTTACAAATTCAAAATTTATGGTAATATTATTTTCAACGTTAGCACTCGTGGCAGGTTTTTTGTTTAAAGAAAATAATTTTATTCTTTCAAACTATATTTTTTTTATATTGCGTTAGATTGTTTAATAAACCTTAAAGAGTTATATTAAACTTTTCTGTCAACTTTTCCTACTTATTCAACTTTACAGGCTAATGTGGCATCTAACAGACAATAAAAATGATTTCTATTTTTTATTAAAATAAAAAAAAAACGTCTGAATAACGGTTAACATTTTCATTTTTATTTGCACAAACACGTTGGTAGATTTTGAGGGGAGAAGTAGCAGAGTTAGTCCTCAGAAAACTACATTCACTTTCACTCTTTAGTTTTTGTATTTGTACCTACTTCGGCAAAACAATAAAAAAAGCCGGCACATGCGCCAAAAAATTAAGTTTTTTTCATCAATACAACAACCGTTGGCATTTTATTTACATCTACACTTGCGATTCATTTGTATAAATCGTAGAGAGGAGAATTGAATTGTAAGCAGCAACAACAAACTTGAAATGTTTCATAGATGACATTGGCAAAGGTCAAATTTAAATACATATAAGCACATGTTGAAGATACATTTGTTGTATTATCACGCAACACCTAAATGCTTCAATTACGACTTTTTAGAATGAAAATTTTTAAACTTTCAAAGCTTACGTACACTGAAACAAGTGATTAAAGATATCGTTTCAAAATGGTTAAGATTTTAGTAATTCTTTGCAGAATTCAGAAGGTTAACCTCCTTCTGAGTTTAATTATAAAAAATGCAAATACATAACCAGATTAAAACCTAAAAAATCAATTAAGCCGTAGCAAAAACCACTTGTTAAAGGTATCAGAAGTTGAAAGATGTATAAAAAATGACAGCAATTATTAAAAATTTAAACAAAATTAAAAATAATTTTCTTGGAATTGGCGTCTACTAAAGTGGGGGTGGAGAATATCAAATATATCTTGATTTTTTTGATATTGAATATGCCAACGTTTACACTTTAATGTGGTTTTAGAAATTCACTTCAAAACACACACACACATATTTTAAGTACTTTTTAGATATATTAGTTTGTTTCTTGTTTGTATTATTATTACGGAGCCGACACGTTTAGGTTCATAAATACATAATAATATTTGAGTTTTTTTTATTTTAACATTTATTAGATATGGAGAATATAATTTTTCTAGAGCACACACCTTTCTTGCTGAACAGACCGATTAAAACTGTATTTTAAATAAATTTCATCTATAGCTTGTCGTAGTAACTTTTTTCTTATCAAAGAGAAATTTAGAAAAACCTCCCATCATTATCAGCAAACAAGTATTTTGTGATGCCGAAAAGAAAAGACAAACAACAAGAACACACTGTTTGTTGTTTTATGTATTTTTTAAAATGGGAACAAGCGTGGTGCTGATAAAAAAAATACAAAAATTTATTAAAATTATGAACTTATTTTAAAATGAAATTTAAAATAAACCGAATGCTTTAAATGTTCTTATGAATAAAAAAAACAAAGAAATAACATACATTTTCAGTTTGTGTGAACAAATACACAGAAATATGTACGTATGTTTGTATTTTTAACTTCCACGTTGCCTTTTTATAGTTTAAAATAAAGCTGCCTCAATTTAATAATAAAATGATAAAATCGAGCCCCTTAAACAAAAAACACGTCACATATGTACATAGGTATGTAAATATTAAAGAGGATAAACAAATCTTAAATAGAGAAAAGTTAGTGGAAAAGGGCGTGTATTTAAAATGTATTCCCTAACATAATCAAGACAGAGGGCAAGCACATAGATTTTTAAAATCACTGTTTTTAAATTCTTTTTTCAAAAAATAATTTTATTAAAGGTTAACAGGTTGTTTTAGTATTGAATAATTTTTTTTTAATTGCTAAAGTATTATAGATATTTATTGCATTCGTGCGTACAAAGATACATATGTACATTTATCGGTATAATTAAGTAAAATTAAAAAAAAAAATTCAATATAAATAACAGCCATTTCAAATGACGGTACTTTATTTGTTTATTTAGATCTTTTGCTCATCAAGGCAAAAATTGATAACAATGTTATTCAATGAAACTTTCAAAACATATATTTCTATTTCTTTTGATTTCATTAAAATGTTTCAGAATCCATGACTGTAGATAACGATGTCTTTTGTCTATCTTCATTATTTTAATATTTTAGATTTGATTACACAATATTGTTAATAATTTCATACAAAATCTTTAAAATGTCAAACTCGTGGACGTTTTAATTGCAAAACACAACGAGCAATATAATTTAATAATTTTCAAATTACACATGACAACAATTTTAATAAATATAAAAGTGAAAATTTAAAGCATGGTTTTATTAAATTTGTATTGCTGATAATCTTCTTATTATCAACAGAAACAGTAAAAAATTTTTGGTTTTTTCGATATTATATATTTTAAATACGACTAAGAGCATCAGTCTTACTTAAAAATCATATTTAGTAATTTTTTGATTTTTATAAAAATAAACGAAAAACGAAATTTTCATTCATTAAAGTTTTTATTATTTCACTTTGCATTGCTAAATAAATTTCTTGTTTATTTCATGTATGTATGTACATATGTATGTATCAATTTAAAAAGATTGTCCTTGATCATAAACAACAATTGATAAAATGTATTTAAAAAGCTGTTTGCCGTTCTTGTGATTGATGTTTGCATGATAAAATCATTGATATTGACATTGACATTAAAAAAGGTTACAATGTAGTTTTTTTTACAAATAAATTTTATCTTGGGATAAACTAAATAAAATTGAGCAGTATTAAAATAAAACACCTTATTATAGGTATTGAAGCTATATCAAGTATGTATGCACCTACTACTGATTTCATCAGCACATGTACTTATTTTTCATTTATGGTACTGATTAGAAAATTGTATACTAAAATGTAGATTTCTGAAAAAAAGTACTGATTGTACGGATTTCCAAGATAATTTAACTATTCGAAATATGTTTTGCAAAAAAATAATTTGAATCTCTAAAACCTAGTTTTGAGTTGAATATCACCTCTCTAAAAATTGTTAATTTTTTTTTGGAAAATTTATTTTCTGAATAAATATCGACCGCGAGCTGTTTTTCAGCTACAAAAATTGACACCGAGAGGGACGGACAGACATGTTTAATCCCCTCAGGAAGTTATTTTAATTCGACCGCTATAATTGAAGATGGTTCTTAAGAGTGTTAACACTAAAATGCATACTGATTTTCATATTAACTAATGTTGCTGCAAGTATAACATTAAATTTTTAACATTTTTGTTTAATAAAAACATTAAAATGCATGTTATATTTATGAAACAGAATTATCTTTTCAATGTCTTGTTGCGATAAAAAAAAGTTGGGAAGTCATGGCATGTCACACTTAACTCGTTCCAAACGCAAATATTTGGGATAACAAGAATATCTCTTAACTTCACACAACTCCTTTTATTTCCCCAACAGTGCTAATTTTCTATTTTAAATTATTATGGTCACACAAAACATATGCATTTATATTCCCACTGCATTTATAATTTTTACTATATGTACACAAATTGCACTTTGGCTGTGATTACGAAATACATACATAGTTGCACTTTTCGTTTGGGATATTTCTATAAAATTTTTACATTTCCCGGCAATAATAAAACTTACCTGCAAAATATATAAAAATTGATCTACAACACTTTATTTCCTATGTACAAGAAAATATTTCCGGAGTTTTATTTTCTGAAGGGCGGACCAAATATGTACGTCTTTATATTCCAAAATAGATTGTGAACAAGAATAAAAACAAAAACGTCAAAAAGGTTATTTGAAGGTCGTTGATGACAGCTACAACAACGAGTAAAGAAATGTAATGCCAGACTAATTTTTTAGAACTTTCCACAATTTTTTTTTACCTTGTCTCAGTTTCAGGTAAAGTACAGATAAGTTAACTAATATAAGGGAAAAATGAACATACGAGTATAGAGATAGTTTTGTATACCTGCAATCTATAAAACTTGTATAATATTAGGTCTGTCTGCGTACTTTTCCAGTAGCAAATACTCAGTAATATATTTTGGGAGAGTAAGACCAATTTTACTCTGTCGGCTAAAAATATATCAAAAAGTACGCAGACAGTATCCAGTAAAATCTTGCAAGAAAACAGCCGAACGGTGTGTTAACAATTCAAATAACAAAGCAAAAGAATTTTAGCACATGTGTACGCGGTAAATTATTTGTATATTTGGACATTTCTGGCATTAGTAAAATGTTATGTTTATTATAATTTGTTATAAACGTTAAAAATCAACACAATTCTAACTATTGTTAAATTTTAATGTTTATTTTCGTTTCACAAAAATTATTTCATTCAATTAGTAAATAAAAACAGCTGTTCAAACTAGTTGCAAAATCTTACAAGAAGAAATTTCTCCAGTAACATTTTGCAAGTTCTCTTACTTCCAACTGTCAAAAAATTTTCTTTTTGGCTCTCTCGCTGCAAGAGATTTGGAGTACGCAGACAACATTTTGCAAGATTTTGTAACATTTTGTACAAAATGATGCAAAATATGTGTACGCAGACAGACCTATTATTATTATGAGCTACTATGACTATGCAACATTTCATACCTAAATGTTTCTAGTGGAAAGCAACAAGTTTATATTATGCATATAAGCAATTATAAATTTATTCATTGAAGAAAATTCAGCAATAATAACCATATACAAATAAATATGGGGAAGAAAAGTTACCAGAAGTTTAAGAAAAAAGCCGCAAAATTTATTGTTTTTTAAGTGAAAAACATATACATATTACGTAAATTGACTGTTAGGGACCCCATCCCTTTTAGAAAATCTTTACTAGTTTATAATTGAGTATTGAAAAATAATAGTATTAAATTTATTTATTGCATAATATATTGCTAGAAATCTGACTAAGATATTTTTTGAAGTCACAAAGTCTTTTAGGTTTATATACGTTTATAAAACATAAAACAAAATATGTCGTTGTGGTGAACAATGTCCCATATGTAAGTGTAATATGTAATTTTATATGCAAACGATGTGAAGCAAAACAGTTATAGAAATGTAAAAGTTAATTATACTTTGTAAGAAAGTCTACCAATTATACTAGAAGAAGATATAGCTCATTTGCCAAACAATATTACATATAAATAAAAATATGAATTTTTTATTATGTTATACTTTATATTGTGTATATATATCGTTTTTTACTTGTTTCTGGATTTTGCGCTTGAAGAGAAAATGCCGATGCCTTTTTTAGTAAATGTAAGCAAATCGAAAACTTCAACCGCCTTTTTTTGGAAATTGTGTGTCGTTGTCCTGCCAAATGTGTAATATATATTTGAAGCGTATTGGTATTTTCAGTAATCTGGCAGCGATAATTAAACTAGCAGCAGAACAACGAGTAAAACTTTATTGTTAAAACAGGGTTGCTTAAACATTTCCATTGGACAAGAGCTATAAATGAATTAATTCTTAGCTTGTAAACTATTTGTGAAACGATTATGAGAGATTAGAGATTTTATCTATATTGGCTGAAATTAATTCATTACAAAGCTAGCACTCTTATTTTTAACTGTTACCCTTAGTTCCTTTAAAGTAATTTTCAATATTTTCAAATATATTTTTGGTTTTCCAGGAAAGCGGGAATCTCTTTAACTGCCGGGATCCTGCTCAAAGAAAGAAATGCAACTAAATTTGTTTAAAACTGAAGGAAATTTTGATAAAAAAACGCTAACAAATTTGCTGAGCAACTTCAAAGCGGCTGGTTTAATTACCGTAGAACATAAATATTTTTCATATGTTTACGAACCTATCGTACGCTAAGCTTGTTCTTTAATTTGACGAAGCTTTCTTAACAATTAGCTATTTTTTCCCCAATTTCGGTTTGTTCAATGATTTTGAGTCAAGTAAGATTAAATGATATTATCTTTACGCAAAAAGGGAACGCTGCACACACAGATACTTTAATATCTTGCCAACCTTTTTACATTTTGGAAAAGTTACGCAGGATAAAAAAATTGCTTCTCCTTGCTTGTGTCAGACTTAAAAACAAGCTAACTTATTTTGGGTTTTTAACAGCTCGTCGTAAGCGCTTGTCTTAATCGAAGCTTGAATTTCAGCACAACTGTCCAGTCTAAAGGCTATTTATCGCCACTTTAAATCAAAACAGGTGTTTCTTACATTTAAATAAATATAGTTGTAAAGACAAAAAAAACATTGAAGAAATCTTGGGAAAACCCCCTTACTTAAAGCTAACAAATATGATTTTTTGTATAGATATGAATTAAAGCACAAAAGCCTCCAATTTTGCCAAATAAGTACACATGTATGTAAATGTGAATGTTATAATATTTTTTCCCAAAAAGTAGGTATTTTGGTTGAGTTATTAGGTTAACATATAAAAGTTTCATTTGTCTTAGCTTTTATCGCAGGCTCAAAAAGCATAACCCGAAAAAAACTTATTAAAGTAAAAAACCTTAACTAGCTAGGACCGCTACTGAAAAGCTTTTTTTATTATAAACGTATTGAAAAAGCACAGGAAATAACACAAAAACTAAATCTTTGTGCGTTTGCATGTTAAAACACCCTAAGAAAAAGCTTACGTTGGTTTGAGCAACAAATTTTTTACTAAAAAAAAGCTTTAGAATATTTTGCCAACAACCTGTGCTCCAAAGTAAAGTTGTTTTTTTTTCGGACAAAACTACGGCGTAGGGCGCTGCAGGCTAGCCACTTTCTCTTTTTTACTTGCTTACCACTGAAGGCCTTAAAAAAGTGCTAAGCGCTATTTAGTGCTCAAATAAAAATAGAACACTTTACCGTTGTGTTTTTAATCATTTAGCACGTTCATAATATCATCATATGGCAGCACTGGTGGCATTTTTAGAGACATTTGAATTAAAGTTGACACAGATAGTTTTTTTTTGGTATAAAGTAAAAACCTGTTGTTTGTGGTGAATTTCAGCCCATTTTTTTTAAATTTTCCCACAAACAAATTTCTTCCCGGAATAAACATATTGTGTCTCTAATATTACTCTATCTCTTATAATTTTGTGAATATTTATTACCTTATTCAATCAAATATTTAGTAGAATCCTCTAATGAACAATCTAAATTTTACTATGAGTACCATATATTTACATAACTCCAACACCCAAAAATTACATTAAACCTCGTAAATTGTAAAAAAGTAACGCTATTAAAGTATATTAACACATGCAAAACTCTCTTTTAAATAGAAATAGGCCAACCAAATTCTGTAAAGATGGATCCAATACTTACCGAGTAGTTGGTGCAAACGCTGTTAAAAGTACAAAAGATATTGTATATTTCATGTATTATTTGATAAAAGTTAAAAGCAAACGCTCCAAACGTATAGTTAATAATACTATGTAAGCTACTATGTATTTAAATACATGGTGTGTTTTAAAGTTTTATTTTGTGCACAATATTCGTTGACTTTTTTTTAACAAAACCTTTCAACAAATAAAAATTATCTTTTCTAATGTAAGTCAGTCGCGGTTACAACAACCCAAACATTATACATTTTGTACGTTTTTATGTTTACAGTTCAGCTGTCAATTGTGATTAAAGACCTTAAAAAAATTTAACACAATTTTTGTTAAGGCAGACACTTGAGCGTATACTAAACTTGAATAAAAACCAGCTGATATTTTAAAACAGGCAACATATAAAACATTCAAAGCTTTAGGGAAAATTCCCAGTATTCTAAAGTAATAGAGTAAATGAGCATAGGACAGAGAGTAAAGGGGATTGAGTAAAAGAGCTGAGTGTAAATAGCGCAGGACTCTACAACCGAATTAAATTACCTAAAGAACTTTATTCAATTTTAATTCTTATTTTAATATGCATTTCAAATAACCTTTAATATGATTTAAAAAAAACGCACAATCAAACAGAATGCGGAAATATTCCAGAATATTTAATTAAAAAAAGTTGAATATTCTTAATTTTAAAATATTTCGTTTCAGAACTATTTATAGTCTTCAAATAATGTTGTTTTATTTAACATTGATTTTACTATTTGCTGCATTTACTTCTTGCTATTTTTTTATTTAAGTTTAATATCATTTTATCTTTTGGTACCTACCATTGGCATCAATTTTTTATTTGTTAAAAAAAGCGTTCGATGAATTTGGCCTATATTTAAGTAAGTGCTGTTGCATGTTGTTGGTTGAAAAACATAACAACATGGATTTTTTATGCTTCTTCATACTTATTGGCATAAGTGTTTAGGTGTGTGTGTGTGTATTATTATTGTTGCGATGAGGCTAAAACGAGTTGAGTCGGTACGAGACGATTCTACTTGAGTTTAGTTTCATTTTAAACACAGAACGGTTAAGTTGGATACGTTTTAAAAGCTCCGCCGGAAAACTAATAAATAAAAAATCAAACAATTTAACTTAAATTGTTATGATTAGAAAAAGTATAACTAAATAAATGAAATCACGTAATCTCCCAACATAAATTCCTTTACTTGCCAAAATACATATATTACCTATAGTTTGTGTTAATATCGATATATTAAACTAAAATAAAATTTAGTTTAACCGCGAACCCAATACAATTGTCAAAAACAAGTTCCTTGTGCTCGTTTTGAGCGTGTATGGAAGTGCATGTTTGGTTGTATTTTTTAAAGAGTTTAGTTTAAACATTTTAAGGCAATTAACTAAATCCAAATAAAATGTCATATTTTTCCAGCGTAAATACATTTTTTATAATTATAATTAAAAAAATTAAAAATAAGAAATTTGGTTGTGTGTGTGAGTGTTAAAAATAAACCAGTTTGAAAATGTTAAAAATTTAGGAATTTCCCATAAAATATAACGCCCTAAACTATGCAACACTTTATAAGTGCTTATGTTATTTGTTTTCGTTTATTTTTATAATTACATAGTTATTAATATTCAAATATTATGTATGTATGTACCAAAAAATAAACCTGTTTGCAATGTACATATGAAACCATTCCCTACAGCAAAAACGACGTAACCGACAGTAATCAAATTGTAGTTTTCATTCAGGGTGGCAAGGAAAATATTAGCCAATATGGTGTTGCAAATTTTTGTTTTTAAGTAGACCTCAGTAGGATAAATATTAACATATTTTACATGTAGAATTGGCTTCTCATAGTTACGTTTAGAGCAACATGATTTTCGTAATCTACTTTTAAAATTTCGCTGTGAAGCCTAGCCTCACTCTTTTTTAAAAGTGTTTCTTAAAAATATTTGTTTGTTAAAATGATGTTGGGAATATTTTTAAGTAGACCTCAGTAGGATAAATATTAACATATTTTACATGTAGAATTGGCTTCTCATAGTTACGTTTAGAGCAACATGATTTTCGTAATCTACTTTTAAAATTTCGCTGTGAAGCCTAGCCTCACTCTTTTTTAAAAGTGTTTCTTAAAAATATTTGTTTGTTAAAATGATGTTGGGAATATTTTGCGGTTAGAGCTAAATCTATGTACATACGTATAAATTGGAAAAATATTTAACAGGAATAATAAAGGTAAATAATAAAATACTTTTTTAAGTGAATGCTGTTGTCTGCTAATTTAAAGTTACAAAATAATAAATTTTGTTTATCCTACTAAGCCGGTAATAGGTTTATTTAAAAATTATTTTAAATATATTATATTTATATAAGGGGGTCAAAATAACAAAAAAACATGAAGACAGGAGCTTGCAAAAAAAATTTGTTTCAATAGTTTAAGATATTTCTTTATTGTTTTAGAAAATTTGAAAGTATGTATTGTAATTACGAAATCATTGCATCAAATCAATGTAAAAAAATCCCGTTCTTTTACAGTATTTTTCAACAAAATTTTTGTCAGTGTTACAAAATAATCTTTAAAATATAAAAGCAAGTTCTTTGCAATTGGTGTAGGATAGAAAAGACCTAACGTTTTTGAAATTTTTTTTTTAATCAGAAATAAAGGAAAATTAATTTGAAGTTTAATCACAAAAATGCAATTTAAACACACTTAATCCACAAAATAAAAAAAAAACTAAAACAAATTTTAAAAAAATGTTTCTGTGGTCATGTAACTAAAAAATATATAACAAATTAATCCTTAAAAAAAAAAAAAAACAAAAATTATAATTAAGTGAACAAAAAATAAACTTAAATTTAAATTTAAAATCAAGAAGCTTAAAGCTTAAATAATTAATTAAATGTGATTGTAACCACAAATACCAAGAAGATGTTAAAAAATCATCGTGATTTTGGTAAGTATTTGAAAGGCTAAATATTAGTTTTAATAAAAAAAGAAAAAATAAAAAGTTTAAGGTTAATTAAGACATTATAACACCCTATACTACAATATATGTATCATCATGTCGAAGTAAAGGTCACTTTCTTAAGTGGTCTTCTATCTCTTATGGCTATCGAGACGTATAAGAACATTTCTAAAATTTCGTTTGAAGCAATTATACAAGAAATTTTTATGATATTTATGACAGATTGTTTATAAAATTAGGTTTAAGAAACTTGATTCAGGATACGGGCATCTGGGCATTGACAAACCAACTGAAATAGGAAAGGATCTAATAATAAATAAATGTTAAGAGAGCTGCCATAAGAAACTAACGTATGACGTTTCGTATAAAATCGATTTTAATTTTTTTTGCAACTGTCGTGATATTTGAAAGTGGGACTTTAAATAAAAAAGTCATTATAAAACTAGATTAACATGCATATATATATATATATTTATATTTAAAGATAAAAAAATGCTTATGCTTTATAATATAAACGTGTCGCTGATTTTTTTGTATGATCGCGTTTGTATATTTTCGTTATTTTTTTGTTAATAATTTCAAATGTGCTTAACAAAGAATTATTTTTATATGACAAAACCATTATGACTTTTCACTTAAAATACACAAATTTTTTGTAGTTACCCCGCGGGAAATGTGTTGCAATCGGTCATCGTATTCTTTCTGTGATTAGTAAAAAATATGAATAATTAGTACAAAAAAATATATTGGTCGTGATCGGTTAAAAAGACATACCTCATGTAATTAGTTAAAAGCCGTTTAAGAAGCTAGAGAAAAAATTTTAATACCGGTCCCTTAGTATATGCACATACACAGATACATTCAAACACATAACACAGCTTGAACAGGATCTTAAGAAAGTAAAGCGAAAAGAAGGGTGCCCCGATAGATCAGTGGTAAGTGCACGAGTCTATCAGTCTGGGGGTTGTGGGTTCGATTCCCACCAGATACCCTGGTAAGTTTGCTTCATTTTCTTTCTTTCTTATCCTTCTATAAATTTCTTCTTTCTTTTTTTATTTCCTTCCATCTGAACCTATTCTATCTGCCTCTCCAGGTAACACAAAGGGACCGAATTAAGCGGACCCAAGTGAGCTGTTTCCTTTCCTTCAACGGCTTACCTAAAGCGAAAAGAGCTCATATAGGATTCTCCTAGAACCTGTGTTAAGGCATTAGGTATGAACCAGATACCCCCTTCAAAGACAACTCAATACAAAAGTTGCAAGTCCTCTTAATTAAAAGTGCAAGCACCAGTCATAGTTTAAACCCAGCCTTCTTCTCCGTAGAAAAATATTTGGCAGCTTTAAATAACTGATTTTAAAATCTACGTGAATATGCACTTATTTCAATGCTCGATTCTTTAGGGCTTGCATAGACGTAGATATTTTACAGCTAAAACTAATAAAAGTTTTAATTGTGATCAATTATTATATATATATTTTAAATAGCAAATAGAAAGCAATAGAAGGATTAGAGGCAAGTATGGTCTTACTTTCATTATTTATTTTATCAAACATCAGCACAAACGCATTATAACTACACTTTATATTGTGCCGTATTAGAAATCAGCAGTTTCTATTTCCTTTAACACATTTACCAAAACCAAAAAAAAAACTTAATGAAAACATTTAATCAAAGTCAGGAAGTTACAAACACATAAATAAAGTTGTAATGTTAACAAGGAAAAAGAACAACAACAAGTAGTGGCTGGCAGGTAACTCGACCCATTTAGCAACGTAAAGTAAAAGTTATTTTATTAGTGACTCATAGTAATTTTACCAAATTTAGTTCCTTAAAACATTTTCTGTTTGTTTGTCATTGAGCTCAGTCTTTCAATTAGCTTCACCTACTTTGTTTTCTAATTAAACATAGTAAATTCGGATGGGAGGCTGGTGGGCAGTAATTCGGGCTGCCATCAACCAGTCGTCCGGTAATTGTGTGAATGATTCAGTTTTTTTGTTTTAGTAAAGAAACTTCATTTCATTTCAATTTGATTTGATTTTTTTCTTTCTTCTTTTTTGTATTAACTTTACTGAAAATAGCAACTCATTAGGTTAATTAGTGTTGTAACATGACATGAATTGTCATTACGGCATCATCGCATTAAAATTTAATCAAATTAAATTGAATTGTATTATTTACAATGTGAAAAAACTTTAATTAACAATATTATGAATTATAATTAAAAAGGATCAGGGTTAAATTTTGTGTACTTACATATCGATGGCTTAACTTAGAAAGGGTTTTTTAAAAGGAGTAGAAAACATCTCATAAGATTTGAAAAAATTTGCATATAAAAAAGTTTAAATTAAAGTTTAATTAAAAGAGACAAGAGATTCTTAATAAGGAAAAACAAAAATATATGGCAAACACGCTAATTAAAAAAAATTCGAGCTACGCACTATTTATATTAAACCTTCGATATATACTTACATATGTGTATGCAAGTGTAAGATTTTTAAATAAAATTTATATTTTCTTGTCATTCTTTTTAATTTTTGATAAAAAAATTTAATTTATATAATCTTCATACTTCTAAATCCCATTGAATACTTCCTCATTAACAGTCTTTGTTCAAAACTTAAAACAATGAATAATGAGTCATTCAAACATATTAATTATATATCTTTTACACACATAATGAAGACTCATAACAAGACTTTTTATATTAAATAAACTCCGAAGTAAGCTCATACATACGTGGTAGGAGTACGTTTGTATCATCCAAAAATAATAGTCTAAGACCCATCTTTAATTATACCGATCGGCTTAGAATCACTTTCGAATAAGCATTTATGACCGTCCGTCCGTCCAAATATTCTTGTAAAAGAAGGTCAGGTCGCATTTTTAAAGTTATATATAAAAATTTGCTACAAATTTTTATTTGGCATAATCTATTATTTGTAGTTATCATCGGTTAATTTTTATACAAATATCCTTTCGGAAAAAGCCTTTTTGGCTATAACAGCCTTAAATATTACTCTATCTTTATAATACAATTTCAAGTTGTCAGGAGTCGATTGTATTATAACTATGAAAAGTAGTAAATACACATGTGTCGTATACTCTTATATACAATATATTCTAATTTCATAAATTTAAAAGGTATTTTGTATATAAAACAATTTAAAAACTCTTTTTCTTTTAGACTTTTTTTAGAAACCTCGACACACAATTTACCACACAAGTAGTAGGATATAATGTACTAATGCAGTTGTGAGTAATGCTCAAAAAATAAATGTCCGAGATCAACACTCAGTTATACCGATGTATTCTTGTGATGTTGCCTCCAAAGCCTCCACACAAATGTTCGTCCTCACGAAATAAGCAACACGTTTGCATGTGTGTATTACTTTACCTCACCAACTATTACACTGAACTCATATATCTACAAATACCCTCTCGGATACTTCACCACCAATTGTTATATATAATCCTATAATGATTAGTCTGTTATTTATTATGGGTCCCATATAAGCCAAAAATTGTTTAGATTGGTTAAATATTAATCGTTACTCTCATTAAACGCGTTTTTTTCAAAAATCATGCCAATCCCACTTACGATAGTCAGCGTAACCTGAGTACATTTTGGTAGACGCTTAATATGAAATAAAATATGGTTTAGGGTATAAAAGAGTCGTTCTAGATTGACTGTAACTTTCGTACTTGTTTTTTTTTTTAATATTTTTTAAATAATTATTGCGTTTGATCTTAACTTTTCCATATTGCAACTGACGGAAGAGCCTAAGCCGTTTTAGGCGTCGCTACTGTTTGAACCATAATGACTTGAATAACATTCAAAGGGTCATATACATACACATGCATGTATGTATTTATGTAAAAGTTATTAATTATAAATCAAAAATTTACAATTTTAGAGAATTCAGCTAACTATTTAAAAGTAATTTTTCCCTGCATTTTTAATTAATCTATTTTACATATAATAAGGTATTATACATATGTCTCATTCACAACCTGTTGTAGTTTGTAAAACCTTTGATTCTATCAAGTTTTTTAAAAAGAGGAGAAAAAACTAAAATTATAATTTACAAGCTACGACACTCGAACAGCATTTGGGATAAAAAGGTGTACGAGTTGTAGAAACTATTTATATCCAAAAAACTTAAAAAATGTTTAAAACTACAACGACTTACAACACGTAAAATAGGTTGTGAATAGAACCATTCATTCATGCTTCTTGTTTTAAGGATTACGATTTTTGAACTTGTTGTCTCAAAACTGAAAACATTTAAATTTTATTTAAAATCCCTCGCTGTAATCGAATTTTATTGTTTAACTTATAGCAATTGGCAATGATAAATAATTAAGTCTCGTTTCTTTTTATATATGAAAACCAAATGAAGGAGAAAAACAAAAATACTGTATCATAAATATCTATTATTTTTATTGGAAGACTAGGAATATTTAAGAATTTTAGTCACGTATTTTAAGGCATAAAAATATGTCGTGAGGAAATAAGCAAATTAACGAATCAGTCAGATTTAAAATTATATAAAAAAAAGCTTTAAAATTACTAATTCATTTGAATGTTGAAAAAAAATATTAATATAAATTGCAATTACGACAGTTTAATATATTTAGCCGCAATTAAGGAAAACAAAATTACCTCTTTTCATTATTAAATACAAGACTGTGATTATTTAAATTAATTGCTTGACAGACAAATAAAATTTTCTTGAAATTTATTAGCGGAGAAAGAGAACTTTAATTTATGTTTATGAATACTAAAATATATTGCTTTAATTTAAGGCTACTTCTATTGTATACACACACGCACACGCAAACCATTCAATTTTCACAAAACTCTTAAGAGCAGGAAATTCAATTTGTATGTTTGTTTTCCTAATTGTTGTTTTTGTTAGCGACTGTGGTAGTGTGTTCACTGTGACAAACTTAAATTTTAAAACAACAACTTAAATATAATGAACATTTACAAAATGAAAATTTTAGAAAAAATCATGACAATTTAATTTCTTCTGGATTTGTTTGTTTAAAATATTTTTTGTTGTTGTTGTCAATAAAATAATTGGCGAATTCACAAGGTACGATACAATAGCATATTGTATTATTGTCATATAATTTCACAATAGCATAAAAATTTTGTTGTTGCTTTTCATACAAAACTTGTTGTGAAACAATACAACTTTGTTTGATATGTTTTTTTTGATGTCATATTATATACAAAGTCATGCGCCAAGCGCCTAAAACGAAACGGCGAGTTTTCTATTTAATTTTTGGAAGCCGCTAGCACTTGCCACCCGTAAAAATGTATAATACTAGAATCTTAGGCAAAACCGCCGAACAAGATTACTTCAGCCGTCGCCGCCGGCAAATGTAGACGACACTGGTCTCTGGCCGTCAGCTGTTTTTTGTTTACGTAAAAAATAACAAAATTCTTGTGATTTTTTACTAAAACTTTGCTTATTTTAATGGATTTTAGAGATTCTAACCAGGTTAGATATAGACTATTTTGTGTTTTCATGGGTCTAATTTCTACAAATTATTAAGTTAAGCCAAGAGCAGCACCAGATTTATGTACATAAATATGTGTTTGTTTTTCTATCGTTTGGTCGTATCAGCTGATTTAGATTTTAAATACGACACCTACAAATATACGAAGAGTTGTTCACAACGGTCATATTTTTTGGTTGTATTATTTTACAATATATGATTTCACAAGACCTTGTGAATTCACCAAATAAAAATTTTGCTGAATTTGCTTGTTTTTGTTAAGCACAACTTAAGTCAATTAAAAAAGAGGACAAAATATATAAGAATGTTTATGTATGTATGTATGTATGTATTCTTACACTTTTCATTTTAAATGAATTTTAATTAAATTTATGTTTAGGCTTTAGACTTTTGCTACAATTTTAATTCTCTTTAATGCAAACTTAAAGTCTTAAATAAAATTATGTTTTTGTTTGTTTCGTTATTCATGTTACGGTTGTTGTATTTGTTTATGTTCTTGTTCTTGCTGTTTAATTGTTAATTAAAATTATTCATTGCAAACAAAGACACAAGTTTTGCTTTAAAATCAAAAAGTTTTTCAACATAGGAAATTTCAACTGGGAATAACTTGTGTAATAAAACTTTTGAGTCTATTGAAAAGTCACAAAACATTGTTAAAGTGACAACTTTTTATACAAAGATTAGAAAGAAATTCTTTTATCTATTATTTTGTTATACACTTACAGAAAAAGCCTTTTATGCTGAAGACTGTTAAGAGATAAATATTTATAAAAATTGTTTAAAGTATTTAAATTTAAAGGCAAATTTGAAAATAATGTTTAGATTGATTTAAGAGATTGAAAAAATAAAATTAATTTTTAACAAAACTTTTAGGTATTTTATATAGGGTACGAAACTCCTTGCAAGTAAAACTCGACCATATAATACCCTATGCCACTAATTTTTTTATATTGGGTACCAGCATATGTAAAATATTTATGTACGATAATGGGTTGGACTTATGTGCGTCCAATAAAAAACTATGATCGACACCATTAAATTCTAAAACATATTTAAAATTTTGTGGAGATAGTGTAATATTGGAGGAGATTTATATAGTTAAAAGGGTCGAACATAAAATGTTCGGTTCAAAAGTTAAGGATTTTATGGCGATAGCGTTATACACGAGAGAGTTATGATTCAAATGTTGATTCCGGTAGGAAATTTGTATGGAGGCTATCGGAAAAAGGCAAATAAATTTTTTTTTAATTAATTCTTATATTCTTATTTTCCTATACATCTGGGTAGCCGTTGGTGACCACAAAAAATATTAAAGAAACTATCGAAAACAACCCCATTTTTTTTATCCCAAAAATTTTAATTATTTTTTTTGGACTTAGTCCCAAAGGAAAAAGAAAATCAAAACGGTAAGGTACAAAAAATTTGTTTGTTACGGTTTTGAAAGAACTCTTTAATGTTTTGGTTTGTTTATAATAATTCTCATTAAGTTTAATAAAGTTATAATATAAAGACAAAAAATATTCATGAGAGGTTTCAACAGTTTGGATTAAGTCTATAGATGATTTGGTGTAAGAGCCAATGAAATGCATATAGACACTGTTGGGCATTCTGCAACGCTGCACAAATTCCCCCTTTTATCTGAACTACACGTATATGAAAAAAAAAAATTTAATATTATCTGAAACTGCACATATACAAAAACAAATGGAATAGTATTAGTTGCCAATCCTTGATATAGACAAACTTAACCTACAACAAACTCATTATATATTTTTTGCATTATATCAGAATTTTTAAAATTTTTTGCAGTTACAAAATATACATAAAACGCCCTAAGCGATCACTCAATGGGCTTGCAAAAACAGAAAATGTGCCAAATTTTCGCTTTTTTAATCATAGTCCTAAATGAATAAAAATCTTAAGACTCATGGTTTCTTGGGCTTCCTATGATAAATTTTTATTTGTGAAGACATACATATTTGTTTTAATTACCTCGCAAGCAAAACAGAGGAAAAAAGTGGGTCTGAGAAAAATCTTACTTGATTCGTGCAGGCTTCTGGCAAACACGTCTAGAAATTTTGATATATGTAGGAGTCGTCAGTAAGAATTTTGTACAGAAATGTCTATGTGGTTTTCATGTCCTTTTCTTTCTTCATTTTTATTTTTTTTAATTGCTTTGCCAAGTATGTCTGATATTCTGTCAGATTTCGAAAAGATTTTTTATCAAAATTTTTATTAACAATTTCATATGCTTTGCGGTCGGAAGTCTGACAGAACTCATACACAATTCATTCCATTTGTAGTTTCGAGCCTTAAAGTGCTAATTGATTTGTATCCGTTATTGCCAGCTGTATGTATTTGTTGACATTTCATATTGAATCTACTCTAGTTCAGCTTATGTCACGTTTTGCACATCCATACATATTTTAATAGAAACACATATGCACGAAGAAAATCTTCAAAACATTATTGTTGTTAATTTTGGATATGTAAACACCTGCATTTAAAGCTAAAAAGGACTTAATACGTTCATAAATATATGCATAGACTACTTAAAAGGGAAAAAACTTTGAGTGACAAAAATAATAATCCAGATAATGCCTATACTTAGACATAGATATGAGTATAAGTACAACAAATGTGTCTTTTGTTTTAATGTTGTTTTTATGGAAAATACGTACGTACTTTAACTTCTTAATCTTGAAAATTCCAAGTTTCATCAGTAATCATTAGAGAGTATTTTATATGCAACTGTTGCTTTATAAAGCCCTTATTTGTACCTTAAAAAATAATAACCAGGATTTTCTTTACCTTTTAATAAATGCTTTACCTTTAATTTATTAAACATGTTATCAACGTTTTAACTAAGCAATTGGATTAATTTTTTTGATATTTAATTTTACGTTCCTTAAATCTTTTTTTGAAATATAAAAGAACAGTTTTAAAAATTTAGGTGCAAACTTAAACAAAAACACCTGTTTGTTAAAAAAACTTTAGGCTTTATTTTTATGATAAAATTATGTTTAAATCTAGGTTTTATTAACATTCAAAGTAGTTCAATTTTACTTTTTAATGAGGACAAGCAAATTATTATGGCATGTTTCCCTTATCACTGAAAATTTTTTAAATGAAATTTGGAAAGATTCAAATAGCTTCAAGTTGCTTAAGTTTTTAATTTATGTATATTCAGCCATAGTTGGTAGGGGAGAATTGTTATTTTCAAATCTAAAATTAATATTTATTAAAACTAAACTTAAATCACATATTTTAGTTAAAAATTCAAAACACTAATTTACCAAAAGTCGTATAATTTGAATATAAAATGTTTTTCTTGTTATAAATTCAATTTAAATATTTGATGAAAATTTTCAAAACTTCTTTAATATTAAATTAGATTTTTGTTCACAAATTTGCAATGTATTTCTTTGGGTGGTTATTAAGAATTTAAAATTAAATCATAATTATTATTTATAACTAAAATATTTTAAGAGAATTTTCAAGAATTGGCTTTTCATTCGCTACGTTGGAAAACTCTATATTGATATGGAACAATAAATTGCATCATATAGATTCAATGCAAATATATTTTTATAAGAATAGAACATATACGTGTGATTGTTTGTGCATATTTATACAACAAAACATATGGATTAATATCTTGTAATTTAAGCACTTTAATAGCAGGAGTGGTATTCGCATCAACATTTTTAACTGAATTTTTAACTTTTGAAATTTTTTTATCATCTTAAATTTATTACTCAAGAGCTAGTTAAAACAGATAATTTATATAACAAACACCTTTTTAATTTCGGAAGTCTTAAAAAGCTGTAGACCGATACACTGCAAATTTTTTTGTGTAGGACTCCATGAGCCATGTTCCTCCTGCTTCGTTTGATATTAATTTTTTTATTTGTAGCTTTTATTTAATTTTTTGTTGATAAATATGTGTGTTTTTAAGCCTTTTTTCCTGGAAAAAATATTTTGGTTTTTATGAATTACATAAAACATTACTGACCTTATTTTTTAGCGTATTTTTTGTTTTTTTACATTTACATTTTATGTTAAGCAAAATTAATTTTTTTGTAAACGTGGCAACTTTTTTTTTTCCAAAAAGATATATTTTAAAGAAGAAATTGGCTGAAATAATAATTATTAAAATTTGTAGAAAAATCTGTTTTTTTTTCAAATAAAGGTTTTTTTCAACATTAACGGAAAAATATTAATTTCTTCTAATAAAAGGAAATTATATAAACTTAAGCCAAACTAAAATATAAAAATTTGTATTATAAAAAATATTTAAAAATACAAATAAATAATTTTAAAAGATTTTGAGGTTAGAGAAATTATTTTAACAAAAGTTGTTTGAAATGCAGTTAAAAAAATAAAATTGCAGCTTGGTTTTGCTTAATAACTTTTTAGCTTCTCTTGAGAGTTCTATATTAATTTAAAATGAAATTTAGAACTTTTAGCACGACTTAGAATGTGCCGTGAACACCCCTATTTATGCACAAACATTATGGTTTACAAAACACATATACATACATACGTAAATATGTACTTAAATACATACATTTGCAAAATAAATATTTGTTTTAATGTATCCTTAGTCGTATTTATATTTCATTTATATATTTATGTATGTTTGTTTGTTTGTTGGCGTACTTAAATAATATAATTTCAAAGTCTACATTGTTTATTTCATTGTTAATTTATTTAGTTGTTGTTGTATGAAATGAAATGAAAACAATTATGAACATTTTCTAACATTTATTATGATTTATTTAAATTTTACACTTAATTTGTCATTATGAAACATTGATGGAAACGAAAAAGTAGAGCAATATTTGCTCATAAATAAATCAACTTTAAATAACGCGTTAAAAGGAAAAAAAATTTCCTTTTAAATAATGGAGTTAAAAAGGAGTTCACAAAATTACACAAAAACAAATTTGTTTGCAAAGATTTTAAGCCTACTGATGGTTCTATGTATAAACCGATGAAATTCAAAACTAAAAACATTAAGTAAAATTTGGAACAAATTCTAAGAACTATTTAAAATGGTTAAAATTCAAATTAAATAAAAAAATTAAATTAAAAAGCTGTTGTCCTTTTTAAATTTCTCTGTCCAATACCGCTTGGATCATGGTTCGTGTGAAACCCTATTATATTAAAAGATTTTTTTTAAATTGTATTTATATATTTTTTTTGTTACTTTAAACCGTTAAATGTTAGTTGTGCGTGTGTGCTTTAAAATAACTTTTTTCTCGAAAGACATTAAAAAAAGATTTTTTAACTTATATAATTGACACGTATGACATGATTGACCTTATTTTGAGAAATTTTTTTTCTATTTTATTATTTGTTAAGATTATTTTTTTGGGTTTAATGTTAGGATCAGCTTGTTAGATTCAAAATAATTTTTTTTTTAATTTTTATATGCGAAACTGTTAAATTACATAAACACATACAGAAAATAGTATTTGTTGTATTTTTGTAAAAATTTGATTTGAAAAGGAAGAACATTTAGAGAGGAAGAAAAACAAAACAAAATTAACTTTAAAAAAATATTAGTTACAAATTCTTAGTCCAACTGTCTACCCAAAGATCTTTTATGTTCCTAAAGAGAAAAACCGAATGCACTTAGTTATTTTCTGACTTTAATTGGGGCCAACATACCTTTCCATCAAAGGGTATCTAATATGTGGAAACAGTTTTTTAATAACCTTTCGATCTCTGTCTGTGTTGATCTCGATAACTTCACAAGTCTACATAGACTTACATCCCCTTAAAATGCAAAAGAACCCCATATATGAGAAAAAGTACTTTTTGGGTACATTGCCGATATCCGACTTCAATCTATGTACATTAATATTTTTTTTTCAAGTGTCAAAATTTCGAGAATCTACTTCCTCGTGGGCCCATTTTACACCGTTTAGGATCCGAACTTCCTGAAATCTCATCTTAATACATATATACATCAGTTCAGAGCAGAAGTTAGGGACTTAGGCCGATAAACTTAATTTCTTTTCTATGGGTTCAAAAAAATTCTCATAAAAACTAGATCATGGGAAAGCAAAGCCCTTTTTAGAAAAAAAAATAACGGAAGTACTTTTGTGTGGCGTGAAAAAATTAATTGTGATTCAAGCGGGGTTCTTTTAATAAGTTCATCTTTATAATATGAAGTAAAGGTAATTTTGCTTCTCGGAAGGTAATTTAACAGGTTTAGAGGCTAATTTAACAGCAAAATTATTAAAGTCAATTAAAATTTACCACAAAAAAGTTTTAAGTAAACATGAAGTTTCCCACTGTACTTTGTTAAGATAAAATAATAATCAGTCCTTCCACCTTAACCCACATGAACATACATATATGCATAAGAGCGAAAATTGCTTTATTTTATTTGATTAAAAACCCCTTGATATAATTTCTGTAATTTAAAATTGTAAATAAAAGTATTAGCTAACTAATGAAAACATGTCATTCTAGTTTAATTTCTGTACCGTTGTATGATTATGACCTTTTTTTAAGGGTCCTCATAAAACTAAAAATTAACAAAAAATTAAATTAAATAATTACAAATATTTTATTTCAATTTACTCTTCTTTTTCTATGGGAACAGCACTTATGGCTTTAAAAGAAAAGCAAACTTACACAGCACAAAAAAAATTATTTCTCCTAAATAAAGCGACAACAGCAAAGAATGCTTTTCGAACAACATCAAATTACGAGTTAAAGTGAAACATTTTTTAACAATTGTCAGCAAAATGCGAGATAAAATATGATACAGTTCCATTATTGCGAAAATAAAGGAAACCTTTACTCTATTTCTCTTTTACGTACAATATTTTTAAAGGATATTACAAGGATTTAAGTTAATTCATCCTCTTTTAAAAACAAAACATAATAAAACATTTAAGGTATTCACAAAGGGTGTGTTAAAATTAGAATGTGACAAATCTAGTTTTTTTCCTTGAAACCCATTAAAATTAAAGTAAAATGAACATGCTTTTTGGACTATAATATTACAAACCTTCTTATTCATTTAATTTACTCACAAAAAGTAAACTTCAGAGTTGTCAAATAATATTTTAGTTTTAAGATTAAGAAGTAGAAATATTGAGACATATTTTAATGTGGTTTTGTGAACGACTTTAAAATATAAAAGTTTTTGCTCAGATATGTTTAAAAATTCTTCTAAAATAAAAAATAATTTTGAAAAATTTAAATAATTAAAGAAATACTATTTCTCGAAAAAAAATAACAATCGTAAAAGGAAAATGGTTAATTTCAAATTAAAAAATAAAATTACTGCAGTTGCAAAACTTTATGCCATTTGGGAAAATGTGTGAAAACAAATATACATAAAACAGAGGCAAACGGAATTAAATAAACGAGAGAAGAGTTAAACTTGATGAAATGGCTGTTATACACATTAACACAAGTATAAGTATATGTGTATGTATGTGTGTTTATTAAAAAGCTTACGAAAAATACTGTTAAGGATTTTATACAATTTTAAAATAGTTTTATTATTACTGACTCTATATCAACAACAAACCCATAGAAATAGTTCATAAAAAAGTTTTCAAAAATTTATTTGTATTTCTTTTTCGTTTTCGTTTACTTTCAGATCTCAAAGTTATTACGACGCCACTTTAAAAAGGCAATGAAACCGTGGAAGCTTCCCAAAGGCTTCGTGCTTTGTGGCTTAAACTGCTTAACTTTTGTTTACTTTCCATTGGTTTTACCGATAGTGATATGTTCGACCAACGATTTCGACTATCGTCTGCAGCGAGTGAAAAATGTTTTAAAGGAAGTGCCATTAATAGACGGGTAAGTTAAATGCAAACAACAATTAAAAAAGAAAACAACAACTATGCCAACAGCAAATAACAACAAAACGTGTGAAAACAACAATTTTAATTTAAAAACAACAACGACATTAATAAAATAAACAAAGTGTTGATGAGAAGCAAGAAACGTTAAAAGAGAAACAGAAATTAAAACCCCCTTAATTAAACACCCAAAATCTAACATTTTGTTGATGCTGGTTGGGTTTTGTTTAATATTTTCACACTGTTGTTTCAATATTGTTCTATTTTTTTCTTTAGTGACGATTTTGTTGTTTTCGCTCTATTAAAACTAAAACTTAACAGACTTAATTAATTTAATTATTTTTTTTTATGTATTTTAAACTTATTCTATTCTAAAGTATGGAGATTGTACTAGAATTTAATAAATTTATTCATTTTTGTTGATCTTTTTTGTTGTTTAGACACAACGACTTACCCTGGAATATAAGGAAATTTCTAAAGAATCAATTAAAAGACTTTCATTTTGGTGGAGATTTAAGACAAATACAACCATGGGCGAACAGTGCCTGGAGTCACACGGATTTGAGAAGACTCAAAGAGGGAATGGTATCAGCACAGGTAATTATTCTTAGATTCTCATTTACATACTAAATTACATACTAAATTGTTTTTAAATGTCTTAAAGCATAAAATAGATATTGTTTTCGTGTATAAAATATGCAAATAAAAAGTTTAAAGGTCATTTGAAATTTTGGTAGTTAAAAACGTTATTTGATATATAAAAAAAAGTTACAGTTTGCTTAAACAGCAAATGTGGTAAATAAAGGTAAAAATTAAAAAATAAACATTAATAATCTTAAATACCTAATTGTTTACGTAGATGTGTGTGTATATGCAAACACTCGTTTGCATATTGCCCTTGCATAACAGAATTTAAAAGTAGAAATAAGTTGAAACATTATAGTAAGTTAGGTTCTTTCATTTCATGCTCCACATCACAAATAATACTTCATAAAATAGCAGGAGTGGGCTTAAGGGGTACAAATGTTTGGTTTGGATCTACTAAAGGGTGCAACTGTTCAATTATTTTCTTTCTTCTTATTCAACACTTTGCATAAAAAGAGTAATATTAAAATCACTTATAGCCCAAAATGCTTATTTCAGGAGGATATTTGTATGGACCTACGCAAAATAATAGGCAGATAATCATCCTTTTCAAAAGATTTGTTCCTTTTACCGAAAGAACTTATTTGTGTCAGAAATAATCAAAACATGTTCAAAGATGCGACACTCAGATGGACGGCCGGACAAATACACATGAAGAGGGTGTGATGTTCAAGAGAATCAACTAGGAACTGTTTTGTATATTTTTGCAAGACTTACAGACATGATTAGTATTATCTCCTTATAGCTGGGCACAAACAACACCCACCCTGCAGCTGACAAGTAGAAGAATCGGGTCTCTGCCTTCAGTATGGTCAGGGCCCTGTCACAATCTTCTTGGCAGTGCTGCGGATAAAGGCTCAGATACAATCTACAACTAATATTTTTAAATATGTCGATAGAAATGGATGGTCCTTATCGATTTTCAACTGTCTTATTGGTACATGACTTTAAGAAATAAGGTTGCCAATACCTGGAAAGGGTTTTAACTGATATCAATAGGTATAACCTGGTATATGCCTCTTACAGAAATTTACCTATAATATTTCGAAGTTGGCAAGAGTCCTATCTGATACAATGGAGACCAGAAACATTTTTTCGTTTTACGGTCCGATTGATAGTGATGTCTCTTTTGAAAATTTGTAAGTGGTGGCTGTGGATATCCACCAGCGGCGAGCCAACTAAGAACAAAAGTTGTACATATACTCAGGATCAACTTAGGCAGTCTTATATAAACTTTAGGACAAAAAAGAAAAATGTCTCTTGGGTTAACGGGCTGATGCATATCACGAAAGAAGTGGGCTTTGTAAAAGCCTAATGGTAACTGGCTGGCTTGCGCGGTGTTCGACTTAACTAACTTACTGATTCCTAATTGATTGGATTTAGATAGTAATGACATTATAATGCAAGCAAAATGTAATGTAAATGCTGGAAAATGATGGGTATGAAAGCGACAAGGTAATGCGTTGATGAAATGTGGTTATTTGGAGTACTCATGTGGAGTGATAGAGCTTGCTTACGAGTGAATAAAAGTAAATAATTATTATACTTGTGGTCATTCGGCTAAGACATGTTAAGGAAGCGTTTTTGTCAGTACTATCTGGCTTCGCAAACCAGGTGCGTAATCAAAACCAAAAGACGAAAATTAGGGTTAGATAATTCAACCCCACTTTCAAGATATTTATTCTATTTAATTGAATTCAATATTTATTTTTTAAAAGAAAAGAATTTATGCCGCGAAAACAATGTTTCGTCGATTTAGAAAAGAGCAAAGTGAAGGGCGTAGCCAACATTTCTGATAGAAAAGTGAAAATTTATTATAAAGTGTGGGTTACATTAGCCTTTCATTCAGTTGCATTAAAAAAAAATTTTGTTTCGTAAAAGGTTTTTAGCACTGATGCTGTATAAAGTTTAGTCCTATATTTTTATAAATTAAAAGCTCGTTTTTGAATATGGCTCTAAGATGTTGTTTTGAAATCAACATAAAGTTGGTTGTACTGCGTTTGTCAGATCAAAACTAATTGATGGACGGACGAGTGAATAAACTGCCTGTTTTTAAAAAAGGATTCCCTTGAATTTTGTATAATTTTTTAGGAGGTTTGAAATACCAGTGTAAAAGCATAAAACTGTTGTTTTGTTTCTTTGATTTATTTATATTTTAAAAGATTTTGCAACCATTGAAATTTGATTTAAATCTGTCTTAATATTGAAATGTGTTGGACTTCTCTTAAATTAATGCTTTTTATTCTCTAAACAAAAAAAATTTACAACTAAGAAATTTATTGATTTAAAATAACGCTTTAATATACTTCTGAAATTCTTGACGCTTAAACTGTTCATTAAATATAAATTTTAAAATTGGGTTATTCACCAGATGTATGTTAAGTTTTGTCTTATTGTATAATAAAAAAATTTATTTTGGCCTTAAAATGTTATCTTTAACAAAATACGTCTTTTAAACACATTTCACATTTTTAGAAATTTAAGACCATATGACAGTAACATACCTTCTGAAGGAACAAAATCTTAAATAAAATTAAAATGCTTCAACTTAATAATGTAACATTTTGTTTTTAAAAATTAACGTTTCTAAACATTTGTTTTATAATTTTCTTTCTGGCAACTATTTTTAATTAACTTTGACTTCTTTTCTTTTTTTTTTTTGGAATATTAAGTTAAATAATTGATATTTAATACTATTGCCCTTGGCTAAGATTAAAGAACAAAAACAGAACAATTTAATTAAACTTTCTTTTATTTCATAACGTTTGCAGTTTTGGTCAGCATATGCCCCCTGTTCATCTCAACATCTGGATGCTGTACAATTAACTTTGGAACAAATAGATTTAATACGACGTTTAGTCAATCTTTATCCGCATCATATGTCTCTTGTAACAACTGCCTCAGGTACGTTATAAACAAATATTATAAAGAGAAATAAAAAGAAATTGTTAATGAGATTTAGATGGTTTTATAAAAACTTAAATATTTGCTAACAATATCCATTTCATTTGTGTCAGATTAATATAATTTTTTAGGGCAAATTGTCTTTAAAAACTTCTTTTTTTAATGTTCACTTTATCATTTACTTTATTAAGTCGTACAATGTGCCTAAGAGATGAAGTTTTATACTTTACTATCTATAGAAATGTTTATTTAGTATTGACTTTATATTGTAAAGTAGTGTTATTATGTATCAAAGCTAAAATTTAAGTGTAATTTACGTATTTGGGTTATTAAAATTACATGTAGGATTTTCCAATTTTTTTTGATCGTTCTATAATAAGGTTTTTTATTTTCCGTAGTTTTTTATTTAATATTTTTATTCCGAATTAATTTTTTAAATGAAATTCTTTTGCCAACAACAAAGTGACACAATTAAATACATAAAAAGATTTCGAAAAAAGATTAATTACGGAAAATTTTTTATTTAATTCAGTTCATATTTTGATTTCGCATTCGTTTTCATCAATACACCATGATGGGTAAAAATAATAATTTAAATAAAAAATATTGCATATATAACTAAAACGAAAATTAATTTGCAATCTAATTACAATAAATATATTATATTTATTGGCAAAATGACCGCGATTTAAATTTTTATTGTATTTTTTCTTTGATTTTCTGTTTATCACATAAGTGATAAGGGTATATATAAGTTTGTCATTCCGTTTGTAATTTCTTTATTATCCATTTGGGACCCCATAAAGTATATATATTCTGGATCCTTATAGATAGGGAAGCCGATTTAGCGAAGTCCGTCTGTCTGTCCGTCTGTCCGTGTTATAGTTGAAATCAACTTTCTGAAGCCCCCCGATATCGCATAGACCCGTAGGTGGTATCAAACTGTCAGAGAAGGTCGCGAGAAAATTTGTTTTGAAATTTAGCAAAATCGCCCCATAAATGACCGAGATATAAGCAAGAAACCAAGACTACCTCCTTTTTTTAGTCTACAACAACAACAAAGAACATACTTATGTATGTAAAGCAACAAAAAAAGAAAAAAACAGAATCAGTAATGTTTATATTATTGAACCACACCCAAAACAAAAATTTTATTAGTATAAGTGTTCATACATATAACAGGGTTGCCATACAAGGCTTAATTTAAACATTTTTAAAATCGCTCCTACGGCTTCCAGGGTTCTCCGACAAAGGTAAAATGTAAGACCGACCCAAATTTTTTTATCCATCCAAACATTTTTGTGGAACATACTTACTCTCTATCTCCAGTCCCTAGCATGGTTGTCATACAAAATTTTAAAAAATAAGGTAAAAACCGCTACAACTTCCCCGGAGTTGCCCCTAGAGAAAAAAAAATTTATCACAGACCCCCATTAGTTTTTCCTCCCAAACGTATTCCTAGAGCATACTTACCCCCTATCACCACGCCCTAAGGGGGTTGCCATACAAAATTTACAAAAATGATATGAAAATGGCCACAACTTCTTCAGAATTTGCCTTAGAACAATAAAGTGAACGACCGACCCCCATTAGTTTCTCCTCCAAAACATTTTCCTAGAATATACTTACCCCCTATCACCACCCTCTAAGGGGGTTGCCATACAAAATTTGTAAAAATTGGGATTTAGAAAGGTCAATGTGAAGGGTATATAAGATTCGGCACAGCCGAATATAGCGCTCTTACTTGTTTTTTGTTAATTTTTTGTAAAAATCGTACTAGTGCTTTTGATTATAAAAAAAATTATATTCTAGTTATTTTTTTTTAAGACAAAACTTGCTTTTTCAAATAAAGTTTTTTCCACGTTAATGGAAGATAATTCTTTCTTCTAATGCCCGTTATTCCCACATTTAGATAACTGGTTGTGTTGTTACCTAAAGTTTTCTTTTCTTATTAGGTAAAACGATATTGAAAATCTTTTTAGGTAGGAAATACCTCCCTGTTAAGGTTACGAAAAATTAATTTACACCATAGGCATTTATACGCATCTAGGAACCTATTTGTTTAAATAAATAAAAATATGAAAAGATATAAGAATATAAAGTAAGGCTAAAATGATGCATTCGTTAATTATTGAAAAACTATTTGTTTAAAAACACATAATGACACAAGATGTCACATGGAATTCTCACACATGTATTTACAAATGTAAATATGTTTTTCATGGACAAATACCAAAAACATTTTGCAATAAATAATTAAATAAATCGCTGACAAATTTGTTTGGGTAATAGGTTAAATGCATTTGACAAAGAGCATATGTTATGGTCGCCATTTTAAAAAGGCAGAGAGAAAGGAAGGTTGACAGATTATAATTGGAACAGAAAACGTATATGTTTGTAACAACCAGTTTACAGTTTGATTGTCACCTGTAATTATTTGACTTAACATTTACAATATATTTCTTACTTATGGCCTAATTGTAGTTTCAACTGCATCAGCTGTTATTGTATTTTGTACATAAGTTTATACATATATAAAAGAAGTACACTTGTACATTTATATGCACAAATTAGTGTATGCATGAGAAAAACAATTTGGCATGTTAACCAACCCTATTGACACCTGACATGATTGATATTCATTCCGTAGCATTGAATTCACTAACTATTAACATTTATTGTCACAATAAAACACAAAAATTGTGCATTTAATTTTTTTCTTTTAATATTTTTTTTTTAATTTCCTGAATTCATCTCTGCCATTTTGTTTGAATAATTTTTGTATAAATTTTGGTACTTTAACAGATTTATTGATTTACTCTCGTCTACGTGCTTAAATGTGGCACCTCGTGTACAAGTACTACCCTGCAAACTCTATATATATGTACTTTGTTTCTCGTTTATTTCAATATTAATTAAATAAATATTATACATAGAAAGCACAACCTGCATTATAGCGTTGTATATCGTTAAAATTACAAATGCATTTATTTTTGTTTTCAAAAATTTTTGTTTAAAAAAAAATTTATGTTTTACAATGTACAACAATACAATATATTATGTAGGTTGTGAATTGGGCAAATAGTTTGAAACAATTTTATGTTGCTATTTTGTGTACCAGCTAAAGCAACATGTGAAAAAACTCAATATAAAACAACACACAAAAAATTATCTAAGAAAACTTTACTTAAATCAAGCCGGTGTCAAAAATACGGTGAGTTCGGTTTTTCTTAAATCAAGTACGAAATTTCTTACTCCAAGTAAAATTTTTTAAGTACGAACTTCTTACTTTTAGCCACAATTAAGCCGAAAAAGGATTGATTTAAGTTCGGAACCGTACTAGATGTAAGCGTGAAAAAGATTGATTTAAGCCGTAAGCGGGATTTGTTCAAAAATTAAATGTCATTTTTTTGACTTATGGAGTTTTATTAAAGAAGAAGACTTTTATAATTTAATTTTTATTTTATAGACACTTAAAATTTACAACTTAAAAATTTCATTTTTTGTACTTACCGAAGCTGAGATTCGAACCAGGGACTTTCTGCACTGCAGCACAAGCGCGTTACCTCTAGGCCACCTAGACACTGCTTTCAAATGTAAAATAATATATTAAAACAACAAGCTTTTTTCTGCTTGATTTGTTGAAGCAATCCGAATAGGCTTGATTTAAGAAAATGTAAGTACGGATCGTACTTAAAAATTTCAAGAAAGATTTTGGATAAATTCAAGAAAAAAATTCTTGATTTTAGAAAGCGGGTTTCTTTTCGGTCAAGCAGCAAAGAATTTTAGTTTTATACATTTTTAGTTGATAAAGCTTTGGTTTTGCGAAGCACGGATGTTTAAAATAACTTAATTTTGTTGCGCTCAAGTGTATTTCTATATAGAAATTCTTTACACGGTTTCCTTAAATTTTAGATCTTAGGAGCTTCTTACTAAAGTCCCGCTATAACATTTTCTTGATTTCCCTAAACTCATTAAAGTTTTGTTTTGACCTTCTAAATTTTATATTTAATTACATTTTTAAAACCTTTTTTTATATTCTTTTGTTTATAGTTTTCTTCTCTAAAACTTGTGGTTTTGCTTACAAAATGTATGAAATTTATTTAAAGTGTATCAATGTTGTTGAGAGAATTTTTTTTCATAGTGAGAGCATAAGAAAAATCGCTCTCAGAATAAAATAGATTCTATTTTACAACTGCTTTCAGCGTAAATTTTATGGAAAATTCTGTTTCACCATTTAAATGTTATTTAAGGAGACCACAGAACAGTTTCGATCAGAATAATTGGCCCAATCTTCCTACAGATTTGTTAAAAAAATTATATAAAACTTTTCAGACAAAAACAGTTAAAGATATATTTTAATCAACACAATTTTTAAATTATTTAGGATTTAATCCCAATTTTCTTGTTAATTTATAGGGTTTGTTGTTGGTTAAGTTTGTCTATATGCATTTCATTGGCTCTTACACCAAATCATCAGTACACTTCAACCACCAAAATTCTTAAAAAACTCATGAATATTTTCTGTCTTTATATAATAACCTCATCATACAAAATGAGAATTACTATAAAAAACCAAAACGTTCAAGTTTTGAAGAATCCAACAATCCAAAATCAAAACAAGCGAATAGCGAATAATGGTTTGTTGGATTCTTAAAAAAACTTGAACGTTTTGGTTTTTTATAGTAATTCTCATTTTGTATGATGAGGTTATTATATAAAGACAGAAAATATTCATGAGTTTTTTAAGAATTTTGGTGGTTGAAGTGTACTGATGATTTGGTGTAAGAACCAATGAAATGCATATAGACAAACTTAACCAACAACAAACCCTACAAAATAGATATATTTTAATATCATACAATATATTTGGCTTTTTTTGTAATTTTGTTATGTTAAAAAAAGAAAACTCATAAAATAACCAATACGGTCTGCTTTACTTAAACTTGACTGTATTTATTTTATTTTTTTCCAACTTAATAAATACTGACCAACCGCATTTGGTTGTTTTCTTTATTCAATTTATAAAAGCCATTTTTCAACATTGTTTTAATTTATTTAAACATGTTAAAAATGAATTTAACTTGAATATGTCAATTTTTATTGAATTTTGTTCAATTGTTAAAACAATAATAAATGACGGGTGAACAAAGAATTGTTTCGTTACCGAATTTGAATTGTGTAGTATTTAAGGGAACTTTAACAATTTACAATTGAGCATTCTAAAAGAGAAAGACAAAAAAAAAACGAAAATTTTAAACTTTTTTCTAGTTTTAATAAAAAGTTTTTGTTTTTTATCCCTTAGGAATCGAAAAAACTCACAAAAGCGGCAAAATAGCGAGTTTAATTGGAGTAGAAGGCGGTCATGCAATTGGCACAAGTTTAAGTGTACTTCGAATGTTTTATCAACTTGGTGCCCGCTATTTGACTTTAACACATACCTGCAATACACCTTGGTAAGTACAAAAAGTGAAGGAGAAAAACTCTTTAACAACATTTAATTGTATTTATTTAGATTCCATCCTAAAAAACTATTTTAGTTTTTTTACACCTTATTTTCTAAAAAAACTCTTTAAAGTCATGGCTAAACAAAATATGTACATAAAGACCACAATGTAAAGACAAATAAGCAAAAGACTCAGCACAAGATGAACGAAAAGAATAAATCTAGGTTTTCGTGAAGTGTCATTAGGGATTTATTTTTTAACAAGTAAAACGATTTTATAGAGATTTGAAATTTTCTTGTTATAAAGTTATATTTTAGACATTTTGCAAAATAGAGGTGGATTAATGATGTTTTTTATTGCGTTTGTTTTGCTCTCTGGTGATTTATTATATAACTTCTTTTTTTTCCTTTTAAATTGGGGTTTTTTAAAGTGATAAACAGTTTTTTATTGTAAGTAATTTTTCTATTTTAAGGGCGGATTGTTGCAAAGTTGACGAACCTGGCAAATATCCCCATATTGGTGGTTTATCAAAATTTGGAAAGGTAAGTCAATCCAAAGGCTAATACACAGAAAACTTTTAGAAAATTATATATTAAAAATCCATAGTTAAGACATTTATAAAATATTATTTTATTTGAAAAAATATTAGTTTTTTACTTAATTAAATTTAATTTAATATTGAAAATTATAAAATAATATTCATTAGGAAAACAATACTAAAAATAAATGAATGTAAGGAGAAAAATAAGAGATAAACCCCCTCTTTTAAAACAAAAAATATTTTTTTAAATGCAGTTTCTTTGATGTGCATTCATGCAACTAAATGAATTCCAATTTAGCTATTACTTCTTTTTACAGCAATGTAAGGAAAATGCATTAAAGTCTTGTGTTTTTTTTAAATATTAATCTAACATATCTGCTTGTTAATGTTATTCAAATTTTTTTTCGTAGCTTCAACTGCAATAGTAATTTCTAATATTCAGTCCAACAGATACTGTTTTATACATTTTGTTTTTTTCTTATTTCATTCTTGGATATACTTTGCTTTGAAGGTACAAATACTTATTCACTGCCACTTATGAATATAATACATTTTGCAGTACGAAGAAGTAAAGAAAGAACTGAATTTGCATTTTTGTAGTTTATTCCTTAATTCAGTCTTAATATTTTGTAACAAAGAAACTTCTGCAGTTTTAATAGCGTTAAAACTTTATTAAAATATTATTATTTTCAATATTACTTCTTTCTTCATTACCACTTTCATATTATTTTTTTACAATATTTCATTTGAACGAGGTAATTTTGTGTGTGTGTAAAAGAGCCCAACCTGCAAAATTGGCTGACAATAACTGTATCAGATAAGTCTGCCGCAAATCAGAGTTGATCCGTACGTATATCTAACAGATTTCATTTAGAGATGTCTGAGACATATGAGTTATTTTTCTTATCTCTTTGCTTAAATATTTTGTGTTGGGGCATTTTTGTTTTCAGTGCAAACCAAAGGCAGATTATCTCTTACAAATCAAAGTAACTGGGTGGTGCGATGGTAGCACGCTTGATGCAAACTAATTCGTTTTAAAAATAAAAAAAAACTGATTAAAAACAGGTTTAAAAAAAATGCTTTTCACGTATTTTTATTAAAAAAATCCTAAAAATTAATAATCGTAAGGTCGGAAAAATAAAATATACTTATAACTATATATTTAATCCTAAAAATAGTTTAAAAATATTTCTTCAGAATTCGTTTACTTCTGTATTAGATATGTTGGCTTGCTTCGTTTTAACCACTTCATATGTTTTGCGGCCAAAAATCTGACCAAATTCGTTAAGAGCTTAAGCTAAAGTTTATTGCACAAGAGTGGCAATTTTGGCGATATTTCATAAAATCAAAAGAACATTTTAAAAACTAAAAATAATTTTTGAAATCTTATAATAAACTATCAAAACCGTTATACACTACAAATTAGGGTTGATTTTAACAGCTGCTATAGATAAAGTATTAAAACTTAAATAAGAAAAGAACTCACTATTTTAAACACTGGCATTTTTGCAACAAAGTAGTTATTTTGTTGCTGCTGAATTTCCGGTGAAAATCTGTTTGTTCGTGTTACAGTCCACATCAAGGACAGCAAAAGTTTTATAAAAAAAGAAAAAAAAATTAAAAGTAAAAAATTTAAAATCCGAGTTATTTGTGTGGATGCAAATAAAGTTTTTTTCTCAATCTATTACGTTTCACTATGTTACGTTTTGGTTAATATTGTTTCCTTTTTTTTGTTTTTTAGAAAATTGGCTTTTATGCAAGTTGACAATTTTTTTTCCAAGAATTCTTGATATATTTTTTAAATTTTTTGCGACAATTTTATTTTTCATTTTATCGTTGCTGCTGACGTGCTATGTGCTGTAAAACTATTGCGACTTGAAATATATTGCTGCTGTTGCTGTGGAAAATTAAAAAAGCTGGTCGTACAAGAGATGAATCGTTTGGGCATGATTGTTGACTTGTCACATGTTTCAGTGCCCACGATGTTGGATGCTTTGGGTTCCTCAAAATCACCCGTAATATTTTCACATTCTTCCGCACATGCGATATGCAACAGTTCGCGTAATGTACCCGACCATGTTTTACAAAGAATTGTAAGTATAAAAGTTTTCAAGTACACATACATACATACTCATGTAGGTATGTAGATACATATATGTTTATGTGTGTCTGTATGTTAATTTCATTATAGTCTTTGTGTTACAATTTGTATTTCCATTAAATTTTATTTATTCTTGCATTTCTTTTTAATTTCATATTTGAATAATCTCAAGGCTATAAACGGTGGCTTAGTAATGGTCGCATTCTATCCGCATTTTGTTAGTTGCTCTGGACAAGCAACACTACACGATGTCGTTGGTATGTTAATTATTTTATAACAAAATTTTATTTTATAAAATAAGGAAAAAAAATTCAAAATTTAATTGAAAACGCTTTTAAGCAAAAAAAATGTTACAACATAAAGTGGTAAAAGCATTGCACAACTGAAAATTTGAAGAACATTTGATTAAATTATAAACCCAAAAAGAAAAACGAATTACGGAAAACTTTGTAAGGTTATCAATTAGCAAAAAAAAAAAAGCTGCCAAGTTTTCAGTTATCATTCATATCTAAATAAGAGTAGTTAAGATTTACAAACTATTTTATAACTTCTGGTGAGGTTCCTGGTGCTGCGGGGATGGCTAATTCCTTGTACAACATCTGCCAGCATACTCTCACGCTCACATTGCCACATAATTTGAGTTTCTTTTTTGTTGTAAAAAAGCTAGTTAATTTTGTTAAGCTGAAATTTAAGTTCCTGTGATGAATTTAAGACCGGATATCTATACTGCAGTTACTCATATTCTACTGACAAACCAAGTTAATTACAGAGGTCTGAAGAGCGCGCAGGACTTTAGATAACTCAAAGTATTACCTCTACATAATTGCTGGATGTTATCTTAAGTCTATTAGTTTTATTGCGGGGGATGTTGCAAGACAGTTTGCAACTCGATTGCTGACAAGGAGAAAATTTAAGCAAGTGTTTTTTGGCAATACTTCGAAGAAGGTCCCTATACTGAGCTTCATAGGAAGTCTGGTGTAAATGTAAAGTAATTTGCAGGTTATGTGGCCTTCGCCAATAATAGGCCATCAGTGGGTTCTACAAACTTCCTGACGACTGAAAGGTATTTCAGGCAAGAACCCAAGCAGTCAAGTGTAATTCTGGATTATATGAAGATATTCAGATGGCTATAAAGGTTGCCTTAGCCAATCTTACATTTTTCTCAATTGCCCAAGACTGCAAGGGATCCATTGGTAAACTGTACGAGTGGTGTATGTTTACTGGGTTCAAAGACAAAAAAGTATTGCAAAAATAGGTAGCTTAAATATTGGTCAAGCTGCAAAGGTTTTTCCTATCAAAAGAGCACGAAGGAAGTAAGGAAGGTAAGGAAGCTGTTATTATATTGGAATATCTGGTCCGGTGGTGATGGGGTCCCTCCTATTTTTGCGGAAAGTGGTTCTTTGCTCCTAGTGGTAATAGGAATATGTCACTGTTAAGGAGTGACTCACAAACCGTCTAGAACTTTAGCTTTTCCAAAATAGTAAAAATATTACAGTGTATTGGTAAGACGATGCTACTAAAATTGTCTAAGAGAATATCGTAAGCCTTTAACTCCATGTGTCACCTAGTTATTGTTTCCCTTAGTCTGGTAAAACTTGGGTCCAAGGGGTTTATCAGAATCATCGAGACCAGTCAGCTTAACCCGACCTTACATAATCCCATTTGCTAATATAAAACTGAAAGTATTAAAAATGGAAAGGCAGAACTAAGGTGAGCTGGTCCAGCTCAAAGAATTACCTATTTTTTTAATCTTTATAAAAAATTTCAAGCTTTATTGTTAGTAGGCCACAATGAAATATTTGTGTTTCGACCCACTTTATTATACATAATTTAACAATTTAAATACGATTTCTGCCTTCTTCTCTTGCATGTGTAAAATATATATTTTATCATAAATAAAAAAAAATCTCAAATATTTATTTATTGTATTTTTATTCTTACTTTTTCCCTTTTCTTTTTATCTCTTTAACTAATATTTTTTCTATTTATGTTGATATTACTAAAGCCCACATAAATCACATACGAGAAGTAGCAGGCGTGGACCATGTTGGCATTGGGGCCGGTTACGATGGTGTAAATCTGTAAGTGTTTTTCCTACTTTATTAAAGCAATAATTTTTATAGTCAAAGTCTATGTTTCATATTTTTTCTATGTAAATAGTTTCTGGATTATTACTTTTCCTTTAATATAGAAATTTATTTAGGAATAAGTTTTTTGTTAAAACAAAAAGAAGTATCTAATGGTTTCTATTTTTTGTGGGTTTTTTTTTACTAAACTCTTTAATATATTTTAATTTAAATAAAATATTTAACAACGTTTAGAGTATTAATGCTTAATATTAGTTTTTTGTTTAGAAAATATGTTTGTATATGAAAGCACATATGTATGTAGGTGTGTGTGTGTGATTTAGCCATGACTAGTCCAGTTGTTGTTATTACTTTTAATACTTGTTGTGGAACATACACACATATGTGAATTTGCAAATGTTTATGTATGAATATATTTGTGCTACATTTTTTTTCATTCAATTTGTTTTTAGTGTACCCAAAGGATTGGAGGATGTTTCCAAGTATCCACATCTTTTTGCTGCATTACTAGAGTCTGATAAATGGTCTGAAGAGGATATTGCTAAGCTGGCAGGCAAAAATTTAATACGAGTATTTAAGGAAGTTGAAGCGGTAAGTCTAAAGAAAAAAAAAACAATTCTTGACATTTTTCTTTCAGTCTTCAGAGCTCACACATAAATAAATAAAATCTTACAAATAAATTGTACAAAACTCCAGAAAGGGTTATAAGTCCAAAGATATTTTTATGTTGGCCATAAAATGGTTTAGATAACAACAAAACAAGATCAAAAAAAAGGAAATAAAAACATATTACAAAAGAAAACAAAACCTTAATATCTTTGTTAACATTCTTAAGGCTTAAAAACAATTTTACTGTTTTTTTCCCCACTGATACCTTTTTCGTGTGTGTGCACTACTTAAGAAATACTTACCGACACATGCTCATAGAAACACATTTTCTTAAGATGTGATGTGTGTGTGTATTGTGTGTTTGTATGTGCTACATATCCATCTTAGCAAACTAACAACTCACAGATAAATTGCTAAATTAAAAACCTTAATAATTCCAAAGCCAAGCTAAAGAAAAAAATTCTGTTTGAAATGTCTTAAAGAATAAACAAATAGAAACGACAATACCTGTTAAGGTAACAAATGGTTTTCATTACGAATAGACAGACTTATCTGTATGTGTTGGTTAGAATAGAAACATTTTACAGTATTCTTTATTAACATACATACTTACATACATAAACGCTTAAAAGCATTCATATTTCTCTCTATAGACATTTAAACTCATATTTTCTTTTGGCAGCCATAAATAAGTAGCTTTTCTTCTACCATTTTATGTTATATTTAACAAGATAACTCAGGTACAGTTCTTTAAGTGAATGAATGCTTTATTACCTTCCTTCTACACCTTCTCTTACAAACAATACAAAATATAAAAACAGAGAAATTTTAATGAAATTTGCGAAAAATAATTTATATTTGGCCAAAGAAATGTTCTTAAACTTTGTTCAAAATAGTTATCCTCGAATAAATCCTAAGTTTCTTGTTATTTGTGTTAAATTGCATTTTTTATATTTTTTGTTTTAATTAAAATTTAAATAAAAAGCAAAACGCTTATATTCTTGAAAAGAATTAAAAAAATATATTTATGTTTTATACAAGTGGTTGTTTAATTTTCTTTGAACATGTTTGAGGTCCTTAACTGTTAAGGCAGAATAAGTGGTGTTAGTCCTTTAGGCTCCTCTTAAATTTGGTTAAAGATGCGCATGGCCAGTATGTATTAATTACAGTTTTATTGTTTCTTTAAGTATCAACAAATAATAAATGATCACAAACATCAATAATAAATGATCACAAGTATCAACAAATAATAAATGATCACCTATAATAAATTTAAGAAAATTTTGGTAAAAATTTAATTTCATTAAATTCTTTAAACTTAATCAAAGTAAAGTTAGGTGTCCTAGAAACAAAACTATATTCCATTCAGAATTCATTCTTTTGCAAATTTGTGAAACAAAAGAAAGAATTTGGTCACGACCACAGAGAATAAAGAATTTTTTTTTGTTAAGTTTAAACGGTAATTTCGTAAGGAAATTGTTAAAAGTTGTTGGGTAAACAATAATGATTTTTATCTTTACTCTTTGTGCCTTTGTTTGTCTTTGTGTGGACTCTTTTTAAAGCAATATCCGTATGACCGTCTGTCCGTTCATCTTTTCTTAAATTGGGCTATTTTCTTTGTCCTTGTTTTTGCTATTCTTCTTGTTATTATATTCTTTTCTATTATTATTGTAGTCCTATTAAAATATTACAATTGTTACATAAAAACATACTTACCTCTTTTCAGCTTTTGTAAGAAGGTGGTTTGCTCTGTCTGTATAAAAAAATAGTGAAAATTCTTTCCTCATAAATTTGCTTTTGTTGTTGCGGTGTAAATTTTTTCCTTTTTTTTACTGTTAAGCTGGCAACAAAATATTTAGGAGGTTTCAGCTTTTTTTGTAATATAAATCTGTCTACTTTGTTTTGGTTTTCAAAGCATTTAAAAAGGCATCTCACATTATTACATTTGGTTTATTTTATTTTTGTCTTCATGACATCTTTGGAGATTTTATTAGATCAAAAACACAAAAAGAAAAAGCAAAAGACCAAAAATAGCTTAATGGATTAAAAAGAATTTTTTTTTTTAAAAATGTTTTTGTTGAGACCTTTTGTTTTGTAATGCAAAAAATTATATTATCCAAAATATTACATTTTACTTAAATAAACTTAATTAATTCCATAAGATTTTAAAAATTGAAATATAGCATTTATTTAATTTTTAAATTTAAATTCATTAAATTTTATTTAAAAATATTCAGACATCAGTTTCTATTTTTATCTTAAACTTTAATCAACATATTCAAAGCAATTAAAGCCAAATGTTCCCTTTAGTTTTAAAAAGAAAAATGCAAATAATGTTTAATTAGAAGAGAAAATTTATCTATTATTTAAATTTGAATGCTTAGCAGATGCAAAAGAAAAAGAAGAAAAAAATTCCAACATTAAGAATGCAAATATCTAAGATGACAACATCACTATCACAGCGTTAACACGTTTTTCATTTGAAAAGAGCGAAGCGTAGCTAATAAAATGGTGCTCTAAGAGCCTATTAAAAAAGTTGAACGATTAAAAAGAAAATTTCTTGAAATTACAAAAAAGAAATGAATAGCTTGCTTTGGAGGGAAGGACATTGCAAAAAAGTATGTAAATTAGATTAAAGTAGACAGACAAATGCATTGAGAATAAGACGTCCTTTAACCACAACTAGACATAGAACAGAAAAGTGTGTGGAAAAAAGTTGTGACAATTAATATATCTTTTCATTTATAAAAATTTATTTAAAGCTGCACAATGGGTAGTCAAATAAAATTTTTTTTTTAAAAATATTAATTTATGTAAAGTTAATTTTTAGTGGCTAAGAGTTATAAAATCTCTATATTTCCTAGTTTGTAAAGAAACATAAGGTGTATGTATGTATGTTTGTTTGTCAAGGAATCACGTCTAAATAGCTTTTACGATGTTTAGAAAACTTTTTATCCTGAAGTGTGTTATGGGCAATAACTTCTTTAAAATAAGCACTGCCTCGCCTAATATAAAGACTCAAAGTCTAATAAGTGGGCGTTGGAAAATCAAATAGAACTTTATTCTATTTTATATTATTTATATTATTAAAAGCAATGACTCAGTGCTTATTTGAGACTTTGTACACATTTATAAGGTCTCTAAAGTCGCAATGGGAAAGGACATAAAGTAAGCATGACCTTTGGGTGTGAACTGATATCTTCTTTTGTCAAAACTTTGGTGGCAGAAAATTGGGCGATGATATGCCCACAAGAAACTCTTTTTGCTGGTGTTTCTACTTTACTGATTTTAAGGCTTAGTACGAGGGAATAAAGCTTCTAGTGTTAATGTTTTGAAAAAATTAGGTCGGCAATATGCAAAAAAGAAAAAAAAAAAAAAAAAATGTTTTGAAAAAAATTAGGTTGGCTATGCCTTTAAAATTGTACGGATTTTATTAACACCTTAAAAAACCTTAAATTGGGTATTACGACATTTATGAATGGCATGGCAATTAGTTTTCACATAAGTCACTTTGATATTACTTGGCTTACAAAGTTTTTTTACGAGGATGAAGTTCATTAAGTAAAAGTTGACCTACTCAGAAGAGAAATAATTAAAAAATCGTCAGAGGGCGTTGTAATTATTTATTGGTAGTATTGCATTTTATTTAGTTTAGTTTTATAACCAGCAGAGCGGGGTCAAGATTTTTTTTTGCATTTTCTTGGTCCCTGGTTTTTTTTATATTCTTACTCATAATTTTTTATTGAAATATTTTTACTGCCTCTTCATTTCTTGTTCATCTGCCTAACGTGAGTTTTGCATTAATCTTTAGGTCATAGCCAGACTGTCTTTGTTTAGTAATTACCATATGCAATTGTATGCAATTTTTAAAATTGTAATCTGATCAAATGAAATAATAAATAATAAAAAAAATTATAAAACAAATGAAAAAAAAAGTTTTTTGACATTAAACGACATAAATAATATATTTGAAGTTTAAAAATCGCCTCAGGATGTTTTTGTCCTTGAAACGGTACAATTAAATTAATTATTTAATTTTGATTAAAATCTTTTAAAGTTCTTAACGTATTTGAAGTAGCTAATTATAAGTTTTTTATTTTTCTTTTTTATCATTAATTCAGAAGAAGGAGAAACCTAATTAAATATTTTTATTTCTATTGCAAACATTTTTATCCTTAAAATACAATGTGCAAGAAAAAGACATTTTTAATGGTCGAAAAAACATTTTTAGTTGGCTTCTTAATGTCAATTTCATAAAAAAACATACAAAAAACAAAAACAAATAAAGAAATGGCCTCATTAGAAATCCTAAAATGTTTGAAATTAATAACAGACGCCTAATGATGTTTTTCGCTCAAGCAGAAAATAATAGAAAAATGTTACTTAAACTCTTTCAAAGAAACCCAAAAACGCAATATGATAAAGAATATTTTTAAATTAAAAGGGTTAAAATTGAAAACTGAATAAGGAAAAATATTTTAATATTATAATATTTACCACTTGCAGAAAAGCAAAATATTAAAAATTAAAACAAAAAAAACGAACGATGGTAAGACAGTGTGAATAAGAGAGTATGTTACCAAGTTAGTAGAGCAGTGAACATTAATTAGTTTTTACCACTTGCTTTAGTAATAAAAGCAATAAATTTTGTATTTTTTTTTCTGGCCGGTTGGCTTTTTGTTGAAGGAAAACTGGATAATAATTAACATGTGCAGCATCCAACCCCTTTATTTTGCCAAAAAAATTTTAAGAAATAAAAAAACAATTTTTAATAATAAAAACCAGCCAAGAAATTATACATTTTCCGTTGCCTTTTACATTTTTGTGAACTTGCCAACTTTGTTGGTATGCATGTGTATATACATACATATGTATTAGTGTTAATATGTGTGAGTGTGTGTAACTACCATAATAGCACAAAATAAAAGAAAATTTAGTTTTTGCCTAACATATACAATAGGTACCGCCAGTTTATGTTTTATTTAAATATTTGTCTGTATGCGTGTGCGTGCTTGTATGTGTGTGTATGCAAAATGACGTGGTAAAGGAAGAGCATCCAACACGAAAAATAAAACTACTAATTCAAATACTCGTAATTAAAAATGTAAATATTGCTGCAAAAAAACTGCATTCATTCCCTACGTATTGTACATACACACGTGTGCATTCAATTTGTAGAAGAAAACAAAAATACAGGGAATCCATTACGGGTTTGGTAACAAAAGAAGTTATAAATTTATTAAATAAATATGAATTAGTTCTGAATTTTAAGTAATACAAATAGGATTATTGCTAAGGAAATATATTTGTCAATTTTCTTACTATACGTTAAAAAAAATTAAAAAAGTCGATTTAAATAATAAACAAATAATCAAATAAAAATATTTTAAAAATGCATTAGTTTACTCACGAAATCTATTGCCATATTCCTCTTAAAATAATAAAACTTTCATAAAACTGATATGACCACCGTTCTGGGGTATATTTTCTCTACCCTCCGCTCTTTAGTATATTTACATATCGCACAGTATAAACGATTATGCGTTACATCCGTGTCAGGTATATTTTGGGTCATGTAGCTTAAGTGGACAACTTACTTAACGTGCTCGCGTTATATTTAACTACATGACTATCACATTCACATGCATATATTTGCAAATTCTGATGGTATGAACCCTTAAAAAAAAACGAAAGAAAATAGTTTCATTTAAACTTTAGAGCTCTAGTTCTTCTTTCTATATCCTGCATTTTCGTATGTACGCCTAAGATACAATATTTGTGCCTAAATTTTGAGTAAAAACAAGTTAACCAAAAAAAAAAAAAATAGCACGATTATTAAAATCTACTGCAGTATGATGCTGTTGATGACTTTTGCTGTCCTCGTAAAGTTTTGCCTTGAGTTTATTTATTTTTTTGTATTTACAATATGAATTTCATTTACGTTTCATTTTCTTATTGTTTGCTGTAATAAAAAGCACCGAAATATTTATTTAAGTGTAAATTTTGAAATATTTCATGCATTTTTATTATTTTGAATCATCGTAATGAATTAAAGTGAAGAAAACGAATTCATTTTACATCTTTTCTTTATTATGTGTTGATGCATAGAGATGCTCTTTATTTTTGTTTATTTCTTATACTAAACAATTACGTTTTATATTTTGTATGTTTTATAGACAAAAAATATAAAATATTTAGTATAAAATATTATTGCTCTTGGAAATAAAGTGTTAAGCAAAAAACTAAGGGTTAGTAAAAACGCCATACAGGAAAGATATATGTAATTGTCCTATAAATATAAAAGAAGACTGTTATTAATAAATACAAAAAATATATGTTATATTTGCCTATAAAGATGATAAAAAATGGTTATAAATAAATTATTGTTGAAGAATAAAGCATAAAAGTTTTTATTATTTATTATTTGAAAACAATTTTTAAATATTTTTTTAGTTATGCTGTTACGTTTCCAGTTGATATTTTATTTGTTTCAATAAATTTGCTTTTATTATTATTGTGATGTTAAAAAAAGAAGAAAATTACATTATTTGCCGGTCATTTTCGTTTCATAATTGTTTTATTATTTCCGAATCATTTTTTTTTTTTTCATAATAATTACTCCAAAGTGTTTGCCATAATGCTGTGGAGCCAGGCTTTAAATAAAATAATATTAAGGCTTAAATTAAAGTTTTCGTGTCCGTCTGAAAAAGACCATGAAGGGTGCTAAGGCAATTACAGAAATTTAATATTTCTCTTAAACTTTTAACTTTTCGTTTCAGAAAGCTTTTGCACCAAAGTGAATTTTTGTTTAGAGATACGTAACTTCTTTCTAGCCTTGCGAAAAAATTAGTTTAGCGCAGGGACCGTTGCTGAAAAAAAACAAAAAAACTTTATATCTTGATTTTATCTTGACTAATAACAAAATTTTTTTTTTAATTTTTTCTCGGTAGAAATAGAAATAATTTTAAAATTGATCTAAAACCAATTAAAAATTATATAACATTCTCTGACTTTTATAAAAAATAAAATTTGTTTCTGTAGGAACTGAATAAAAATCTAGCTTCTTACCACTGAAATGGTAAGCTTTATTTGACATTTTAAAGTTTCCTTGTGTCTATATATCAGTGTAATTGAATACCATTTTCGTTTGTTCGTGCGTATGATTTATATTTGTTGCAAAACAAGAAAAAATATTAATCATACGTTCGGGGGTGTACGTACTTAATTGAAATTCACATGATAAATATTTCATATGTATGTATGTAGGTATTAATTTGTATGTAAAAAACAAAATTATTTTAAATAACAAAATTTTTGGGGCTTACTCAGGGGTTTCTTTTTATTTATTTAAGTTTTATAATTTAAGTAATTTTTAAAGATCAATTACATTCCGGTTTGCATAAAATGTATGTAACCTGTGCTATAAAAAGTGTTTATATAATTTCCTTCTTCAAAGTTTGTAAATTTTATTATATCTCTCTTGACAAATAAAGAAAACAAAAGAGCTAAAATCTTTCTTTATTTTAAATTGCAATTTTAAAGTTTGTGCTAAACATTCTGTATCCAATTTAAATATAAAATTGTGACAATTTACATACAAATATACATATAATTTAGCCTGGTAGTGCACTTTATTCTTATTACTTTAGCTACCTAATTCTTATTTTTTAGTTTTTGTTCTTTTGATGTAAAAAATAGAAGACTTCAGAACCTCGTTATCACCACTATTGTTATTATCTAAAACCCTTTTGTGTGTGTATTACTTTCTAGTCTACAGGTTTTTACATGGAAAAATCCTTTGCAACAGAAAGAAATTTAAGAAAAAAAAACTGCTGAATATAAATGCAGTAAAGAAAGAATGGTGAAAAAACACTATGTTAAAAACTAACCACGTTTTTGCTAAGAAGAAAAAAAAGAATGTTATAATTTTTTGGGGATTTCCGCTTCTTAAAGAAAACACGTTCTTTATACATCTTTCTAAGCTATTGGAGTTGCAAAGCCTTTTTGTATTTTAGTAAAAATCTTAGAGACAATTGAAGCCAGAAATGAAAAGCTTACCAATTTTTTTAAATATTTCTTAATAAAAAAAAAATTATAGAAAATTATTATTTATTTCACTTTTTTAGAATTTCTTTTTTTTTATGTGCATAAGTTAAACTTATTGCTTCGAAAAACTCTGTTAATGCCAAGATTTTCAGGGCAATAAGTGCAAGTAAATGGTTTGAAAAAAAAACAAAATATGAAACTGTTTTAAGTATTTAAACTCCATAAAAAGTGCAAATATTTAACTTAAATTTTCTTTTGCTGTTTTCATAAAAAGCAGTTAAACTATTTTAACTCCCAAAATATACGACTCTGCTAAAGAAAATTATAGAACTTTATAGTTTTTAATAACTGTTTACCTTTTCTTTTACTTTTGAAAATATTCCATAAATGTCAAATAAAGCATCAATATCAGCAATTGCTAGTCGTTGTTCTTTTATGTGGAAAATAACATTTTATACTGCACTTAATGTTTATCGCACGTACTGTATGAAACAGGCAAACGCAGTGCAATAAAATTGGTTACGACCGACCAGCAAACTTTTTATTTATTGTTTATATATGCAAAAGCATTTCTATAATAACAAGTTCTTGTGTATGTTTGTTTTGATATGTAAACATAAAAGAAAGGAGTTGAAATTACAATAAGTTCAAAAGCAGTAAAGAACAAAATTTTAAAAATATAAGAAACTCGTAAAGAGAAGAAATGAAAGTCTTTATGTTACATTGGCCTTTGTTCAATTTACATATTTGCACTTACTTGGTACCCCATTTACTTCAATTTATTCAGTGAGATGTATAATACATTGCATACGTAAATTAAAAGTGACTAAAATAAAAATTTAAACTTTTTTAAAATTGAAAAAATAACTATTTCTGGCTGAAATAAAAAGTAAAAAATTTAATAAAGATTATGATATTAAAAGTTTTTTTTTTTATTATTTATAAACAAATGTTTTGTATTTACATAGTTAAATCATATACATAAAACCGCAAATTTCAATTTTGAGTTAAGTCTCTTTTTGACTAAGTGTGCCATATAAACTTAAAATTTACTTATAGGCTCAATAGCTTTTCTGGTATTTCTTCATTATTTTTAAAAATTTCTTTCTTTTAAATGCATCTGTAGTATCGGTTTAAATAAGAAGTTTATCTTTTTATATTCTTTCTACTTTTATTAAGTTTCGCTAACTTTTTTATTTTATTTTTATTATGGTGTAAAGCATTTTTGTTTTCAAGCAAATAAATTCAAAAAGAAAAGTAAATGTTTATTTAACATTTATTTTTCATTACCATATATTTACTTGTGTATAGATGTCTGTAAGTGTGTAGGTAGTTAAAAAGTAATCACACATAGGATACGCACATATGTGACCACGACCGGCCATAATGGTTTCTGTTTTTTTTTTAATAGAAAAATTACCGGCATTATATTTTTTTATCTTTGTAGAAATAGTTTACTTGCTGCCATCTTAACAGCAAAGAAAAACCAATGAGAAAATAAAAAAATCAGTCTGCATTATTGATATCAAGAACATTTTCCAATGAAGCCAAGTGCTTTGGTAATCCCATACAACAATCCGGGTCATAAATTATAAATGTTACTACGGATTTTCTTGAGCATTTTAACAAGTTTTTATTTACGCTCTGTTTGCAGTGGTTTTTTTGAAAATGCCATATTAACTTACAAATAAATTCCCCAAAGGCTTAAGATTTTTTTTTTTTTTTGTTTTTCTTGCAAACATTGAGATAAAAAACTGGTAATAAAATAAGCTGATGTAATACGTGATTTATATGTCAATTGATCTTATACTTAGTTATCAAATTCGATATTTGGTCGATTAATCTATGAATTTTAAATGTTTCATTCAAGCTAAATAAGACCAGTCATTAATAATTGATAGATTTGGTTAAAAGCCATATAAATATATCAAAGCAACCAAAGCTTCATTATTTTATGCTTTGGTACCAGATAAGTAAAAATAAATCTGTAAACCTTAAAATCCTAACGAATATTTATTCTGCTAAAGTCCTGATCAATGCTCACTTTATGCAGCTATATGAGTTGTAAATTGTTTAGATTTATTTAAACAGTATTGAGGTTAATAAAAAAGCGCCTTAAGTTTGTTTTAATAAGGCTGACTTAGTTACACCATATTTTTAAGATATTTTATTACAAATTTAAAAAAAATATTTAAAACATTTATCAAAATATTGCTTTTATAAGTCTTACGCCAAAAAAATATATTTTTAAATTAAACAGTTTGTGATGTTGACTTACAAATGAATTTGCTACCAGCAGTTAAATCTTAAAAAAAAATCTTTAAAATAAACATTTAAAGCACCGGCTTTCGAAAATGCATTTCCCCTTTTAGGATTGGCAAAGTGAACTTGTTCAATATTTTTTCCAAATAAAAACTTATTGCAATTAAAAAGGTCTAAAAGACCAATTTGCGCAGAGGCCTTAAAAAAATGTTAAAAGAAGTTCAAAAAAATTTTTATTTTATATTTAAAAAAATTACTTAATTTGTTTAAGGCTTTAACCTTAAAATTTCGATCACAATTTGAATTGGAAAACAAAACAAAAAAATTAAAAATTAAGAGAAAAATACTTAAACAGTCTTTAATATTCTCTTTAAATCCAATTTATTTTAAGCTGCATATTTAAACAGTAAAAACTACTTGTTCAAACTTCTTTAACCTGCTTTGCCAAGGTGAAGGGCTTTCTGGCCCAAACTTTTTCAAGCAGAAAATAAATACTTAAAGCGAAAGAAGAAATTTATGTATTTTATTTTTATTTTTCACCGACCAGATTTTAGTGTGATTTTGCGAAGGAAAAACTACTGGAAACCTTTTGGAGTTTATTGCTTTTACTTGTATATTTCAGAAAAAAAGTTTTTGTTTTTTCAACAAAGTTGTTATGCTGTTGCTCAGTTTTTTGTTTTGTTACAAAAGTTAAGTTTCATTAAAGAGATACAAAAGTTTTTGAAGCATTTTCCTTTTTGTATGCGTTTGGGGCAAGTTAAACTGTTTAAAAATTGTCAAGCAAATAGTATGACAGAAGGAAATAAAAGGGAAAAGGAAAACTAACCCAGCACTACTTAATGTTTGAAATTATTATTTCATGTTAGTTTTGTTAATTAATTTTTTTTAATTGATAGAAAGTATTTATTTATTGTGGCTTTTTGTTTCATTATTACAGATTCGAGATCAAATGGAGTTATTAAAAATACCACCTGTTGATCAGTCAATTCCACCTGAAGATATTATGGGCAGATCATATTGTCGTTATCAAGGACCAAGAACGTGATTACACACTTTAACAATATTACCTAAACAAATACAAAAACAAAAACTAAATAAATCACAACTACAACCGCATTATCAGCATCATCGTTATCAATATCATTGTTATCATCATTACCACTATCATCATAAATACTTGTTGTCCTTTTTATTGAATATTAAGGTCATTGTAATACTTTCATATCTTTGTATTTGTTTATTAAACAAAATGAAAACAAAACAAATACAAAAAATTGTTAATATTTATTTTTATTGAAAATGGAAATAAAAAAAAAGTAAAACTAAAAGAAAACTCAAACTAAATAAAATTTTGTATATTGTATATAAACAAAGAAACTATATATTTAAATAAAATTTATTATAATTAAAACCAAAAATAAAAACGAAACAAATTTAGTTTAAAAACTGTAATAAAATATTGTTCTTAATTAGGTTAGTTGTACATAAAATTAATAATAAAATATATTTAAATAATTAACATAAAAAACAAACAAAATAATTTTTTTAATAATTGTTTCAAAATGTTAAGTATTTTCGAAAAAGTTAATGAAACTAATTGGTAACTTTTGGTTTTTATATTTTCAATTCCAATTAAATATTGAAAATTTTTTAGTCTTTCGACAAGCATTAGAGCCACACACTAAGCAAATAATTGCAAATAAGTAATTATTGATTTTATTGAAAAAGTTTAAAACTTTTTTTTTAATTCTTGGAGCAAATACGAAACATACTGCGAGACATTTGAGAAAAGTTACATTTATTTAGAGTAAAAAGTTTTTTAGCAAAAAAGTTACAGGACAGAAACGTTTTTAATTATTTTCATTGCTTTTCATTGCTGGCCTTTGCAAACATTCTTTTATTTTACTGCTTTTAATCTTCTTTGTTACACAGAAATTATATTTTTACTAAAAACCAAAACAAAAACCCAAAATTGAACTAATAAAAATAACAATTTAAAAGTATAATATTAACCATGTGTGTTGGGTTTACATTACAAAGTACAGGAAAACAAACAAACAAACAAACAAGTAAAATAACATGAAAAAAACAAACATTTTAAGCAACAACGTTTTTTTGTAAAAAGAAGAAGAAATTACAAATATTTATATTGATTAGGACTCAGGTAAGTTTTTATTAAAATAAAAACATAAATTCAAAGTTTGTAAAAAAATTTCGTTGAAGACGAACAAAATTTAAGCAAAACCTGTCCAGCTTGGACTACCTATTAGTGTTGCCAGAAATAAAAAAATATAGCAAATTTTAAATAGGTGGTAAATATTTGATTCCTACAATATAAGATCTAGTGTGGTTAGCTTTTAAATGTATTCTTGTTCCATAATGTAGCAGTTGTTGTTCTAAGTGACCGATTTAAGACGCTCTCAGTAGCTGGTCGTCCTTATTTAAAATATTATATGACTTTTCGTAACGGAGTGTTTCAAACTAAATGAGAATTATTAAAAACTAATGTTTGTTGTAACATATTAAATGGCAATAACGTTACATTACATAAATTTTTGCATCCAATCATATTTAGAAACAACAATAGTTTTTTTTATTTTTTAAAAGTGGAGTTAAATAATATTATTAAATAGTTTTTTCTCAAGCTCAAGTGGAATTTTTAAAAATATTTTCCTAGAGCTTTATTACAAACATGATAAATTTATTTTAAATTATTATTGGAATTTTTGGTGCATGATTTTGAAACCAGAAACTGAGATTTTTGTAGCTTCAAAAGTTTTCCAAAAAGTATATCTAAAATGGGAAATGGGGAAAACATACGGCATCACTTTTTTATAATGACTTGGGTAATAGTTTTATTAGAACACTTTATTATTTTTTGCCATATAAATAAATCTTTAGCAAAGCGGCACCTCCCACAGAGTTTTTTAATGTGGTTTTTATGTTCACACATGTGGGATTAAGAGTTTTATAAGGTTTATTAAATTTTATCTTTTAACGTAATAAAACCAAAAAGAGAGATTTAAGCAAGAAGTAATTTGACCAAAATGTAATCGTAAACATTTTTATATTACATGTTCTTTAGAGCATTGAGATATTTGTTCGCATATATATATACGTTCGTTTAACAATATGCAGGTACATATTGTCAATGTTTTGAAAAAGGATAAGCTTAGCTTTGATCTGAAAATTTTAAATAATTCAGAAGTATTTAGTGATGACACTGTAAAATTAAATATGCGCTATGTTAATATGGAATTGTGTTTTAATGTGTTAATAAAAAGGATTAACTGGAATAAACTTGAGTTAGATTATCCGCTAACAATCAAAATAGAGAGTTAAAGCTCTATATTGTACATATGCATATTAACACCTTTGAAAAAACTCATAAAAAACATGGAAAACTTTACCTGAAGGGTATAAAACCATTACAGTTACAGCGTAAACAACAAAAAAGGTAAAAAAGGTGACAGATAGATAGTAAACACATAAATATGGATTTGCTTAAGCATATGTTTAAGTAAAACTGTACACAGGATTAAGCTTCATATAAAAAGAAAACAGTTTGAATAGAAAGAGTTCAAGTAGTAAAATAAATACAACTAAATGTTTACAAACACATATTTAAGCAACAGCCTAATTCAAAGTTTACTCGCCGGGTGATATCTTTATGTTAAAAAAAATATATTAAGTGTTCCCAGGGCAAACAGATGAAAAGAAGGAAAATTAAACTTAAAAACAAGTGGAGAGTAGATAAGCGCAGCAGTCTGCTAGTTATTACAAAAATGCTTCCGATTGTTTACTACCTTGTCAATAAGAAAACGGAAAAACAAAATACGTTGCGGGAAATGGGTGTCAAAACATAAATTGGATAAAAGTTATTGGTCGTGATCGGTTAAAAGGCACAAATCAAGTAGCTGGTTAAAAGGGTTTAAAAAGGTTAAGAGAAAAAATAGAAATACTGGTCCCTACACATAAACAAGTGCTTATATAAACATACATCTGTTTATATAAACACGCACACACGCGTAAATATGAACAGAGTAGATTGAACAGGATCTTAAACAATTAATGCAAAACTTGATTATATAGGATTGGCATGTAACCCGTTCTCAGGTATTAGTTTTAAAACAATTTCCCCTCCAGTGACAACGCAATGTAAAAGTGACAGGTTCTCTTCATATAAAGTGCAAGAACTAGAACCAGTCCCTACCCTAGGGAACCGTTTACGTCAATAGCCTTGGACCAGTCCACTACCTCGTAGGGTAGTTAAGCGTATACAACTCCGATTGAGATTGTCATATTCTCACTTATTTTGTAAAATTAATTTTGTATTTTTTTAAGCCCATCCAACCTTTGCTTACAATGTCGGCAGTTTGGACCCATCTCACGGCCGAGGTCATTGCTGTGTAAATGTAAATAGAAATTGAGTACAGAATTTGAATGAGTCGCACTTACATTGTACACAATCGGAGAGAGCCAACTAGTTTTAATCACTCTCCTAAGTCATGTGCTTAAAAAAAGCTCAACCACAACTCTTTGTATTGCCAGCAGTTTTTCTATACAACAAAGGCTTGAACTACTCCTAGCTTTGATTTTTGCAGCTTAGTCACTAGAAATGGAGGAATTATTTTAAAAACTTTGCTCTTCTAAAGCAGTTGTAGCCATTGTTTGCTTTCCTTTCAAGTTTTTTCCATATATTTTTTTAATTTCTAAGAACTTTTTTTAATTTAGGTAAAAATTTTAAGGCCGGACAGCTCCCCATATTCATACTCATCAATATCGCTCTTCCCTCCACCTTTTATGATTCATCACGCAATATTTTCTACTAAAATCGGTAAAAAATTAGTTTTTAGAATCTCTAAACTATTTTTATGTTAAAATTTACAGAAATAGCCACTGCACCTATTTCAGTGACTCAAAAATAATTCACATATTTCATTTCGTTATACAACTGGGGAAAAGGTTTTTAGCAATCAAATCATAGTTTTAAAGATATTATACACGCAGCCGCGAGTAAATAAAGTTTAGCTTTAAAAGAATGGTAAAACGTTTTAAAAGCATTTGCAAATTTTCAGATAGAAAGCAGCAATAACAAAATTTCGAGGCTAAAGTCAAAGTGCCCAATATTAGCAGAGCGCATGATATAAAAACAGAAAAAACGTATTCTTTTAGCGTTCTTTTAACGTCAATTTAACAATATTTTTTTATTTCTAACAGAACTAAATATGCAATAAATCACCTTTGGCGTATAAAGTATTGAAACAATGCTGGAGGTTTAATAGTAAATTAAGAAATGTTAAGAAATACTATTGGCTTTGCGTCAGAAAAAACAAATAATTTTGCCAATTTCATAATTCATCAAAGATACGAACTTAAAGTGTCCTGATTTTGGCTTAAATGTTGTAAAATCAAAATAAAAAAAAGTTTAAAAAGAACAGATAATTTAAAAATTTACTTCATGTTTAATTTTAAACTTGCTTTAAAAATTTCCATTAAATAACTTTTTTTTTTCATTTATCAATCAGGTTTATTTCGGTGCTTTTTTTAAATTATCTTAGTTGTTACGAATGCCTGTGTTTGTTTATAAACGTTTAAATTTAATGACAGACATTTGCATAAGAGTAGACCATGTAATCTTTGTTATATATTTTACATTGTCACCCATGAACATCATTGAAATGTATTGTTGTCGCTCCTTTTTTTGTTTTTTTAACAACAGACATGTAGATAACACTTCAGGCCATTTACAAGTTAAGCAGCCCTTATTTTAAAGTTAATCTCTTTTTTCCCTGCTTTGTTAAACTTAAACGAACCATAAAAACAAATGACCCATCATGTATTAATACTGTGCACAATGATCAGGCTTTTCCAAAATGACAAAGTGTAAGGATTTTTTGTAAAAATTTAAAGCATTAGTTTCCATCAAGGACTAACGTCTAATGAAAAAGTATGGGTGCTTTTTCAAAGTGTTTTTATGAAAAAAAAATACGCCCCATGATCCTGATATGCTCAAGGCTATTATGGAACTAAATAAGCCTTTTGTGTATTTTGCTCTCACTGTTAAGGTTTTTTTTGTAAGTCGTACTTTGCATGTTTAAGCCCGATAAGTGTTCGGATCAATTGATGTAACAATTATTTTGAATTTTTTAATTTCTGAATTTTTAAATTTCAAAAACCACTTTAGCGCAAATTAAAGACTTTCTTTGAGGAAAATTTAGAAAAAATTTTTATATTGTAAAGCTTTTATATTTTAACATACAATTTTCTTGCACGAATATGTAATTTAAGGCCACTGTGCATGTGCACAGATATAATATACTGACAAATCATTATTTCTGTTTAAAGTTTTTTTTATATTGTTTTTTTTTTCTAATTTACACAAAAATAAAAAAACTCAATTGAACATACATGCATTTTAAAACGCTCAAATTTTAAATATATACACATACATACATACATACATACATAAAACATAGGAATTTATATGCATGTATCTTTGTATATTTTGTATAAATAAACGTTTATTTTTCTATATGATGGCATATTTGTATGTATAGGTGGCCATGTACGTGTTTGTTAGTAAATTTGTAATTGAAATGAAAGTTTTTGGTTTCCTTAATAGATTTGTTAAAAGAAAACTTGATGGATTGAGTTAAAAATCCAGAAAAGTTGTACGTGAGAAGGTTAATAAATGGGTAAAATGATTGAATAGACAGTTTTAAAAATAAATGAGCTGTTGAAAATAAATAAATAAAAACCAAACTTTTTGCTGACTTTTATAAAAAATTAAAAATTAAGAATTTTAAAGGGATATCAGTACTTTTGTTTTAAAGTCTAAAATTTCCTTTTTTTCAATTAATTAAAAAGTTTTTACTATTTTTGGGATATAAAAGGCCAAGAAACTTATACAAAGTGGTCATGGTAAAGTAAAAATTGAATTCCACCCCTATCACAAAGTTTTCATTCTAACAATATTGTTTAAAAGTTTTATTAAATTAAAATTTGCAACTTTTGCAAAAACTTTAATAAAAGGGAGTTTAAGTATTTTAAACCTTATTATAAGCTCTAAGAAAGTGATTTTTTATTAACGAAACTTTAGTTTCTTTTTTTGTGTTACACTTTGCCTTAACTTGGAAATCTGTGCTGCAGATATGATGTAATGGCCAGATAAAACTAAAAAAAATTTTAAATAAATTGACGGTAAGAATTAACAAATAAGAAATCCAAAATGTTTTGTTACATTTATTTTTGTTATAAATACTCTAGAACATGACTTATATTTATTACTAAAGCAAATGGCCTCTTCTTCTTAATTGTGTTGCAGCTCAATTGAAATTTAATCAAACTCTTGTCCATATTCCTAAAATTTTTTGTATCACACGTTGAAGAACAAAATATTAGGAGCCCAAACAATCTGCACATTTAAATTTTGTTATTTTAGTTATTTTTTATATAAATGTCTATGCGGCTATTTAAATGCAAAAAAGAACAACAGTTAAGAAATCAAGAAAAATATCAGCAAATGTTTTAGGAAAATTTTATTAAAAAAATTAATTATTTCCACAGCTACATACTTACACATAAACTACAAACATATTCCCATGCAAACGTTCCAAAATGTGTCGCAACTTTCATTTTTGTTTTTTTTTGTCACAGACAGTTTAAAAGACAACAATCTAAACTAATTGTTTAATTTCCGTATACACCTGCTTACGCTTATTTAAAGCTTCATTTAGTGCTTAATACTTACAGTCATAATACTTAATACTTTACAGTCTGTAAATAAACTATTTAATAAACTTAATAGCCAAAATGAATTTCTATTTTTCCATCTGTGTCTTTAGTAAGCGTTTCTGTCTTAAAAACTCTCTCAACTTTTTTAGGCTTTAAGGAAACTTGAAGTTTTTCTAAATAAAGTTTTGTTCTTAGAAAGTAAATGAAAAACTTACCTTTTGGAGTGAAATTAAGTGTGTGATTTGCAATTTAAAAATTGTCTTAAAGTTAATGCAAAACTAATTTTTTTTTGTGAAGTTTTGTTTAATAAATAACAAAATAAGCTTTAGTGAACATGATAAAAAAAAATTCATAAAGTAGATTTGGTTTTTTTTTTTTTTATAAAAAAGAATCGCACAAATTTTTAGAAAAATATTGTAAGCAACAACAAAAACAATTAAAATAAGTTTAAATGTAAAAAGTGCACAAAATAAGCAACGATATAAATAAAAAAAATAAAAATTAGTTATTAATTTTTCATTAAACTAAAAAATATGATTTAAATTAATTTTTTAATAGCAAAATTACGAATAATTTAAACTAAAAAAAACAAAATTTTTAAGAATTTCACTGACTAGCCCAACCATATTATACCCTACACCATATTTGTATTGGGGCTGTATGAAAAAATTTTTGTATTCAGTAAAATGGTAAAATGGTGGCATAAAGATAAACACGTTTGCAGAAGGTAAAGTAGAATTAATGTCCAAAATGTTTATTTTTGGGCGACAATTATATTTGGACTATATTAAAAAAATAGACCGATGATATTTTCGTTCAGTATATTCGTAGTAGTTAGTGGCATAAAATAAGACACATTAGAAAATGTTCTCAAGTTAAGAGTCAGTTGTAGCCCAAAATGCTTATTTCGGGGCTAAGCCGAAAAAATGGCCAAACTTTAACGCAAACAATGGGATTCGTCGTGCCACTGCCAAAAAAATTTATCTGTGCCAAATTGCATCAAAAGATCTTGAAAATTGCGGCATGTACTTTGGTTACCAGAATAAATGTGCATCCAGCCGGACGGACATGCTTAAGTCGACTCCGAAAGTGACTCTGAGTCGATCGGTATGCTTGAAGGTGGACCGTGGACTATTATTTTTGGGCATTGAAAATACCTGCACAAACGCATAATACCCCTACCATCGTATGGTAAAAGATTAAGTTTGTTTAAAGTACCTTACATAGAAAAAAAACAAAGTTAAGTTTCATTAAGAAATTTGTAATTCCTAATAAATTTGTATTAAACCACAGCTTGCAAACAAATTTATTTGTTTATTTAGTTTTGTTACATTAGATAACATTATATTAATATTTAATTTATTATATATATAATTATATATATAATTTACAAATAAAACTAATTTTAGTTTACATTACCAGTCTCTAAAGCGACTCGAGCCTAGGTTCCCAGGCAAGGCATACGCTCTATCCACTCAACCAACAAAGCATTCAGATTTTGAAAGATCATGGCTTTTGTTACTGATCTCAGTTTTTCCAGCGAATTTTTTCAATGTTCCTACCAATTAGGAAGATAACTTTATTTGTGTTTTGTATTAAGCATTTTATTTTATGGACTAGAGTCCATTTTAGTAGTTAATTTAGGAAAGATAAATGCAGTACAATTATTGCAAAATCTTGTTGTTCGCGTTTCGTATATTAAGTGATTTGTTTTTCGTAATAACTTTTAGACACTAAAATTTTTAATTTTTAGCAAAACGTTTTCAAGATTGGGTTACGGAATTGTTAAGCAGCTAAGAAAGAGCCTGCTAAAAAAGCGTTATTTGCAAAGAGCATGTTGAAATAAGGTTTATGGTAAATTTAATAATTTATTTTAGATATAAATAAAATTAAAAAACAACTCACTAAGTTGACCTTAGATTATATTATAAGTATAAAAAAAGCAATAAATTATTTATCAAACTGTTTTGCTAATATTAATTTATCAACACGTTGTAGTGTTCTTTTATTTCAAAAATAAAAAAAAGTAATAATAAATGAACAACAAACAACAAACAAAACTATTTGCATACAAAAATATACAAAAAAGCAACCATTTAAACCAATTAATATAAATTTAAATATATTGTTCACAAATCTATATACTCTAAACTAAATATAAAACATATATAAAACTAATAGTAATTAATGAAATTATTACAAAAATATGTTAAAAATGCAGAGCATTTATGAAGAAATAAAATTAAAATGAATTAAAATAAAAAATTCAACTGAATAAAACACTCACAATAAGGAATATTTACAATTATTTTTTGCAATATAAAATATAATTTAAAATCAAACTACCATTTCCCTAATGGCGACATGTAAAATAATTATATAAAACAAAAAATGTAAAATAAATCTTAAGTCCTTTTCAAACTAATAAATAAAAAAAAAATAATGATGAAAATATTAAGAAAAATAAAAAATCATTAAACTAATATTTTTACACAAATTTACTCCCGCCAAATAATGTAAAACAAAATATTTTCAAAATGTATATAATAATTATAATTTTGAAAACTTCTTTTTTTCACTTTAATTTAAAAATTATATTAAAATCAAAAAAAAAATAATAAAATTTAATTCAAAAGTGTGATGAAAAAGTTAAAAAAAGCAAAACAATTTCAATTCAATGAATTTGCATTAAAACCATTAAAAAAAAAAAAAACAAAACTTATTTGCATAATAATAGAAAGTAAATAATGTTAAATAGATAAATAAATTATTATTACACTAATAAGTGGATATAAAGCATTGATGCGCAGCCCATACCACATTTGTGGAAAATAAAAATACACGTATTCTTATGCTCTTTTTATTTAGTCGTCAATGAGAAGGCGACTAATGAACATGTGAGCACACTGCACACTGGACCAAAGAATGTTAAAATTTTAGATTAACTATTTTCAATATATTTTTCTTGAGCCAAATATTTTATACCATTATTAAATAAAAACATTTGTTTTTATTTCTGCTAAAAAGTAAAAAATATGTTTTTTTACTTAAAAAATTGTAAATTTTACAATATACATATTTGAATAAATTTATTTTACAACTTTTAATCATTAATTTTTCTACTTATTTCGTCTTATCTTTAATATTAAAAATATTTTTTTAACAACAAATAACATGCCATAAAAAATTTACAATATTTTTTTTGCCTTTTCATTAAAATTACCTATTGTGCAGTAAATTCAATTTTTCTCACCAATACAAACACATTTTTATTTTTGCGCATCACTAATATAAAGTGACAAAAAAAGAGAAATGTATTGGAAAACAAAACTATTAATTGTAAAAGTAAATTATTTATAAATAAATAAACTAAAAAAAAGGAAAAAATATAAATAAAAATTTAATAATATTTCTTAAGTGTTATTCATTGATAATATATGAGAAAATCATAGACACGGTAGGTAACCTATAGAATGGAATTTGGTAACAACTAACTACCAGATATGAAAAGAGAAAAAACCAACTTTTTTTTAAAGTTAAAAACGGAAAAATATATTTAGTTATTGTTTGACAAACAACAGCAAAGTTTTTATTAAAAAAAATATGATACATTTAATATTTTTAAAGAAAATTAAATATTTTAAAGGCCAAATCATGTTTACAAAATGGCTTAGCCCGACATATCAGTTTTATATGTATTCACAGCAAGAATTTTATTTCGTCTGCTCAAATGCGAAACCAGGAGGCAAATTACGGCATTTGGTTCTAATCGAAATTCTACCCGATCGATCGAGTTGTCAATGCTTTAAATATAGGCACTCTATTAAGAATTTTAAAATTTCGATTCAAATCGAATGCCGTAATTTGCCCCCTGGTCTACAGGAGAAACAGAACCAATTTCTTTATTACAAAGGCAGTGGTTGCAAATCGTTTTCTTTTTTCGGCATTTTGTTTTAAACTTTATTTGTAACATTAACAAATTTAATTGTCATGTGCCCTTTAATAAAATATACTTAAAAATGTTTAAAGATGGATTTGGTATTTTTTGTTAGTTACATGGTTTTGCGTTACGAAATATTACACGTTTTATTAACTAAAAATTATTTTATTAATTTAAAAATAACTCAGAGCAACTTAAACTCACTCCATTACACTACGTAAGGCACAATGCTCTTTTTTTAGAGCATAACCACTAAAGATTTTTAAAAATTTTTACTTTATTATTAACAATTCATAAAACTGTATTTAAACAAAATATTTGAGGAAAACAAAAATATGCAAAAAAAAAACTCAAATTATTCAACAATCATAAAAGCCACAAAATTCAAAAAAAAAGAAAAATCTACCGGAACCGAAAAACATTTAAACCACCAAAATGATTTCCTATTAAAAATGGATGAACTTTACCACCCTCAACTATAATTGAAATTGATGTATAAAAGCAAAAGAAGAGGAACAAAGTAATTGTTGGTTTATATCAAAGTGTATCTGTGTATGTATGTGTTTGCTGTTTATAGTGAAACTGCTCTTTGTTCCGGCTTAATATTAGCAACTATTTAAGGTATGACATATTTGAATAAGCTTTAATAAAATATAACACTTTGTCATTACACACCATTTAAAATGTCACAACTTAAAAGCAGTTAAAAATGAGACGCATACTCGTATTCCCATATGAAAAGTACAATATGAAATACAAAATGCACTTAAAAGCCATAAGCCTTATGCTCAATATATAAACGACAATGTATGAGTGAGTAGATTTACATAATGGATCATTAATGACAAAAACAAATTATAAGAGTTAAACTATTAATGGAAAATAAACAAAAAATTGAAAAAATGTTTAATGGTTACTAACAAACCTCGCACAGTGGGACTTTGTACAAACTTGGATTTTTTTCAAATCATACTGTAAAAAATGGAGTTTGAAGGGAAATTTTACGAGATTTTTTTAGATTTTAAATTATATTCATACAGTAAAAAATATGTTTTTTTTTAAATCACGCAAGTTTAAATGCTTTTATGATAGTTTGAGATTATTTAAAGTCCTTTAAGCACTAGTACTTATTAAGATTTTTTACAAAAATTAAGTTGTAATTGATTTGACTTCTTTGGCCCATAGTTTATACAATGGAAAAATATTTTGCATTGATGTATAACTTGTGCTGGATTTTAATTACTATTTTATTCACTACATGTTAAGCATACTTGTCACAGTGATGAACACTACTTTAAAAAATTACTTTGACAGTAGGGCTATGAATTGATGAAGAACCTTATTAAATTCATCTTTAATGTAAATGAAACATGAAAAATTTTTTCTAAAACAAAAGGCCATAACAAAACTTGTGTTCTTTTATACAGGATAAACAAATATATTGCCAAAAATTTTTTTTTGGGATTTTTAAAAAATTCACAAATAATTATTTATATATGGTCATTTAATCATTATGCTCATGTTATAAGAACTATTATTGATCAATTACTTAGTAACTTAAGTATAAGAAATACAGGACATTTGTCCCCTTATCTCATATCTTTTGCAATCGATTTTCAAGCGCTAAGGTCTTTTGCGCTTCTTATTCAATTTCTATCGCCATGCTTTGAAATGTTTTCCCCCACTTGATCCTTCCATGGCAGTTTCGGGTCTAATCTTTTTTAGGAGCCGTTATCAGGTTTGCATTTAAACTACCTTATAGCTTTACAACATGATCTAGCCAACTTAAACGTTGAACCTTAATGTGCCTTATTATGTCAATGTCGTTAAATACCCTATGCAGCTTGTGCTTCATACGCCACCAGTTTCCTCCGCCAGCTCCGATTGGTCCATAGATTTTCCAAATTACTTTGCTTTTGAACACCCTAAACACTGCCTCATTTACTTTGGCAAGTTTCCGTGTTTCAGGTTGTCATGTAGAGGGTAATTTTTATCCGTCAAGAGTTAATTTTACTTTTCAACTACCTACTTACTAAGTTCCAACTAGCATTTATTACCAAATTTGGGTTCCTTGATACTTAACCCAAACAAGGCCTTAAACGCCATTGAATATATGGGCCTATCAAAAATGTTTTTAGTCGCATGGTCAGATTATTGGTTACATTCTTTCCTTATATTTTATTTTTCGTTTGTTAGTCCTTCGGTTTAGTCGGAGCTTTGGCATGTGGCTTTTATAAGTCTCTCATCCAACAGAATAACTTGTTTGAAAGCTGCTGTATTACAGCGTGTGATGAATGTAGTTTTGATGCCTTTTAATTACTATGATTGATTGGAAGCAAATAAAAAGTTCACTTCCGCACCTAAACCCTGAACCTTCAATCAAAGAATGTTGACTATCCACACTATGATTTAGGGTTGAAAGAAATTATGTTTATCACAAAAAATACATCTTACGCATTTTAAAATGTTTTAAAGTATTTTTTTGATTTTGTTAATTATCAATTAGTGTTAATTTGTCAATTAGTGTCAAAGGAATCTAAAGCCTTTATTTACCAACTTCTAAAAACCTTTTTTCAGATTGTTTGGCTGTAATACTTTTCCTTCCAAGTATTGACAAAAACAGCAAATAGATTGGGGGAAATAAAATCCCAATTGTAGGTAAAATAGTTTTTTGCCAACGTTTAACTTACAAATAATAATTATACACCAAAAAGGAAAGAAACAATTCTTTGGAGCTTTAGTTTCACTAACGATAGTGAAAGTCTGTTAACGCGTACAGGCACAGCTAATGTATCAATATATAAATATTTATATTTGCATACATGTAAGTACATATGCAAGCGTTTCTTTATTTAATATTCCACAACCTCTCTAGTAAAACTGGATCCTATGAGTCATTTAAGGTGTTTTTTTATTAATAACTTTTAAAAGATAAGCCCGTTTCTTCTTTATAAACATGAATCTGTTTTTTTTTTATTTTAACTTTAAATCTTTTTCTTTATATTTCTCCTACATATAGCTTACTCAATATTACAAGGTTGTATGTACATGTGTTTGTTACTGAACTCTTTTGAGATTCAACTATACAACTATGAAACCAAGATCAAAGGTTGCTAATTATTACAAATAATTCGGAAATCTTATTAATTTAAAGTAGAAAAAATATCTTACAAACAACCTTATTATATCTAGCAAGCGATATGTATTTATATACTGACGTTTCAAGTTCCCCTTCCCTTTCTAAAAGTTACGAATATTATTAAAATAAATAAAAACGAAAAGGCAAAGAAAAAAGAAAATTGTTTGTCTTAAGGGTTAGACTGTCTACTACTCTTTATAAAATTTTTTTTTAAGTGTTTGTGGTGTTGACTACAATGATGGGTATGATGATGTTGCTGTGTATGCTGCCACCATCATATGATCGATAAAACAAGATAAAACAATATAAAAGATAATTTCTCTAAGAATATTTTAGCTTTTGATACTTATAAGTGTAATTATGCTTATACTTCAATGAACCATAATGATAAGTCACACACAAGAGTTTTTTTTTGTTCAACTTTCTTTGGTTAATTAAGTCTTCTGGATAGAAGAAAATTGATAAGAAAAATAAATGAATATTAGAGTAAGAAGAAAACGTGATGTTTATTAAAAGCTCATATTATCTTTTTTTTTTTTTTTTTTTTTCTTTCCTTAATAATGCCACAAGTTATTACTCATACGTGTTTTAAATAAATTATTTAGAGTTCATAAGGAGAGTAGCGTTAAATGACAGACAATTTAACATCACTCATACGCACCTGAGAGCAAAGAATTTTTTTAATATGAAAGACAAATGAAGATGTTTTGTTATATTTTCAAGTTAAAAAGCACTTTTGTACCCTCAAAATATATTTCATGAAAAACCGGTTGGAGAATGAGTAAATTGATTAACAGGTTTGTGTGAAATATTAAATAAAGAAATTATTTAAAGAAATAATTTAAAAAGAAGAACTTATTTACAAATATTGATTACAAAATCTGATATTAAGTTCTAAAGAAATAATTTTTCAAAAATATTTTATGTAGATAATAGTGACAATGAAAAGTAATTAAAAATTCTGGTAAGAGATTTAATTCCTTCAAATTTTTTTTAAAATTATGTTGAAGGTTTAAATACACAGTTTTTCAATTGTGCATTGTTTAGAAGAAAATATTGTTTAAAACAAAGTTGCGTTAAGTTTAATGTGAAGTGATTTACAGACATATCATACTCTGTAAAATGTTAAAATTGTATAAACTATAAGATAAATAATAGGTTATATATTTAAACACCAAATGTCATGTACAGAATTTCTTAAATAAAATTTTAATTCTTTTAAATTTTTTAATATGAAATAATTTAAAATTTTTCACTGCCCTTCATATTGTACCCTTCACCAAGCGATGAAGATTTATTTTCTTTTAATCAAATTTTTTTAGCCGAATTTCATTTCTATTTACAAACATATGGTTATGTCTTGATTTTAAGTTCATAAATGCAATCATGACTTGCTTATACCGGAAAAAATATAAAGAAACGAAGATATTTAAAACACATGAAGTAATAAAAGTATAAAAATGAGCAATATGTTTTGTGTTTTAAATTAAAATATAAATGTTTGCTACTACATTAGTACATAACTATATACAAATCGTTTCCTTGATATATAAAGGCCCTAACTAGTATATTTTTAGTCAAGATTTCTTTGTTAGTTATGATATATAAGTAGACCATTTATCCAAATAAACGAAAATCAGGGATTACAGAAGTATGCGAGTTAGGACCTTTTTATATTAACACAACAATATTTATACGCATTTATTAGCGACACATCTGCATGATTAAAACAATCGGTTAGGACTTCATTTTTGGGTCGAAATAAATGTTTTGTCAGTAAAAAATAGAACTATAGCCTCCACTCTCCCGAACGAGTCTTTAATATGTCGTGTATCTGACTAATTTTCGATTACATTTGGTTTTTAGTTTTCTTGTAAACAGTCACGTTCTAAGCATTTTCAGGATCTACTTTTGAGTCTTGGTTTGGTAATTTTTAACAAAACTTTCTTCCAGATGCTATCTGGCGAAGCTTCAAAGTATGTATGTGCAAGATTCTTGCTAAAATTTTATGCGTTTAGTTGTTCTTGCATCTGATGCGTGTGTTGGATTCTATTATATCCGATTATTTTTATGATTTTCATCTTCTTTATAAGTGCTCATTGGAGAATTTGTTGTTGCTTGCATCTTTAAAATTTTCTTTTCATAATAAAACACTCAGTTGTTGTTTATTTATCATGGAATAGATAAACATTATACTGATGAAAAGGGAAGTCCAATAAACTTTTCACACATACTAATCTATCAAATAGTAAATAATAAGTACTTTACTTACACCAAGACAGCAAAACAAATACATTCTTGCCGCAAACACCAACAACTGTTGTAAAAATAAAAATAAAAAGAAATAAATTCAAAATATTTTTTAAAACTTACTTTGTATTTACTTATTCATTCATTTAACAATATGTTATGTTGCATTTGTAATGCCTTTTAGTAACTTTTGTATTTCTTTTTTGTTATTTAATTTCTGATTTCATTTAAAACTTTAAAAAGAAATGCATTATATGGATCTAAGTAATTTTTTAAAAATGCATTTAGAAAAAAAAAACAAATATATTGTGGTTTAAGAAAGAAAGTTAAAAATAAGAAAAAAAACATTTTTTCGTTACAAATAGAAAATTCCTTTTTATTGTTTTATTACTCTCTTAACAATTAAAGGAGGAACAATTGTTTTAAATATGTTTTTACCAAGAAATGCATGTTTGTGTGTGTGCCGACATATTTAAGGTAAACAATTCATTTTTAGAAAAATTTTGTTTTATTAAATTTTAATACACAAAAGTGCATTTTTGTATTTAATTAAAATTTTTAAAGTCAATGTTGCATTTCCTTTAAGAAATATACAAAATTAAGATATGAAATTTAAAAAAATTATTAAAAAATGTATTTTAAACCATAAGAATAGTTGTGCATGTTAAGTTAAACTCTTGTTTTAGTTGAGATTGATTGCTTTTTATGAAACAAACATACAAGTAAAATTAAAAAATGAGTATTAAAAGCAATTTTAGGGTTCTAGTTGACCTTATCAGACAAAGACATACTTGCAAATTTTCCATAATTTTCCTTATTAAGCTTAATCAAAAAATTTGTTTGCGTTTTGCAAAAAAAACTTCAATTTCAAATACACAGACTTTGCTTTGACACGTTTAAAAGCAAATATTGAGGTGTTGGTTTGTTTCTTGAATTATTCTTTTAAGATATATTTATTTAAGGAATTTGGTCTAATGTTTACAATTTAAAACGTGGTAGAATATTCAGTTTTATTGAAGCTTTAACTTGTATCTTCTTTACATTAAATTGCCCTAATAAATAAAGATTATGTACGTATGTGTGTACAATTCCACTTTAGTAACCTAATGACAGAAACACAAAATGAACCCGGATAGATTCATGACAAGAGACATGAAATAGCAAATAATCAGGCGATCCCAAATGAACGCTATCTATAAGCCTTCTTCTTCTTTATGTTATTCACTTGTTATTCGTTTAGTGTTCCATTTACGTTTCCTGTATGTTTTTTTAGTGTACAAAAATATAGATAGAAATAGATGACAATGACTGACGACAATAATGGCGACGGACGTGCTTTAAACATTGTCTATAAGACACATTAGAATTTCCTTTTTTTTTTTTTTGCAAATTTAAACGAGTACAACCAACCTACTTTGCAATAAATATACAAAATATATTTATAAGTCAGTGTGCCATTAGACGTTGTTGTTGCTACTTTTGTTGTTGGAAGTTCCATTTAGTTGTTTGTTTGGAAACTCCAAAACAACGTGGGGTTTCTTTATTTTAAGCGACTTGGTAAGCAATTTAAAGGTAAACTCACTCGAGCACATATTTTGTTTTTACGTTTTACTACTGTGAAAAATAATTTCCAAAAAAATACCCAATGAACGATTTATTTTGAAAAAAAAATTTAAATTAAAAGCTTTAAAGATGAGTAATATTAGAATATTATTTTTGACTACGTAAAGGTAAAAAAAAGTGTGTCTTTGAATAGAGAAGAGTTGTGGCTAGAAACATAAAAAGGTGTTGCCAGACATATTTTTTGTGAAACATCTTACTGCAGTAACACAGCAGTTAGCTTTTTTACTATAACAACTGGTGGGCGGACAAGGCGGGAAGGAAGGTGGGGGTTAAATAACTTTGCTTAGCATGGCTAGGAAGCTTATGTGATTTTTATTATAAAGTAAAAATTGGGCTTTAGGCAAGTGTGCTTTAGGCCTTAAAAGTCGTGTATTGATAATATTAAAAGACTCAGGGTTATAGTAGAACAGTTGGTGATGTATATGTTAAAGCCATACTTAATAGCAACTGCTTTTTATATAGTCCTAGGCTTCATAATTCCCAAAGCAATGCATTGGCAATGCATAGAGCATGAATGGAAGTCTAAGCGATTTAGATTACGTAGACGATATTGGTACAATGACTCATGACTTTTAAAGGAATGTTAAACAAAATGCGATAACTAGAAGATGCCACAGCCAAGCATGTTTTAAGATATTCTTTCTTTGCATCTTAATGTCTGAACCCAGCAGAAACTCAAACGTTGGTAGCCATTATTTGGATGACTTAAACTCACTTTGCTATTTAGACGATATATTAACAATAACTATTTGCTCTAAAGTAAAGATCAAAAAACATCCACTTGCTGAAGATGTAAAAAATATTTAATGAAGACGCACAAATAGATTATCACAAAATGTCATTGACTGAAACCCAAAGAAAAATCATAAGCAGTCAAATTCGCCAAATGGATAAAAAAGGATGTAAATCTGCTGCCTTGGACAGAATCAAATTTCTAGTTCGAACATTTTCTAAAAAATTAAAATAATAAATTTTCCATTTTTAAAAATAAAAATTATTTTTTTGTAAATTTTTCCTTGTGTGTAAGTTTAAATAAAAATTTGTGATTAAATCTCAAACACAGCAGACTATTAGATTTAAAGCAGAAAAATGTATAATCAATTAAATAATTTCCTTTTTGTATAAAACGATTATATTGGCAACGCTGGCGATGTTGTTAATATCATAAAGACTAAATGGAAGAGCTAAATTGTTATTATTCAGGTAAGTGTTGTGTATGGTATGAAGGGATTTTTTGAATTTTATTATCAGCCTTAGTCACGTTTCAATTTACGGCACATTGGCGGTTACAATTTGCAATCACGTTGCCCAACATTCAGACAACACAAATGAAAATTTAAACATGACGACCAAATTACCACCACCCTTAAGGTACAAATATCTGTTTACTAAGTTGTAGATATTTACGTTAAATATTTGTGGAATTATTGCTACAAACAACAACATAAGCTTTAAGGTTTTTTACTTTTTGAGACAATATTTTTCTATTCACCTTCACTACCTTTTCCCTAAAAAAGGGGGATAAGAACAAGAAAAATTATACTTGACAATTACAACTTGGATGATATGACAGTGGTCCATGTCAGACGTTTGTCTTAATTTTTATAAAGACTGAAATGTTTTTGTTTTCATGACAAACCACTATCTCGTGTTACAAATGGTTTATCGCTTCGTTAATTTTGATGTTATCAAAGGTATGGCGTAAACAATTAACTTTTTAGTCACGTATTAAGCTTTTGTTTTCTGGCTATTAGAAAATTTAAGACCTTTAAGTTTTGTTAAATATCTGTAGAGGGAAATGCCAACAGAAAAAGTGGTGTTAATGTATTTTTTTAAGTAAATACAAAACGATGCATTCCGTAAGGTTTTACAGATTAGAGCTAAGTAGGCAAATGACAAGCTGGATAATTTTCCACATTGCCCTGGCCACTGTTTTTTTAGGCAGAAGTTTATTCTTTTGCAAAAATGTTAGTATAGTAAGTAACTTCCCAATTGTGTCTGCAACTTCAGTGCGTTTTGAATATCTGTAAAAAGGTGAAAGAGGGATAGAGAAGAGGAAAAGTTAGGAGTAGGAAACTTTAAAAATTAAAGATAAGGCGAATGGCTTTTTCTGATAAAGAATGATAAATATGTTAAAATAATGTTAACCACAACCAAAAAATTTTCTAGTTAACTTGTCTCAAAGTGCCAGGGCCAGGCATCGTTAATTGGGAAAAAAAGTATAATAGGAGCTAGATGGTTTCCTCGTTCTAGCTAGTGCCATTCTTCTTAAAGGGGTACTTCGCCGACAGCTACGTGTAATAGCAACCACAGTTTTTCTCTTAGTCCAGTTTGTCCAGATTAAGACGACTTCTAGAGCCTGACGCAACGAGGTTATGTCAGATAATTTTTATAATTCCGAAACTAAGTTTGTTATACTCTCTGCTCCAGAAAATCCGCCAGTGTATGAATCTTCGTGGAATCTGCCGATAAGAAGGCAAATTCCACAAAAGTTTTCAATCTCTCTATCATCCAGATTTTTATGATATTTCGCCAGTGCATAAGAAATGATTTTGTCTATATTGGTTGCATGTTTGCATTCCCATGTGATAGTTATTAAAGAATGAGTCATCATTAAATTCAAGAGTGTACGAAATTGGCGTAAAAATTGCAATAAAGAATATGCTTTAGTAATGAACTGAAGGCGCCTTGGCTTTTTAATTCAAATCCTGTCTTTCCTGTTTTTTTGTAGGACGGCAGTCATTTAGTCATTGTACCAATAGCTTTTAGTTGAGCCCGTGTACTACAGCATTTTCCAGGGACTCTGTATAAAACCAAGCATCTATTTGAACAATGACTAAACCTTCTTCAAATCTAATTTTCCTCCTAAGCCCGTCCGTGAAAAGAACGTCAATAAAAATTTAAAAGTTAAAGTTACAAAAAAATGTAATCTATGCTGCCAGTGTTTATTCAAATATATATTTCATTTAATTTCAGTCCTTCTCAGAATATACCAATTTTCTTCAATTTATTTTAGTTTTTTCATTATTTTTCCTTCTTTTCAAAAAGTTAGCAAATAATTTCTAAATTAATATTTAAACCCAGAAAAGCCAAATATTTCTAATATTTTTTAATAAAAATTTGTAGATTAAATTCTTAAAGTACTGATTCTGCCTTTTTGGTCTTTGATTTTTTAGTTGCCAAAACACTGTTCGAGTATTTTATTTAAACATGTTGACATAAGTTGCTCATTGTAACGAACTATAAGAGTGTGTTTGTTGCACCAATAATGCAGCAGTAGCTGTATTAGATATTTAGGGAATAAATGTAGTTCTCTCTGTGTCTGTCTGCTTCGCTAAATTAACCTAAATGCACAAAAATGTATTTCTTCTCTTCTTCAGTTAGTTTAAAACTGTAGAAATATGTATGTGACTATGGATTTTTGTTGTAAGTTCTTAATTTATTACAATGTTGTCTTTTTGTTACTATTTCAGGTTTTTTTATTTTGTTAAATCGTAAAAGTTGTATTTTGTTTTGTTGTCGTATTTTTTTATTTTAAGAAAAAATATCTTGTGCCATAACAAACTCATACAAAAGGCAACAGCAATGTCTGCTTCCGTTTCCTTTAAACAAAAAATATTAGTTGTAGTTGTTGTAGCTACTAGAGCAATACAAAATAAAGAGAAGCAAAAACTGCATTAGAAACGGACCTAGAGGATGAACGAAATAAAAAAGCCATACTGTCCCATTATCATTGTCCGTTCATTTGTTTTAATACATACAAGTGCATACACACACATACATACCTTGAGCACAATATGTTAGTTTGTATTGAGCCTTAAGTAAGTGGCGTTCTGATGTTATAGCATGTTGTAAGCCTCTTCACATTTATCCGTTCATTCTCATTTAGTCGTTTACTTGCTTTGATTTTTATTTTTGCTACATTGTGTTTGTTTCTTTTTTTTTTTAAATTGTTCTTGTTGCTGTCATTGAGCTTATATTATTATCCTGGCCTCATAGTTGTACAATAGAAAAATTCTAATACTATGACAACTGCAACTACCACTCTCAATCGCATTCGTATTGCCAACAGCTAAATCTGGCAATAACAATGTATTTACACCTGTAGAATATTTTCATTTTTCACTTTATTTTGTTTTTCTTTTTTTCCAGTTTTTCAACTTTATATTTCCTGTCTACTATATTTGATGTCGTATATTCGTGTGGCCTTAAGCCTCTAACACGTTTTCATATTGCCAGGTGTTTTCTTTAAAGTTGATTGTGGGGTCATGGAATAGTTGCCAGCCGATAGTGACATGAGAAAGAGGATTGTTGGTTATCGCAATGTGAGCGTTTTTTATACTTCTTTTGTTTTTGCTATTTTATTTTTATTTTCTTTTTTTTGTTTTGCTTTTGATGAATCGTAAATTTCAAGTTTTTATTACATAATTTCTGCCATTACGACATCTTCTATTTTCCAATTCCTAAAGCTGTTCTTTGCTATTTTAGCTAGCGTGAGTGTGTATGTGTGTGTTAAACAGTAAGTGTGTGATTTTATAAGATTTTTTCTTCCGTTAATATTCGTAAATTTTTTTAAAATGGTCGTTGTGGTATTTTATTGGTTTAAGATTTTTTTACTTTCTTATTCTTCTTCTTCTTTTTATTGAGTCCAAAGTAAAAGGTTTTTACCATTTTCATACTTAATTTACTCCCTGGCTAAGATGTTACCCACAAACACGTACAATATTATGCGGGCTTTGTTTCAATATAACTATGTATGTGTGTGTGTGTTGGTTTGTGCATATAGACATATGTAACGAAGGTGCTTAACGGTAAGAATTATGTTAACTTCTAATGAACCTTTCAAATTTTAATGTATTTTTATTCTTGAAAAAGGTAAGTTGCAATAAACTTGAAACATGATTTTAACATCACAGACATATTTTGTAAAAAATTTAACGTGGGCCAATTGTTAAGTAACTGTTGCTGTTTTACCCAGCGATAAGTAAATCAACTCATTTTGTCTTATTTACAGAAAATTTAAATTATAATTAAGTATTCATTTGACAGTTCTTTTACAGAAGTTTGCCAAATAAATTTTCAACCATAATTTTTTTAAAAGTTATCCTTTTATGTGTACCCTCAAAAAAAAAATTGCAGCAAATGCAGTGGATTAACCTGTAAACCAATTGCAATATTACAGATTTATTGTGCTGGCATATTGTCAAAATAGAATTCTGACGTAATAAATTAGTGTTAATGCGAAAACCGTAAGAACAAACCAGAGATCGTTGTTCCAGAAAAAAAACGTTAAACAACTGCAAGTCACTTGATGTGGGCAACCCAGCCTTATTACCGCTTTTAGAGCAAAGTTTATATTAACAAATATTTAAGCCTTCTGAAGCTGCTGCACACCATCCTCTGAACTAAATAAAGGAATTATTAAAAAACTACGCAAAAATAGGGAGCTTACAGATTGCGGAAACTAAAGGGGCACACCCTACCATTCAACAGTGTTCTGGCTCACACCATCCATAAAGATTGTCAAACTCAGCATCACCTCCCCTAGACAACGAACAAGCCGGATTTTGAGCTTTTTTGATCATGTCTCCATATCGCCGTTATTCCTTCTGGAAATAGCATACGGCTTATACCGCATATTTAGCGATTTTGTCATCAGGTCAATTGGCAAAGTATTCCAGGCGAAATAGTCTACCTTGTTTAAGTCTTTAACAGAAATCAACATGCAAAGTGCTGCACCAACGGTTGCAAGGTGTAGGCTTCGTTTTGTTGTCATAACTGTTCAACATAGTACTTGGACTGTTAACCTGACAGGCAACCAACGTGAAAAGAATCATGACATGAGGCATGTATTGGTGTCTCGAAGGGCTCAATAGTGCCACATAAGCTTGCTCGCTTGTTAATTCCACCTTTACATCAGCATCGGAAAAACCAAGTTATTTTTGATCTAAAAAAACAAAAACAGTTCGAAATAAAGTGGTTAACTAAATCGAGCCGGTAGACGTTATTTTGCAGGGAAATACTTTACACAATACAAGCGTTTTTTAAACGTATGGTCCATAATTTTTTTAGATTGAAACTAACAGTCTAATAGCTGTAGGAGACAAATAGAGCAGAAACTAGCTCAAGATGAATGAAATGGTCGGAAATAAACTTTATTGCGCAAATAATATAAAGCCATCGACTTCAACATGTGATATATATGTAGAAAAGTTTTATTTTTTACTCGAATTATATTTCACAACACAAAGTTATTAAAAATATTTTTTTTTCATTGCCAATTCAACTACTTTGCTTTTTACAGTGAGAGTATTACTCTCATTCCTTTTAATGTATGCTTTTGTCTAAGTACACAGAAACCAACAAACCGACCATTAATTAGAGATTGTTAATGATTATAACGTCTTCTTAAAAAACATACTTTTATTTTAATAGATTTTATGAACTTCTACGTCACATCAACTAGAACCACAAGAATTCACTCAAGCACACAAACACCCTCATTTAAGCCAACATACTTGAACGTCTTCACTATTACCGTTAACCACTAAGTATAAGGATGGGAGAAGTAATTGTTGAACATTAAAAGTTTTACCTTCATTAAATACAAAGTATTGAAGTTTATTTTCAACATCATCTATTAGTTACTTTTCGCGTATTTTTTTTTGTTATTTTTATCGTAGTTTTAGTTTTGATTTTCTTAATGTTGGCACTCCCTTTTTCCCAATGGAAAACCTGATTAAGATGGTAATTAGGTATGAGAGTACGCATATGTTAACATCAAAATCAAACCATAAAGACTTGTAAAAAAGGGATTTCTTTCAATCTTTATTTTAGAGGTAGTGCTAATAGAAGCAACACATGTAGCAGCTATTATACATACAACCATACATAAGTTCTACATGTATGTGTGACATTATGGGGGAAGAGCTTTTGAATTAATGCTAACGAGTATTATGCTCATATTGGGTAGGGGAGTTAAAACCTGTGTGCGTGTCATTTTGCTAATAGCTGAAGGTGTAGAAATTAAAACAAGAAGCAAGTATATGCTTGTGCGTATGGCTGTGTGTGTGTGTGTGATCGTTTAGTTATAATTTTTATTATTGTTATTATGATAATAACCATACAACGTAGTACGTAGTATACTGGTCCAACTTACTTTAATGGTTTAAAGCCACCTTTAGTGGTGTTAGTGCATGTAAACTTATATATATTTCGTCGATAAACATTCATGTATATTCTAAGAAAATACATATTAATATGTTGGTATATTCGAGTGTTAAGTATTGAAAATCTTTTAGTTTGTGTGTTCATGTTCATGTGTTTTCCATGTTTATAATACCAAACATTATCTTTTGATTGAATCATCAGATGTTTTTGGTTAAGTTTAGAGCACATTATGGCAAAGCTATTAGTATTTCAACAGCAACTAAGTAGTAACAATAGTGAAATATAACTTTTGATCAAATATTTAAAGAATATTTCTTTTAATATTGCGTGTATTTGTTCAACTTAATAAAATCAAAAAAAAACTTTTATTTTACTTTTGTTCATCCATTATTATTTGTTTAATTAAGTTTGGCCCAAATATTATTTTATATGAACGAAGTGCAAAATAAAGTAAGCTTTTATTAGGGAGTGTTAAAAATTTGTTTTTGGGTTTGGTGATAGAAATTTTGGTAGGTTAGTTGATTAAAAAAAAAACCTGAAATTTTGTTTAAAAAAAAACTAACAGCAGGGAAAGGAAATAACATTTTCTTATCTCTGAAGAATTATTTCAATTTAAACAAGTAAGAGCGCTGTATTCGGCTGTGCCGTATCTTATATACCCTTCACATTGACCTTTCGAAATCCCAAACTTTTTTTATTTTTTCATTTTTTTACTTATTAAATATTTTTTTTAATTTTTAATTGGGGGTCGGTGTCATTATTTAACGCTCCACGGGTGACGGGGAAGTTGTAGGGGTTTTTATCCTAACTTTTACAAATTTTGTATGGCAACCCACTTAGAGGGTGGATATAGGGGGTAAGTATATTCTAGAAATATGTTTGGGAGGGCAAACTAATGGAGGTCGGTCGTACACTTTATTGCTTTAAGGCCAACTCTGAAGAAGTTGTGGGCTTTTGATTTAATTTTTTGTAAATTTTGTATGACAACCCCCTTAGGGCGTGGGGATAGAGGGGAAGTATGTTCTAGAAATATGTTTGGGAGAACAAACTAATAGGGGACGGTCGTACATTTTATTGCTCTAAGGCCAACTCTGAAGAAGTTGTGGGCATTTTTACATCATTTTTGTAAATTTTGTATGGCAATCCGCTTAGGGTGTGGAGATAGGGGGTAAGTATACTCTAGGAATGCGTTTAGGAGGAAAAACTAATGGGGGTCTGTGATACATTTTTTTCCTCTAAGGGCGACTCCGGGGAAGTTGTAGCGGTTTTTGCCTTATTTTTTTAAATTTTGTATGGCAACTATGTTAGGGGCTGGAGATAGAGGGTAAGTATGTTCCACAAAAATGTTTGGATGGATAAAATAATTCGAGTCGGTCTTACATTTTACCTTTGTAGGAGAACTCTGGAAGCCGTAGGAGTGATTTTAAAAATGTTTAAATTAAGCTTTGTATGGCAACCCTGTTTTATGTATGAATACTAATATTAATAAAATTTTCATTTTGGGTTCAATAATATCAACATGACTGATTCTGTTTTCTTCTTTTTTTGTTGTTTTTTGTTTATTTTTATTATTACATACATAAGTATGTTCTTTGTTTTTGTTGTAGACTGAAAAAAGGGAGGTAGTCTTGGTTTTTTTCTTATATCTCGGTCGTTTATCGGGCGATTTTGCTGAGTTTTAATACCGATTTGCTCGTGACTATCTCTGACAGTTTGATACCACTTACAGGTCTATGCAATATCGGAGGGCTTTCAACCATAACATGGACAGACGGACAACGCTAAATTGGCTTCCCTATCTATAAGGATCCAGAATATATATACTTTATGGGGTCCCAAATGGATAATAAAGAAATTACAAACGCAATGACAAACTTATATATACCCTTATCACTTATGTGAAGGGTATAAAAATGTTGTTTCTATACTGGCATATTTGTTTTTAATTGAAATGAAAATAATATATATTTTCAAATTAAATAGAATAATAAATCAATTTTTTTCTCTTAAATCTCCTTATTTTTAAAGTCTATGAAATAACCAAGATATATATTTTATCGAAAAGTTTAGGCATCTAAATACTTCTGAGCTACTTTGAAAAGTTTTTTTATCGAATGCAAGACTTTCCTTTGTAATGTTTTCTTAAATGTTGAAAAAAGTTTAAAACAGTAGACAAACTTAATACATGACAAATTTTCGTGACATTTTTAATATTTTTTTCAAATATTGTCAGTTTTTTTTTGTTAATTTTTTTTTATTTTTTCACGTATTTTGAGAAAGTTTGACAGTAATTTAGTTTCAAAAAACTGTTGTATTACTTTTGTTTTTATATACTTTATTCCTCGAAACTCATTTGAACAAATATTTTATTTATCACTTCAGAAGTGTTTAGTTTTAATTGCCCTTATTTGATGCCAGTGAAAGTTTTGAAACGTGACACATTTTTCTTAACAACTTTTTCTTTAGACACTTCAGCAAAAATTGATTTTTGTCAATAGATTTATAAATATTAAATAAATCTAATTATAAACTCGTTGTTTTACTTTCAAAGCGTTTTATTTATTTAGTTAATTTTTTTGGGATTTTTTTATTATCAATTAATAAGAGCAACCAACTAAATATACAAAATATATTTTAATACAACTTTTTTTCTTTTTAATTTGTTGCTTTTTAATATTTATATAAAGAATACTATCATTTAATATCTTTTTTTATTTTTTTTTTTATTAAAAAACCTCTTTAATAGAAACCAAAATTTATCATTTTTACTCCGCATATGTAAAACTTCATACATACATATGTAAACGAGAATGCACTTATTTTAACTCTTAAAGAAAAGGGTAAATGTTTTTTGTTATCCTTATGAAACTTAACTACAACCTTAACACTTAATATAAAATTAATACATCAAGTTAAGCAAAAACAATAAAATTATGAACATAATTTCAATAAAGATGATGGTTAAAAAGTTAATGAATACTTAAATATAAATTATAAGCAAAGGTCTTCATAAAATAGTTTAAAATCATCTCTCCAATGACCACAACCATACCACTTCCTGTAATATCAAAAAACACTATTTAATGCATAAACTTTATTACAAATAAAATGAAGAGTTTGTAAAATATTGATTGAAATTGTGATGAGATTTTGTACAAATTTGTACTTATTACTTTACTGCAAAAGTATAACGAATAAATAAACATATGGAAGCATTTTGAAATTTATGAAATTCATTAATAAATTACGACTCCCAAAGCAGTCATAAAGTGTGAATATTTAGTTTTAACTTTGGCAATTTGTATTCGCCAACACACAAATGCACAAATATAATTTAGAAATTTACCTTAACATTTTTGTATTTGAATATTCAATTCAAATTTGCACATAAATAAAAGCTGAAATGAAATGAAATGTTCTTTCGAAGGTTATTTTATTATAAATCAAGTGGGAAAGAGAAATAAAAATAATAATTAAGTCCTGACAAATTTATGTCTTTATAATAATGAGCACCATAAAGAGCGTTAGAAACTAAAACTTAATGAAACGTTTTGTTAGATTTAAATATTCATTTCTAATATTATCTGTAAAGCAATCAATAATTTGTAATGAATATTCTAGTTATCTTCAGTTTAAGTAGAATTTAGTCATAATTTATGATATTGTCACACAAGTGACAAATCTAGCTACAATTGTCAACGATAGTTAATAAACATTTATTAGATATATGTATGTATGTAAGTATGTATGACAATACACTTTTGCTAAGGCACACACAAACACACAACGTACATATTACCTTTTTATGTGGAAATATAGAATAAATTGCTTTTGTGTTTTGCGTGTTTATAACAAAATATATGCAAATGTTGAAATGGTTTTGTGCTTGTGACACACACTTGCTTAAAACTGTTATACCGGTATGTGTGCGTATTTGCTTAATAGATTCATAAGGGTGCTGCTTAAAATTAAAAGTTTTGAAAATTAATTATTTATTTAAAACTTTTACCGCGCTAATATATCAATATTTTTATTAAGTTTTTATTTCATTCCTAAGCGCATCCCTGGACTGTGTATATGATAATCCTCCTTCAGTTTCTATCTTTCACAGAAAGTTTAAGAACATACCAATCTGAGCTTTTCTTTTAATTTTAATTTAACTTATAACTTGCATTTATAAGAAAAAATTTCAATTTGTTGGTCACAGCCGTCACAAGAGAACTTCTCAAAGAAAAAAATTCATAAATGATACGCAGAGATTGTAAATTTAGCTTCTTGTGTTGTAGCCTTAATGCATACCTATATTGGCTACATTTTTATGTATAAAATTAGTGCTTTGTGTATGTTAATTTATTACTGACACATAAAGAAAATTTGGTAGGAACATCAAAAATTAATTTCAAAATTTGCTAATCGATTACGGCAACTGAAATTTCAGGGAGGAGCCTTAGGACTCTATTGGTATTTCTTAAAAAACTTTTAAGGAACATTTCCTTAAGGAATTCTTTAATCCTTTCTCGCCTATATAGCAATTATTTATATTAAAGTTTTGAGCTGAAACTGAAGTAAAGCCACGTACAGAAAAAAAATTTCTCACTATTAAGATAATATTAATAATTTTTGATTTTTAAAAGCTTATTATACCATTTACTTATCAATCTGACCACACATAGATAAGCCTCTACATATCTATTTGTTTTACAAAGGACATAATCATAAATGGAGGCGCTACAAAAGGGCAAAAGGTTTGTTTTTCTAAACGTGATTTGTATCGGCGACAAACAATAGTCCAAATATGTCAGTATTGTATGAAAAATGAATTGGTTTCATCTTGGCTTTTGCCGATTCACAAATAGCTACTTGTTGTTGTAGTTCCGATTGTTGTTGTCATTATACTTTAGTTATTGTTTTTGTTCACAATGTAAATGTATTTAGTTTTTGTTACTTTTGCTAGCATTGCTTATCAAAAATTTAACTATTGTTGCTGCATTTGACAGTGTTACAACACCAACAGTACAAAAAAGTATGTACTTTAAATTACAACAACTGCAGAATTGAACACAAACAGCATTTGACCAGTTTACAGTCACAACTAAAAGTAATAACTGGACAAATATTAACACTGTCCAATAAACTCTTATAAAAAATTTTCAATGCGTTTGTGTGTCGTATTCTAATGGAATACATAAACATGAAAATAAAAAGAATAGAAAAGAGCAGTAGATTAATAGAAAGAACGAAAAATCTAATCATAAGCATTCATTTTTAAAAGTATCTATGTATGCATATATTATTCATATGTGTTTGTGTGTATGTACGTATCTATGTGTGTATGTATGTCAAAAATTTGAATTGGCTGAGGGTTTCAAATTAATTATTGCTTTGACCGGAAAATATATCGACATAAATTTAAAAAAAAAAATTGCCTTAAATATTTATGTTGTTTGAATTCAAGTCCAGCATATACTGGTCTTGTTCTTCTTATTTATTTATACATACAAGTGTCAACATTTGATCGTAAATGTTCATCTGCTTTCCAATTGTCGTATGATGTCAATTTTAATTAGATCAGGGTATTTGTAAATTGTATGTGGGTTTTGTAAAATCCACACACAAAAACAAATACTAGTTAAAAATTACAAACAAATACTTACTTTACTCATCAATAGAAGTATTCCTGCATATAGTGGTGAGCATAAAAGATAAAAATATTTATTTATTATTCTATGTTTTTTTGTTAAGAAAGATGTTTTGAACAATTGTACTTTTCAATATTAAAAGTAAGATATGAATTTTTTTCAAAAAAAATTAAAAAAGCGAGGATATAGGCACGTATAACAAGAAACTTAAAATGTCTGCTGCATACATATATTAAATAAAATAGTTAGATTTATTTGCTTTTAAATTTAGAAGCAATTAAAAAAAATTAATTTAAAATGCCATATACAGTGCTTGCTCGCTAATCGGAAGGAGTGTAATCCGAATTATCCAGTAATCCGAATTGAATTTATGACGTATTACATACTCTGCATTCGCATTGATTGCAAGCTCGCTAAACCGAATTTTTATTTTTCTGCTTTTTTATTATTGTGTCAGTTTTTTTACAAAACCATGTGTGGAATTTAAAAACTAACGGGACATCATCGAGATGCAGAGCCTTCTATGATTGACATTGAACGTAAATAATTATATTTGTTTTATGTCTTGTAAGAAATAGTTTAGTTCTGAATGGTATTAGTCGCGAAACCATTAATTTAAATTTGTAATATGGCAAAAAAACGTGCACATAAAACACATAAATTATGTTTATTAAAAAAAATTTATTTTTTATTTAAAAAAAGCTTTAATTTTTCATTCTTGATTAACAAAAATAAAATAAAATTGTTTTGAAATCCTGGCTTGTGTTTTATTTTCGAATATAGTGAAATATAATACATAATAACAGCACATTCAGTAATCCGAATATCTTGTTAATCCGAATCAGGGTCTGCAATCATTGATTCGGATTAGCGAGCTAACACTGTATAACAAAAACTTAATTCCTTATATTTATGTAGCACGGAACTTTATTGCAAATTTTATGCACGGTACTGTACATCTCTACTACTTTGGCAAAAATTTGAAGTTTAACTTTTGTGCTAGTAAATTATTTTTTTTTTCAAGCTAATAATACTTTCATAATTTAAAAAATCCTTTTTCCTAAAGAGTTTTAAAGTCAAGAAGATAATAATTAAAAATATGTTAAATAATGCCTTCAAAAAATTATGCATTTTTTAGATTTTTATCAAAAGGCAGGACCATCGTGATGAGTTAATCAAAATTGTCTATTGGTTATTATACCCTTCACATAGTGATAGGGTATATATCACTTTGCCATTCCGTTTGTAATTTCTTTATTATTCATTTGCGACCCCATAAAGTATATATATTCTGGATCCTTATAGATAGGGAAGCCGATTTAGCGATGTCCGTCTGTCAATCTGTCCATCTGTCCGTCTGTTGAAATCAAGTTTCCGGAGTCAAATAAAAAGATACAGACCAGTTAATGGTGTCAAACGATTAGAAATATCCCGCTAACAATCGCTATTTAAAATCAGCATAATCGGTTCACTATTGACCGAGATATAAGCGAAAACCCAGAGTAACCCATTTTTTTTAGGACAAAATCCGTGCATATATCCCTATATATCTCAGTAAGTATAGTCACTCTTGCCACAAAACTTGGCACGGATACTCCTAAAGAAGAGACCTAAATATTGGAAAAAGTTTTTTCAGATAGGACCAGGAGAAGGGGTATTTTTCCTACAATTGCACAAATTTGGTGAAATATTTTATGCGCTATATCTCGTAAACTATAACAGCTATCGACATAAAATGTTCTACAAAAAGTGATTGTACGCAAAGATCTACACTCTAAACAAAAAATTTTTTGAGTGGGGGCAAAAAAAGGGGTAGCTCCCATACAAATCGACAATTGTTATAAAATATTCGATACGCTATATCTCGGAAACTATTACAGCTATCGACATAAAATGTATTACAAAAAGTGATTGTACAGAAAGATCTACTTTTTAAAGAAAAAATTTTTTGAGTGGGGGCAAAAAAAGGGGTAGCTCCCATACAAATCGATAATTATTATAAAATATTCGATACGCTATATCTCGGAAACTATAACAGCTATCGACATAAAATGTTCTGCAAAATGTGATTGTACGCAAAGACCTACACTTAAAGAAAAAATTTTTTGAGTGGGGGCAAAAAAAGGGGTAGCTCCCATACAAATTAACAATTTTTATAAAATTTTCGATACGCTTCTTCCGGAAAACTATTACAGCTATCGACTTTGAATATTCTACAAAAAGTAATAATCAAATAATTCATACATTTTGGAGAAAAAGTTGGATGAGAGCAGGGGGACTAGAACATCCCATAACATTTAACAAGTTTTATTTACCTTTCAATATGAATAATGTCGAAAACTTTTAAAACTCTTGACCTCTAACTTTCTTCATCTATTTTTATTATTCATACGAACGTTAAAATTTTGTTATTTTTTCTATGAACTTTAAAACTCGAACAAGGTTTTTTATTAAATTATTTGCAGTGCAAAATTACTCGGCTGGGTATATTTAAAGACCAATGTGAAGGGTATATAAGATTCGGCACAGCCGAATATAGCGCTCTTACTTGTTACTTTATTACAACAAAAAAATTTTATGTCCTTTTAATATACCGTTTCATAATGCAAATGCTTAAAAATTTTTTTAAGCATGTAATTAGATTAAGAAAAAGTAGTTTTTTAATTAATTGGTAAATTAATATATAAAAAATCTGAAATTACTCACATTTAAGCCATAAAATCATTTCGTACTAATTTTAATGCTTTCTTATTGAGGACAAGGCTATTTAAAACGTTTTCTGCTTATTGTAATATTTTAACTAAATTAATTAAATTTTAATTATTGCATTACACTAAACAAGGTTACATGCGTTTCAAGCCAAACATATTAATGTCATTAAATGGTGATTTATTTTAACATCATAAATCATTATTAAATATTAATAAGTTATAAATCTTTGTGTATTATAATAACATTCCTTTAGTATTACCCTCTCACTTACAAGTAAGAAGAAAATTTCAGCTTCAATACGAAAAACAAAATATTTTTTAAATTTTGTAGAAACAAATTATAAAGAATTTCATTATTTTGTTCATTCTATAATTTGGGTCTTTTGTGTTGTAAAATTAAATGTTAAACTTATAAATCTATCAATCATGTTATTAAATATTTTTCTTTCGCAAGTATTTAGGAGTGTTTAACTAACGACATCGTCTTCTTTTTTTGTATCTTAGACTAAATAAAATTCAAATAATTTTTAAGCCATTAAACCTTGAAAAGAAAAAATCCTTAAGCTGAGTACTAAAAAAATGTTACAAGTAGTAGCGTCAACAACAATATTTATATTTTAAGAAATCAAGTAAAAACCTAATGCACAGTAGGGCTTAAAAGCAAAACTTTGTGGCAAACACAAAACAGGCAAAAGTGTATAAGGTTAGTTACTAATTTTGTTTTAAGGTGCAGTTTTAGAATATTAAATAGTTTAAGTTTAAACATAAAAAGAAACTTTTTTTAAGGGAAACATATAAACAAACAGAAGAAAGTGGGTAACTGTTTGCAGTTTAGATGATGAATGCTTTAACACATCTGCCATTTAAGTCAACCTAAGATAAAGGACTTTTTGGGTTTGAATTTGGTGATTTAACAAGAAAAAATGTAGCAAATACAGCTTGACGACTAAGCCGTATTCGTCTTTAAGCTGAATATAATTTTGCACATAATGCCAGTGGAACATGGCAACACTTTCTCCCAGCGTCAACAATAAGAGTAGCTAATTTTATTCCTTCAATGCAATGTTTTGATTCCTTTAAGTTATTATTATAAGAAGTTTAAAAATTTTTTACATTTTTTTCAGCCAACAATGTTTAAGGAATATCCAGCAGGTACTTTGCAACCCTTTAGGTTTGCGTTGTCCTCTAAAGCACATACTTAAAGAGGACAACAGGAAGTCTTATCTGCTTAAAAAGGATGAAATTTTTGTAAATTCAAGCTTAGCCACACAAAAACGACCACAATAACAAAATATAATAAAACGAAATCTATGAAATGCCAATATTTATCCTAAACTTTTTCTTCTGCATTATTTTAGAGTATAATTTATCATTTGACAAATGCTTACATATTGGTTTTTGTTTTTATACATCCTTTGCAAAACAATAAAGACTAAAGGACCAACATACTTTTACACTTACTCTTCACATATGCTTTATACAAACACACAACTTATAGAGCCGGGGATGGTAATGCAACTTAGTATATGTGAAGGTGGTGGTGGTAATGTTGTTGCATAAAAACTTTTATGATAAACAAATTGTATGAAAGTCAAACTAAAGATTAAAGATAAAATAATATTTAAAGAAATTGAATGAACCCACATTTGGTATGTTTAAAATACATTTGTTATGTTCAATTGTGGGAAGCGGTATCCAATAGCAATAACTTTTGATAAAATACACTCACATTCGCCCAGACTTTTTACTGTAAAAGTTTAAAAGGAACTCAAAAGGAATGTTCCTGTGCTTGCATATTTCTTATCTAAGATTTTCTATGACTAAATAACTTGGTTTCCTTTAAAACATTGCAAGATGTTTTTGAGGATGAATTCTGCAAACCCAGCCAAACTTTTTTAACAATGTGTAATATTTAAACAATCACCACATACGTGGTAGGGTTAGTATACGTTTCGTGAGATGTTTGTAATTCGATCGATTGTATTTGTAATACTAAAAGTCGTGTGTAGTTAATAAAATCATAATAAAGTAGTAGAAATAGTAAAAATCCAGAAATCCAGGTTTTTAATATAATTTTTTCAAACATCCCTCGCATTTTTTGCATTTGCAAAAAGTAGCAGCCATGCAATATAGACATGCTCAAGCAAGCATATTTGAATGTGTTCCTAAATATCGATGTATTCAGTAAATACATACTTATGTGTAACAAATCAAGAAGAAAAAAAAACCAAAAAAAATTTTATAACAAAATGATAACGTTTGTTTACTGCCACTATAGTGTGTGATGCAGCACACTTTTAGTAGAAAAAAGAAAATGTTTATCAATATGTAGCACGTTTGCATGTTAAAGCACAATCATACTTCTGCATGTCCTTATTATACAGCTCTTTTGCTTACTTCAACTTTCTTGAAACGATATTTTTGTGTATTACAGCAACAAATATCATCGATATTGTATCGATTTCCATGAAAAAAATAATAAAAATATTAAAGAAAATTGCTTCACGCAACCTATTTGCCTTACGAAGTAACAAATCCATAAGAAAAAGCAAAACGATGAACACATACGTTTATATAAGAAACAAACAAAAATAAATACATAAAGAACAACAACAACAAAATATGTAAGAATTTTTCATTTTCCGTCCAATGTTTAAGTTTGCATTTGAGCACAAAAACGTAATACAAACTGCACATATCCGTTAACAAGAAACGTGTCTTGTTGTCTTTAATATTCTTTACTTTTCGAAATAGATATGAATGATTGTGTGATTGTATGTTGTACATGTTTTGTTCAAATTTTTGATGACTTCAGATGAAAATATATTAAAAACAAAGAAGAAATGTGTTTTTAGACATTTTCTAAATTGCCATGCGAAGCAAAAAATAACAGAGATCGAAAAATCGTTTGTTTTTTTTTATTTCCATTGGGAGGGAAAATGATTGCTAAGCAAAATGATGACTTTATTATGTTCAGAGTTATTGCTTTTTTAAGCAATCAGTCACTTCTTTATGTGAAACATTTAAAAATAAATAAATTTAAAACAAAATAGTTTTCAAAAAATTTTAAAATAATCACATAAACATAGTAATTATCTTGACCTCTTCTTAAGATGCATGAAATTTTTATAAACCGGAAATTTAAAGGATTTATTTAGAGGTGATTATTTTTAGAAAACAAAGTTATTTCTTCAAATTTTGTTGCTGCGAAATCACATCAGTGTAAAATACGGGTTGATTAACCAAAAAAAAATTTATCTGTCAAACATATTAAAAACTTTATAGGAGAAGCAAAAACTTATTCAAATGAAAAAAATTGCCGCAAAATTTTTCAGTATGAGCTAAAGAAAATCAATAAAATAATTTTTGCTCAAAAAAAGAATTTTGCGAAATAAAGTATTTCAATTTTTGGTTTTTTTTGTTAGATAGGGCGTGAGGCATTTTCTGTGACGATATGTACTCTTGTGTCTTTAAATAATCTAAATATAATCATGCGTTAATAACGACAACATACATAAGTCAATTTCAACAACAACAAGGTGAGTTACAGAATCAGAAATTTTCGTTTATGTAGAACTTGATTTCATTTACTTGTATTTAACCATAAAAACTACTTTATGAAATCAGTGTGTGTTTGAGCTTTGGTTGTAACCCGGTGACGTATGAGTGATGCAATGAGGGTGTTCATTATTCGCCACAGTGGTCAGAGTACAATTAAATCTACAGAAATAAACAATTTTGTTATGAACTATTTCTAGCATTTTTATTTTTTAATTCGAAAATAAACTATTTTTTATGTGTGCGCCTTTTCAGTGGCAAATTCATCAATTCATAAATTTATGCATTTTAGGGGTGTATTATTTTTGGAATTTTGAAAAGCGTCTAATAAATGAATCTTTAAAAATAAGGATTCAATGATTTTTTGAGTGTTTTTATATGGATAAAAGTTTTATCATTTAAATAAAAAAAACCTCAACAAAATGATTAAAAAGTATTTAAAACTTATTTGCAAATAGAATGGGTAATATTACAAGGTTGTATGTAACATATTTTTCCCACTTTTGATTAATAATGTTTCCGTATTATTTTTGATGATGTACAAACTAATGCCTTGGTTCAAAGATTGCTGGATGTTATAAGACCATTTACGAAAAATAGTTCCATATTGGTATCTAAAAACTGGGCCAGATTTCAGCAACAAACACATATATTTAATTAGTGTTGCCTATAATTTAAGGATTTAACATTTTGATAGCTTATGTGCAAGAATTAAAAAAGTTTCAAGCAAACTATTTATAACATTTAGAAGCTCAATAGAAAAACTAAATAAGTAATACAAAACAAAAAAAAATTAAACCAAAGACTAAGATTATTTCTGTTATATATATGAAGCTCAAAGATATACGGAAAATAGTAACAGCACAATATATAAAAGTTAACATAAAAACAAAAGAAATAAAAAGAATTTTATTAAATTTCAATGAATCAAATTTAATTTTCACATGCTTTTGTTTTTCCATTACATGCTTGTATGCTCTGCATAAGTTTTGTTCGTTTTCTATCAATGTGTTTGCAGTTGTTTTTGGTATATACAAAAATTTCCCAAATAGCTCCCACATTAGCTATTTCAACATTTACATATATATAAAGGATATTCCTTATTTGTATGTTGTTTCCACCCATTTTCAATACAAATATTTTGCTTTTGCAATTTTTCCAATCTTTTTCCTTTAAAAGATTTTGACTTTGACTTTAATACGAGAATACTTTGTTTTAAAAATGTTACTTTTTTGTTTTATTTTTCAAATAATGCTTTATTTTGGATATAATAAAATTATTTAAAATTTTCTTCTCTTCTTAATAAGAAGGAAAAAATAAATGTTATTAGCGCAAACTAAGAATTTTACATCATTGTACTATTTATTTTTAAACAGTTGTTTTATTTTAGTTTCCACATGCATAGAGTATTTTAAAAGATTTACCAAATGTTCGAGTACAATAAAGGGCAAACAGCGACCCTGCCTCGGATATTCCTATATTTTTGGCAATTATTACCGATAAATGTTGTTCCAAAAAAAGCCTTGTATGGGGGCTGTGTGATACAGTTAAACCACTAAATCTTAGGAAGTTGGATTTACAATGAAGCCACGATCACAAAGCGCTCATGGACACCTAGCCTACTAGATTGAGAAATATATATTACCTTATTAAATCAGAAAATTAGTCTTATCAGCTGTTGGCTTTAAAGGGGTACAAACATCAAAACAGTGTCATAGCAATTCTCTTCCCTAAGTGCTGTATGTTGCTCAAAAACTGCTGAAGACCGATTTTAAAAAAATCTTTAAATTATTATATCCAACATCCAATATTTAAATTAACTTCGTTATAAACATTGAACTTGGCGTACACTATTTAAATAAATATATTTAGTTAAACAATATTTTAGAGGCTGTTCCTCTGTGCTATTTTAGCTCACAGTCACACAAAACTCTATACTCGTAAATTTTACACCAAACCGTACTAAGTTACTATGAAACAAAAAGGAAATTTATCCATCTTACAGGTTCTAGTCAAACACACTTGTTTGGTATACACATGTGCAACTGCATGTTAGTATTAGTGTTTGTTTATACTGTTACTAATATCATTGTTGTCCAATCATAAAATATTAGTGGGCTCTTTTTCATACCTCAGAATCGGCCTTTGTCGTTGCTGTTTAGCTTTGTAATATTAATTTAGCTTTTTATGTAATTCCATCACACCTTGTAGATCTCTGTTGGTACTCATGCAGTGAAGTTTTAAAAACCAAACAACGTTCGGGATTCAGGGACCACCGTGGCCGTTACTACCTTTAAACATATGCTTATAAGCATATGTTAACAAATACATATCTGTGTATGTGCTTGTGGTTTTGTGTCTGCTGGTATTAGAATAATTGTTTTTATATTATAGATGAGGTTTCATTGTACAATTGAGCCAGTAAAGTAGTAGAAGCTAATGGCTTTTAGATTATTATTTGGTGGTAAAACTCCTTGCTTAGCGTGAAATCTATTTAATTGTTTATCTAAAACTCACGTTAGATACAATTAATAAATATAATTGCAATATATCAAAATATTGTTTACCGCTAAGTAAATTTTGTCATAAAAAATTTACTAAAACATTTCTTTTTATCAAATTATTAAGTTTGGTTTTTAGCTCTACTTAACCCACAACTTACATACTTTCTCTGACCTAATACGCCTTCAGAAAGTAGAAAGCAAATAAAATCATAAAGTTACTGAAAATCAAGAAAATCAAATGGATAAATGCGACTGCTTGCTATTTAGTTATGATTGTATTTGTGTTTTTGATTGTTATCACAACATGCTTATGCATGCATGTATTTCATTTGTGTGCATAAACAATTTATTGTATAACACTTTAGTATTTACATGTAAGACAACAAAATGAAGTATCGAAACATATATTACAAAAAAGAAAAATATTTAAGGTTTAAATTATTTCTACTAAAAAACAACGTAAATATTGTACACGTAAAATGATTCAATATAAATAGGAGAAATAATAAAAAACTAGAAATGAATAAAATAAAAGTTTATTATATATATGTATTTACCAATGTACATGCATACCTTATATATAAACTTATGTTTGTGTACATAACTAAACAAGGCAGCAACGTCTATGGCAATAACTCAAACATAAATAACTGTAACCGAAGCAAATTGCAGTTCACTAAATCCCTTTCTAATGCTTACAAGCCATTAATCGAACCATCAACCATTTACAACCATATTAACAACAACAGCATTCTTTAAGTTGTTGTAGTCAATATAAATACCGTTACAAAAAGCCATGTAAAAAACTAAACAAAGAAAATAATGGAAACAACAACAAACAAGTACAAATAAATACAAACAAATACCCTACAAATACATCAATATATTCTGTTACACACATAAGCAGAGTTACATGCTAAACAAAAAAACATAAAAAGGGCCTTTTTGGGATAATAACACCCTCTTGAATGCGTTTAAATGATAAATAATAAAAAACGAAAACAACAACACAAACATATTATTAAAAGGTAAAGCATTTTTGGAGGCTTTTATATATTATAATATTATTAAAGCAGGACTCAAAACCCAATTTAATAAATCTGTGTTACTGCAAAAGGCCTTGAGTCTTTAGCCGCTGGTATTATACTTTGCTATTTCAAGCAGTAAGTATATGAAAGTGGTATAAGTTTAAGTTTATTATTAGAGCAGAATTCCTCTTTAACGAGTTTTTCTTTGTAAATTAAAGTTATACCAGAGTAAGAGTTACAAATAAAGGGAAAATGCCTTTTGGCTATTTATTGTTGTGTTATTCCAGCATTCCTTTAACAAAACTTGTATGTATGTGTGTATGTGTCTTTGCAATCACAGTAGTCGTGGCAGTAGTTGTTGTGTAAGTTTGTTCAGCTCTCAAACATTTTGTTTATAAAGATGTACGTTATTTTTACTTTATGTGTATATTTTGTTACCGATATTGATATTGTTGCTATTACGGTTGTTGTAGCTTTTGTTGTTGTCGTTAGGTTCATTTATATAGACGCTTAAGGATATAATTTATTTGTGGATGTATTTTATTGTTGTTGATTTTGTTATCAATGAGGCAAAAGCTCTCTGCTTGTTTATGTCTACTTGTGTGTGTAACTTATATAAGTTTGTATGTGTTTGGTTTCCTAACATACAAACATATATACAATTTGTATGCAGGTTTTGTAGTGACATATTTTTTTATGAATTTAACAGTGACTGATAACTAAACTAAACAAAAATAAGGCTTTTTTTACTAGGAATTAAAAACAAAAATTTTTTAAAAATTTTTAAAAATGTACATGTCCTGGATAGCGCTAATAAACGAATAGAAAAAGGGAAAAGCTTTAGTTTGTGTAGTTTAAAATGGAAAAAATGGTGATAACTCCCCTTGGTGCATAGAGCAGTGGGTTATTAAGCTGATGTTAACAACCAAATTACTAACAACGCATCAAAGGGAACTAATAATTAAAATCCGTAGCTGGTTTCGAAAAGGCATTCTTCTCGTCCAATATCGGTAGAACTGAACCAAAGAAAAGCAATAAAAGGAAAAATTTGCCTTAAAAACTTTAAGATCAACGAAAAACAAAAAGCCCTTTGCTAAAATTTCACAGAAGAATACTTTAATATTTCAAAACTGAAAGGTCCTTAAAGTTCTCTAAACAGTTCCTAAGAGTTTAGTCAAAAGTTTTTCTTTCGCAACTCACTGTTCTCTATATTTTAATACAGAAAAAGTAAAGAAAAAACTTTTTGCTTTTATTTTATAAAATTTATTTTTATGTATGTGTGTTATTTTCTTGTATGTGTGTGCTCTTGTGTACATAATTTAATTTTGCCACTGTGTGTGCAATTGCAAGTAGTTCTTTGTTGGTTGGATATATGTTTTGGGAAAAATAATAATTTGGCAACAGAAACCCCATTATAATAATAACAACTAAAGCAATTTAACAGCAACAGCAGGAATAACGACATAACCTAAATAAGAAGAAGAACTAAAACCAGAAAAAATACATATCAAATGTATATAATTGTATGTGTAAGCAGCAGTAGGTTAAAAATATGAAAGAACATCCCTTCCATTATGTGATGTTGTTAAGTTTAATCAATGACCTCTAAAAAAGTTCCAACATAGGAACTAAATATGTTTGTTTTTGTTGTTAAAATGGAATAATTTCTTTAAGGAAGTTACCAAATGCACAATATTCTGATTAATTTTTGTATGGGATTTGTAAAATTTTTGTTGTTAATTTTTAATGAAAAAATGTGCAACATTTTTCGAGGAGACCAATTACTTCTTAATGTTTTTGTGATTATAATATATATGAAATCATGCGTTTTTAGTTTTACATCATAAATGATTTTTATTATAACTACATCAACAAAATATGGAATAATATTGTAATATATTAAATGAAGTATTACTAAATTAATAATGCACCTAACCCTCACAGTTTCACTTTTCAGTTGCCTTTCATTTATTAAGATAAAGTGAATAGTTTTAGAAAAAATAAAAATTTAAAATAGCAAAATGATACCTAATATTCTTAAATTATTAACAAAAGTTCAGCTAGATCAATGTGGCTCAAATGCTAGCCTTTGGCTTACTTTTGATTAGAGTAAAGGAAAAGCTTTAACATCATCAAAATTTATCAAACAAGAAAAATAAACTACAACAATGAAATACAAAGAAGCAAACATAACTGAATAAAAATAAAAGAAAAACCTTCAACGTAATGAAAAAATTGCAACAGTATACGTTTTGTATTATATTGACTTTATCCTTTAAATAAACCAACAATTCACAACTGCTTAATGGAATAAAGTGCGCACAAAAGAGTACAACATGTTTGCAGCTCAAATACTTAATAAATAAATTCTAACACACACACACACACACATACATATTTCTATTTGTAGTTTCAAAAGGCAACGAAGGAATAAATGATTTGTTTCTATTTTGTTTCTTGCTTTTTTCTCTTCACATTTCAATTGCAATTCGTAACTCTATTCAATAAAAGAACAACGATTCAATTTTAATGTAAAGAGCTTTTGGCCATAAAATAACTGCAGCAGGTCAAAAGAATTGTAACAACAAAAACAACTTCAAGAATAGTATTACAACATTAAGTTAATTAATTCATTTGGTTTGTTCGTCTTAAATTATACTTTTGCTTAAAGCATAACAAGAAAAACAAAACTTTACTAAAATGATGTGTTTTATTTATGTTGATTTAATATTTTTCAAATATGATTTCAGGGCGTCTTTATTGAAATAAACTAGTAGTAACATGCTACTTCTGTTTATAAGAATTCTTTATAAATTTGGTTCAAAACATTTGCCAAATTTTAACAAAAAAAAAAGAACTATACCCTTAGAATATGTTTTAAAGCTTCTCAGGTTTTTTTAAGATAAATATCTTAATACGAAATACTTCACTTAATTAACCCTAGTTAGGCAAGTATTCAAATGCATGTCTCCATATCAATGTTAACCAAGGATGTTTTCAGGGGCCGAGCAATAATTTGGTGTTACATGTGCACAACACGAGTACCTCAAAAACAAAAACAAAGAAAATAAAATTAAAAAAGGCTAAGCAACAACATAATAGGTTGATATATAACTGTTTTTAGATAAAACACCGAGCGAAAAAGCAATGGGCATCGCTGATCTATATTCACTTACAGTGGGCGTTATAAGTATAATCGTTGTCCTGCATATGCTTCTTAACTGGCTAAAGAAAACTAATAAGATTTAATGTTTAAAAACCCCTTAAAAGAAACTTTATTCTTTTAACTCTTTTTGAAATGTAACAATATTAGCTCTAAGCGTCTATAAATATAGACTTACATGTCATTTATTCAAAGCTTATCCATAGCAAAAGATATTGATTGAATTTCACCTGAAACAAATTATATGCGTTTCAATGAAAAATAATTTTTTCTTTCTCTAACGTATTTTTTTCTTTAGCAGCAACAAATTACAATATAATAATCTGGAGAGAAAAAATTGCAATTTCTTATGATGTTAAAAATATCACAAATATAGACATTTGGTTTCAATTTATGTTAGTTTTCACCTTAATGTGTGCGAGAAAGTGAGTGTAAATATCAAGTCTTAACACACATAAACATTTTATTTTAAAAAAGGTTACACGTTTGCTTACTCTTAACCGATTAACCCAAATTGTCCCAACCATTTTTTTTCTAAAAGTTCATAAATTATTCCTGGGGATTTGTGTTGTAATGAATAAAACTTTTTCCGAAGTCATTTGAATTCTTTCTTTACTTCATTTTACTAATATAGTGTAAGTTTATAATACAAAGGCTCTTAGTCCATATTAAGAAAGTTCAGATTAACAGGGGAGACAAATACAATTAAATTTGTTTAGATCACTTTGATATTTTTTGTTATCAATTTACAATATACTTATTGTACTTTACTGCATTAAAATTTAAATTTTTCAATAAGTGAACTTAGAGCCTTTGCATGTTAAGCCAGCGATATGATATGTTTTAACTTTGAGGAAATATTTATATATATAAATATTAAAATGTCTTTATTATTTTAATATTTACAGTTTCAACTAATTGCTTGCGACATGAAAGTACCTGTAACAACTTGGGTTAAAGTACTTATGTCCTTGCACATACATAATTACATTGACAACTGCACATATGCGTTGTTATAGTTGTATCTGGGCTCTATTTGGCTCTTGCTGATGACGGTGGTGGTGGTGGTGGTACTTTTGGTTGCGTAGTTTGGTGAAAGTGCTGTCCATGTTTTTGGTTTCGTATTAAGTGTTTCGGTTTACTGAAAAGAACCATTACTTTGTAATGATGTTGATGCCTTCATTATAACTATAAAGCACTTGTAAGCTACAAACTGTAAATGAGTGGTTTTGCAAAGGAAGAAATATTAATAAAAAAAAAATATTGAAAAAAGCTCAAACCACACACACGTATGCAATTACATATACACAAGATATACTTGTATCTGCCAAGAACAACAACGGCATAAAGAAAATGAAAATTATTATCAACGTCGTTGTATTTGTATGTAAGAAAGTAACCATCATACCACATGTTATTATATCGATGATGTTGTTATATAATGTTGTTACAGCATATGTTGCATATCGAATGAGAAATGTTTCTTGTTTTTTTTTTTATGTTTTGTTCATTCATATAAAAGTGTGTGTATTTAAAGAGTAATACCTTGCAAGCAACTGAAGGATTGATTTTGAACAGAAGTAACAAAATAGTCACTTATATCGATCTACTGCCACATTTTACTAAGCGAAAACACAATCTTCTAAAATTTTATATTTTATTATAAAATTCTGGGTCGGCTTTTTTACTAAAAGCGATCAATAACTTATTTTAAATCAAAATGTTAAAAACAAAAATAATTTAAAATATTTGGTTGATTATTTGAGAAGAATTATATTCGCAACTTGTGAAGAAACCTGATAATGATTAGCTAGTTTTTTAGGTATAAATTTTTACATAATATATTGATTTATTTAAATTGTTTTAAATTTCTCTTTGAAAAGAAATGATTTCCGTATACAAACGCTGTTAACCAATAGAATCTACTTAAGATACTTGTTAAATATAAAAATAATCTCGCATTTGTTTTTTTATTCAAAATTACCTTTTGAGATTGAAGTTGTTTGGAGGGTATAGGAAGCTATGCTTGTAATCATATATGTACACACACATACATACATACATACTTGCACACAAATAAAACACTTTCCTTTAAGGACGTGTATATGTGTATGTGTTTTTATTGTTAATTTGTACAAATTTATATACTCTTTACACTAAATCAAACTCTTTTTTTTTTAAATTTTGTTTTAAAATATGTTGTTAACTTGATTTCCTAATATATTAAATGATTTAAAACTGGTGCCATAAACATACGATTAGAAAACATATGGTAAGTTTTAAGTAAGTATTTAAATATAATAAAGGATTTTCTATTTAAAATAACCTTTAAGTAAAAAGGTAATAAAGCAAATGAATTAGTGTTTTAGTTTTAACTTACAGATGAATATTTGATTAAAAATGTTACTAATTGCCCCATGATTTAAAAAAGATGTTATTTGCATTAATTTCAATATAAAAGTAAGTTCACCGCATCTTAATTTTAAATAAAATTTTTTACTTAAATTTTAATATTTTAGTTTTAAAACAATCGTTAATTTTCCCCTTTCTTCCTTAGACAGTAAATGTTTCTAAAATAATTATCTATTAACCTTCACCTTCACCCTCATTATAGTTAAGTTTGTTTTTAATTTAGTTCAGTTCTGGTTTTACAAATTGACATCATTTATTTAAATATTATTTGTTGTTTCATGGAAATTTCATAAATTTTTTTTACTTTTTGTTGTTTTTTATTAATTGTTCGTCATTATTGTTTTTAATTTTTTTACATTTTTTTCAAATGTTCAGAGGTAAAAAATGTATTTTAACCATTTTTTGTTAAAGGACTTTTGTAAAAAGTCGAATAGTGTTTTAAAAACCGAAACACTTAATTTGATGAAGAGAAACAAAAAAAAAAACGACAACAGTATATGAAAGGACGGCTGGTCTGATAGGCGGCTGGCTGGATGAGTAATTGTTGTTTAAGTGTTTTGTTGATTATGCATAATGGACTCAAACAAAAAAAATCTTTTTAATGTGGGAAGATTTGAAAACCAACAGCCACTGGTAGATTTAAAGTTATTAATTTGTTATTTAAACTCTCTTATATGTATGATATGGGTTAACATGGACTACCCGGCCAACTGAAAGGTCAAGAAAATAATAGTTACAATTAAAGATAACGACAGGAAATACATGATGTTGTAGTAAAACAACTAAAAAAATAAGCCACAGTTATTTCAGTTTTAAAATTTAGTGCATTTGTTACTTTATGCGATTGCAAAAGTTCTTCACCAATTTACATATGTTTAAGCAGCCAAATCAAACACTTTAAAGAAAAAGGGAAAACCCCTATTTTTATCATTAAGCTCAGGTTGTTCTTTAGACTTTAACAGGAAAAAATTTAAAACAACCTTATTGTTTAATTCGATGCCTTATTTACAAAACTTTTCATTAGTTTATTTTCAAATGAGAAAATAAATTTAATTAGAAAATACTTTACATCACACTCTGTTGGCTGTAAAGCTGGTGAGGGACGATTCAACTAATGTAATGCCGCCATATCCGACTTAAGCATGTAATTCTCTAGAATACCAATTTCAATAATTAATTATTATTGTAAATTTTATTTAAATTATTTTTAGCATTTTAATAATCTCTTAAGTACAAAATATTTGTATGTAAAACTAATTTTACAAATTTTAAGCACTAAATTTAAAACTTTAATCCTATAATATCCTTAAACATTAACTCTTTTTACGAGAGGCAAGTAATTGCCACAACGTGGAAAGCTACGAGGTGCTTTAACCATTTGATGAGGTCTGCCAACTTGGACAACTAGGCCCATGCCAATTGCTGTGTGCCATTCATAGTGGCAGTGCATAAACCAATATCCTAAAAATGGAACAGAAATGTTAATTTTCATTTACCTGATGATTGTTAAAGGCCATAAGTAATCATGCATATTTTTAAATTTGTATTCTATGTCAATGCTGACTTACCAGGATTCGTTGCTTTAAATCGTAAAATTGCATAACCCCTATTGGGTATTGATATTGTGTCTTTAAATGGAGGGCTGGCATTAAAATTTGTTCTGGGCAACATTCGATGTTCTTCCAATTGTTTAGCTCGTTGCACAGTCATAGGCATGCCATCTGGATGTTTCCCCAGACCTGTGACCATAAACCTACAGCCATGCAAATGAAATGGATGATGCATACGTCCTGGACCTGGCAACCATTATTTAATTATTCATAGTAAACAGCAGGTAGTTAAAGGAATAAATATGAAAATAAAAAGTATTTATGTATAAAAAAACATCTAAATTTGTCTTTTTTTTTTTTGTTGAAGGAAATATTTACTATTGCTTTCATCTATTATAAAGAGTTCCACAACGTCGTTGAGTTTAATCTGCAGGCGATGTATGCAATGACATAAACGTTTGCCGGCGCATTTGGACGGCCAATTTAGATCATCACAATATTCGGATTTTTTAATATTTCCAGGCTGAGTAAGAGGTGGATGATCGGGAAATTCAAAACTAATGTTGTTTATGGCTCCCATTAAAGTTAAATTGCCAACGATATCTTTATGCCATTTCCATAAAAATATAATATTATTAAAGCCAAAAAAATTTACCACAATGGAAATACTTACTTGAAAAGTGATAATATTGACCAGATCTAAATATTTCCTCGTTTGAAACTATATGATTTTGAAAGGCCAAAAAGAATTTCTGATCTGGTTTGGCATAACGTAAGTCTGCATCTTCTTCTAAGGCTGCCAGTTCAGTAATGCAGTGATCATTAAGTCCACCCCAGCAGGTTGCATTTGGATGATTTAGGCACTTTAAATCAAAAAACAAATCAAATTTTTAGAAATATTCTTTTTTAAATTTCTTAAAGAAATTTATATTTACTGCATAAGATGGATAAGTGTCCTCATATTTAGGCATTGGTGGACGTGGTCCAAGATTTTCTATTTTCTCCGTTTGATATCTAAGTAAAGCAAACGATTCCATGGCATAACTTGAACAGGTACCAATGGCCCTGACACGTATCCAAAAATCACCTCCTTTGTGAGTGGCTTCCAAAACAATATCGTAGCGTTCTCCAGAATTAACGATTAAAGCATCAAATAGGCGCGGTGATACATCAAATGAATCCGAAGAAATTATAGTAAAGTTGTGCTTTTCAACCTGCAATATTTGAGGGGTTCGCTTTATAAATTAATTAAATCCGTTGAAACTAACCTGAATTTGAAAAGGGCATGTGTGACTAACGGCACTTATAATACGAAAGCGATAACGTTTCTTAGGTGTAACATAAAAAGTTGTTAGAGCCACACTAGTTGTTTGTTTAGTTTCGGGCTAAAAGATTGAAATAATTCATTTTAGGTAATTTTTTAAGGTAGCCATAAACAAACTTACATTTGTATAAACTCCACGACCATTAATTAATATTGCGTCCGGCTTAATACCCATTTTACCAGGAAGACCAGGGATATATTGTTCAGGTTGAGAATGCATTGTGTCCGATACAATAATGTGATGATCTGGCAAATCATAATCATAGAGACTAGTATGAGACTCTTGTTTTTCCGCTCGCCGTATAATTAGAGCACCATATTGACCACTAATCTTGTGGTGACCTGAAATTTTGTCAAATTTAGTTTTATTGCCGTTCTACTTCAAATGGTTACAAGTTTTAAAGTCAACCTGAATGCGAATGATAAAAGTGTGTGCCTGGTTCGGTGGCATAGAAGTGATAGCGAAAAGAAGTTGAAAACGGTATGGGACACTGAGTTAAAAATGGAACACCATCCATGAAGGGCGTGTCTCTCATGTGCAACCCATGCCAGTGCAGAGTGGCTGCAGTTCCTTGTGCTTTATTGTGAACATCCACAACAACTAAATCATGTTGGCACACGTGTAAAGCTGGTCCAGGTATTTGGCGATTAATGCTCATTACACCCTTTTGCACACCATCTCCAACAATGCATTGAGAATTATCGCAATCCTCTTCAACACCTTCCTCGCACTTTCCACACGCACTAATTGATTTGTAAAGAGAAAAAAAATGTTCAAATTGCTTAAGTTGTTTAAATCTTTATTTTTTTAATTTTGCATTTCGACAAGGTCAACTTAATATAAAAAAGAAAAGAACTTAAAAAAAAACTTACACTCCCATAGCCTGATAGTGTTCTAAAGTGAACTGAAAGTAACAAACACGTTTTTGGTCACTCACACAATCACGATTGCACATTTCACCAGGATATTGAGAAACATTCATATAAAAAGTAAACTGTTCAGGATTATTTACACTTAATACGCTGTCATCAGCGGCAGAACTTGAAGTTGTAAACACTTCATTATACTCTTCATTCGAGAACTCATCAGTAATGCCTGGTGGAACATTGACTGAATTTAGTTTATTGTTTACAAATCCTTCGGCATTAATACAACAACTTTTAACCACAATTGCAATACCAAGAAATGCAATTGTATTTCGTCTAAATTTCTGATTTAAAAAAATTAACATTTTTATTTTGCAATTTTTAAGCGATCCGTACGTTGCTTTCTTTGACAACTTAAGTGGTTCCTTATCTAGTTGCCTTCTTGCTGGCGAGCTTATATTTGATATAGAAGGCGAAATAGTCAACTTTATGATATAAATTCTTTTAAAGTATAAAAATCAGTTTGTGTCTCTATTTTCTTCTTTCACATAAAGATTAATGTTATTTGCCAACAAAAGTAATAATTATATTTCGTCTTACTTTTATTTAGTTAAATAATAATTATATAAACTTGACAAGGCACTAAATTTTATTTTTTGTTTTTGTTGTTATTTTTCTAAAATTTTACCCATTTTATGATATTTTAACTGAAATTATACAATTAAGAGAAAAATTCAATTTTTGACTAAAAAAAAGTTTTATGAAAGAAAACTTCCTAAATTAATTTTAATATTGCGGGGTTGAGGTGATGAGAATAAAATTTTTTTTAACATTTTTGTTTTGTTCATATTTAGTTTAAACGCTGGTTAAGCATTTTTATTAAACAATAAAAATGTTTTTTTTTTGTTAAGAACACAAGACAAGCGCCCGAACCACTTAATTGGGGCAATTAAGGTAGATGGATTATGTATAAAAAAAAAAACAAAAAACTTAAGGAAATAAAACCAGTTATCAGTTATCAGGAATATAACAATTTTCAGTTCATAAAAAATCCATCGTCATTGTTTTATGCAACACTAAGGGAAAATATTGAAGGGATTCAATTTTTTTTTCCTGCAAGCGTCTTAGCAATTGTAATGTTACTGCATAAATAACTAAAGGCAAATAATACAAGCAAGGACTCGCCGATTCGAATAAAGTTGTGTTAAATTAAAAAATATTAGTTCTTGGAGTGATCTATGGGATCTTAACTTGTTGAAAAAAAATTTTTAATCTGTAATAACCCAAAGGCACATTTGAATGCAATTTAAAAGTCATAACTTAAACGTTAGTTTACTGCATGTTTAAACAGTCTGCAAATATAATTAGCAGCGACATCAGTGTAGTCTTATAAATGATTATAAAATTAGAATTCGTTTGTATTGCAGTGGTTAAATAACAAGTAAACAATTAATAGAAAGATTAATGCCAATTGCACTACAATCGCACATTGTGTTTCGTAGATGTATTATTGAAAAAAAAATATTAAGAATGCTATTAAAAATTTATTTTTTTCTTTTTGGTTTATATAAATAATAAAAAATAAATAAAGGCGATGCCATTGCAAAATTGTTCAAAGAAATATTTTTGTTATGGGGTTTTAAACAGAGTAAAATATAGAATAAATAGAAAAATTTTTACAATAAATAAAAATCAAACTATAAGAAATAACTTAACAACTTGGTTAAAATGATAATTGACATGTAACATATTTGGCATTTGTAATTTGTTTAAAGCTAAATTTTAAATCTGTGAGGCAAGGCACACAGTTAGTTGATTAATAAAGGAGTGTTAACAACTCAAAGGAAAACATGTTTTCATATATTAAAAAATTTGTTTAATATGACAAGCATCAAAACTTAAATAAAAAATTCGAAAAATAAAAACTTTTTAATTTACTTCATAGCAGAGAACTCGAAGTGGTTCTAATATATAAATGTTTAATGTGTACTTGATAAATTAAGAGGTCATATTTAATTGCCTGTTGTACTACTTTTTATATAGTTTCCCAATGATTTCAAAGTTTTGCTGTTGTCTTTCACACCGAAATCTAGCCGCCTTGCCGGTAAAAACAGCTGGCTCTGATAATCAACGGTTTTTTGTTCAATTGAAAAATATACGAAAAAATAGAATGGTAATGAAAGAAAGGTAAAAAATAACCGAACACACTCTGCTCAATAGGGTATGTGTCAGTAGCCGGCTTTATTAGGGTGTATTGCAATGTCTAATGTATTAAACGAAAAATAATTTTGCAATGTAGGGTCGAATTTAGAAGACCTGTATGAATAATCTTTTTTGTAGCGACGGCTTTCATGAACTTTTGCAAAAATGTTAAGATAAATGTTATCATATGTATAAACATTTATTACGTTTTATATTGTGCTTAACAAGTGTTGCCAATTTAGCGTATTTAAAGCACATTAAATAAAAAACTTAATTAATAACAAAATAGTTTTTTAAGAATATTTTTCAATTTTGAAACAAACTCTTCTATTTAAATTTTTTCATATGCCTTCTACTTGGCTGGGATAACCAGACTTTTTAGAAAATTTTTTCTTCTTTTTATTTAAAAATACTCCAAAATATGGCCAAAACAAAATAAATATGTATAAAATAACAGAAATAACTTGTGATAAATTCAAAAGAAATAAACATTAAAGAACAGGGGTTGCTGTGGTATTAGTTCAGTTTCTGCAATATAATACTTGAATATAAGATCAGCGTTCAAAATCTAGCAAAATAAAAGATTTGTTAAAACAAATTCACAGTCAACCCAGAGAAATACCAAATAGAAAGAGTGCTAACGATGATTTCTTAGCTAATTTCGAAAGGGCTAATATATGAATCTCCCAATTTTTAATTGAAATACTCCTTTTAGCTCATAAAATTTTTAAAAACAGTTTGAAAGCCGAAATGAATTTTTATTTTTATATTTAAAAAAGAAAAACTACGGTATACACAGTAAAAAATGGAGTGAATTGTTATAGCTAGTTTAATTCATGGCTAATGGAAATATTATGTCGTAAAAAAATTTCGAACTTTAACCGAATTGCAATGTGGAAGTCTTTTATTTAAATCCTACTAAATAAGTCAACTAAACTTTCATTTCCATTTGGTGTTTTTTGGGGACGATTTACAAAATAAAAAAATTGTTTTACATTTCATTAACCCTTATCCTGTACTTCAAAAATTAAACGCATTTAACATTAGTGGGTCAATTTTGCCCAATATGAAAAATTCACAAAATTTTTATTTTTTATTAGTTTTTTTGCACTCATGGCATGTTATTTGTATTTCGGAATGATTCCTATATATAAATTTATTACAACCCGAGCATTTATTTTAATATTTCGTGCCAAGGACCGATTTGGGCAAAAAAAGCAACTTCTCATTTGGAAATTTTTTACTTTTGAGCGGGTAGCTAATTCATTTTGAACGCTGGTGATATATGCTTTAGCATAACTGCCATGTGGTAAACTTGTTTTTGGTGGCAAAAATGTTTTGTTTTTTCAAACAGTGCCGACCAATGTTATATTGCGTTTTAGAAATTCAATACCTTGTTCATGGGAGGTAAAAAAATTATAGCAAGTAAGTTGTGTCCTTTCAAATCTTTAATTAAATCCAAGACAACACGACGGCCTTGGTCTTTTTCTGGTTTAAAATTTCTTTTTTTTGCCGGTATACATGTAGTGACCATGCATAGCTAGTTGCGATGCAGATCGCATAGTGCCCATATTTGTATGTTTTTTTTCCTGGTTTTGATGGTATGGACTGCTTGAATGGGCAACGTCCTCAAAATATAACTAGTTGCTCGTCCACAGTGACACATTCACTAGGATAAAACATTTTCCACAAGTTTGCCTCCCAACGACTCCAAAAATCTTTACTAGAAGCAATCCTATCGCGAGCGCGTCTTTCGTTTCTACCAGAGCTGTTATCAAACCGAAGCTCTCGCGATAGGTTTTGATATCTTCACGAACCCCATGTTGATTTGAATTAAGGTTAACCTCTACGATCATATCCTCACCGTGCGAATGGTACACACTAGACAACAAAACAATTCCAAAATGAGCTTCTGTAGTTATATCATCTACAGGAATTTAAATATTTCCGAATATTGATTGGCATAAAAGCAACTGTTGAAATGTTAAAACTTTATAAAATTTATTATAAATACTGTGTACAAGCAGCAGAAACAATGATTTTATGCCATTTATTCTGGAAATTGCTGATATTTCTGACCATAAATATTTCCAATTTTTTGAAGTATATGTTATAGCTTCGGTTTAAGTTTCAACTACAGAGACGATATCTTCTTCGTCGTCACTTGTCGTATCATTCGGAGTTTCCTCTTCTAAATCAGACTCCATAAGCAAAGCTCCAATTTCTTCAGGTTTCATTATTTCAAAATTATGTATGTTTGTGTATTCACTTGCAATACACAACCGCGAATAATAAAGGTAATTCAGTAGAAAAATATTTATGTTGCTCTTGCGCAGTTACAAAAATACAGAATGCAGTTGTTTTGTTGTTTTGTGTTATCGTTATTTATTTTACTGTTATAAATAAAAAATCTTTTACTAAGCAGGCGGCTTTACACTGTTTAAAAGAGCTTCCGTGTATTGGGCAGATTTGACCCACATATACCATATGTGTATTTTTTTACACTGGCTATGCGAAAAGAAGTAGAAACTTTATATTTCATATTTAAGCACTATACAGTAAATAAATAAATGTACAAAATTTTCGTAAAGATCCGTCCAGTAGGTATGAAAATATTGAGCATTAAAAACCGTTTGGGCGAATTTGATACACGAAGACAGGATAAGGGTTAAAAAAATTTTTTTAGTGTACTGTTCAAATATATAATTGTGTGTAACTTAAATCAAATTATCTTTTGCTTAACAGACTTTTATATATATTTGCACTTTTTTGTTTTGTTAATTGTTTAGTTGAACAAATAAATGCAATAAACAAATAACCCAATAGTTATGTATAAACACCCCCTTTAAAAAGTTAGACAAACAAAATATAACTGAAAAACAACAATATGGAAATGTTTTGATAATAAAGATAAATTAAATTAATTCAATTGTTTTTGTTAATGATAAAATAGTTTTTTTCCCACGATAAAGGTGAGAGCACAATATTAAATAAAATAAAATAAACTAAAACTTATACAAATAATTTTTCAAAAACGTTTAGTCACTTAGTGACAGCATTTGCTTAATGATTGTGTTTAGGATAATGATACAATTCTAAATTCGAATTTATTTTCATTAGTTTTTTGATCTTTTTATTTTAATTAATAAGACAATTTTCACAAGCTTTAGGTCTTTTTAAAAATATTTGGTTTTCACAAATTTTGTTAAGATTTTTAATTTTTAACCAAATTGTAGCTCTAGAACGTAGTATCGTAACTACAAATGATACGACACCAACAACTAAATGACATCTTTGCATTAAAAATTCGTAGAAAAACTGATAACTGACGGTATAAGAGTTTCCTGTTGGCAAGCAAAGGTAACATTTTGTTTGGCATAATTAAATTCAGTGTATCAATACATTTAACTTTGTTCGTATTTATAAAACTTTTAAAATATACAAACTTTAAAATTAACTGTGTTCGCCTTCTAATATACTGATATAATTTCAGTTGTTAAGAGTCACGTAGCAAGTATTTAAATTAGCAATTAAAACCTCCTAAATATATGTATCTCCTTCCTCGCAATAAGTTTTAAATAGTGTAATATTTTTACAACGCTAATGAAAGAAAACACTTAATATTTCATCATTTAATACGAAAAACCTCCTGTGGTGTTAAAAAATTTAATAAATTTGTGTTAAGGACTGGGTCGTAGTAAGAGGCTTAACAAAATATTGCAAAGAACTTGTGGGTGGTTGAAATCATTTTTACTGCCACAAAATTATTAATTTCATACCTCGATTTTACATTTAGTCTTAGGAAACAAATACAAACGCATTTTACTTTTTTAATACATTAATCTTCACTCTAAATCTTTTAACTTAAGTATTTAATTTTTTTTTTATAAAAACTGAATTAGTAAACACACAAGCGCACAGACACACTATGAATATAAAAGAAATTTTAAAAATGACAAAAAAGCACTCAATGCTTTTTAAAGAGAAGATTTATTTTAGAAATTTATTTTGAAAAAAAAACCATTGACGTATACTTGAAACGTAAAGAACAAGTAATTTTTAAGTTTTTCTTTTATTGTCGCTTAAGATTTTAAAACCAAACACGTGCACTAATAAATAAATTCTAAAAAAGACTTTAAAGACTTTAAGGTTATGCAAGGTCAAGTTTTGCAATCAAAATTAGCCAAACGCTTTGGATAATTACGTTAAAACATTCGTATAAAAATATGTCATGTATGAGTTTGAATTATACATACAAATATTTTTTTATACAACACAATAATCAAAAACAATTAACAAAATCGCGTCAAGGTTTTTGTTTGCATCAAAAAAATCGTAGAACTAATTTGCGTTTATCTTACCAATACTTATGTCAAAGTTTGATATTTGACGTGACCGTTTTTGGTAACTGTCGGTACATATTTTAAATTTCTATGGTTATAGCATGGCATCTTAATAACATGTGTCTCCAATTGGTATCTCGTTATCAAAGTGAATTAAAATACAAGGTGGCATCGCTAGCTCAGCTGATTATCTTTTCCTCCTTTGTTATTTGCACATTTCTTGTATTAGCATGAAGTAATTTTCAACTTTATATTTTTCTACTTACTATACACTTTTTAACCCATCACGACCAAAAACTTTTGTCCAATTCATGTTTTTTGCCTGAAACAGGACGAGTACGCCGACCAATTGGCACAAATTTCTCGCAGGGATATTAAAGCAAACATTATATACATTCAGCTTTCTATGTATATAAGTCTGTGCACTATTTTCTGTGTATGACATATGAATTATTAAAATTTCTTAAGCAAATACATTTAGCTAATAAAATATAAGAATTAGGTAAATATCAATATAAAATAAGAAAAAATGCCAATGTCAACAATTAGGCATTGGGCAAACCGAAATGAAAAATTGAAGAATATATGGCAAAACTGTTTCTAAGTAAATTTAACAAGGACACATTTGTGTATAATGATGGCAGAACATAAGTATTACGTAAGAGAAACCATTTTATTTATGAAGTTTAAAGAACATTTATAATTTTCGAAGTATGATTAATGTTTTTTTTGCTAAAGATTTGAGTAGTGTGAGTTTAAATTAAAGGTTGCTTAAGCTAAGGTAAATAATAAAGTAACCTTTGAGGGCAAATTAAAATTTGGGAAATATTTTAATGTTCCTTGTATTAAATTTTAAAGGTGAGATAATCCTTACTTTTTCCTATATAAGCATAAAAACCGTTTGTCTGTGCAATAATTTCCTTTTTTTAGTTATCGTTGGGAAAACGGGCACATAGAGTCCATTGCACGTCCCCCGTCGCCAGTTTCAACTTACAGGAGAATTGAACAACAGATTTCATTATATACTGTTTAACATTCATGATGTCTCTGTCAAATTAAACACTTTGGATTGGAAAACATAAGGGAGACATAGATGGGGTATTCAAACGGTATGCTATCAAGTCATATTGTCCTAAGGTTTTAATATTTTACAATGGTTTAAAAAAATTTTTGTTCGGCTTAAAAGAAAAAAGTTCTATAATAATAAGACTTTTTGAGCTGAGTTTATTGTTTTGTCATAAACAGTAGAAACCTGAGCCGGGCGGCCGAAACTTTAAGTGAAGCCGTTGATATAATTAATAAGTCGCAGTCATTAATTTTAAAATATATTTGAAATTATTAATTTTTCTGTTTTCTCCGGCAGCTGATTCAAATTTAAAATATGATAAATTATGAGCGGATGCTCACAACAGTAGTATTTTTTCGTTTTATTTTTTAAGACATATGACTTTATGACTACCTTGTGAATACCCAAAGAGTTAAAAATACTTTTTAAAGTCCTAATAATTTAACATTTGATTTATATTATAAAAGTAAAAACACAGTATTCACCATATGCATCTTCAAAAAAAAAACTCAATTTAAATTAGTCTGAGAGACATCCTGTAGACCTTATACCGTTTTCCATGGCACAAATTTCATCCTGATCCATACCCATTTTACTTTTACCAATTATTTGTTACTAAGTTATTTTAAAAACTTTATAAACTACTTTAATAATTCAAATGGCGTGCACCCTCATTGATACATGTGCGAAATCTTATCAAAAAGTTTTTTTTTCTATTTTTGGTTGCAGCTTTCATAAGTCACCCTGTATATGACTTTTGATCGAAATGCTAGGCCCAGCTAAACAATAAATTTAAATCAATAAATGGCGATGACATTTTGAAACCAAATAAATAAATGGAAGTGTTGAATGGATATAATATAAAAATTTTAATTATTTTATTGTTATATAACACTTTATCTTTATAACAGAGAAAGTTTTTATTTAACTTTCATATTGTTTATTTAATTTTTATTTATATTTTTTTTTTGTATTTTAAGTTTATTTCTTTAATTATTATTATTTATTTATAGTCCAACGCGTTTTCTTTTATAAAATTGTATATCCTGGTACTTTAGCATAAACACAAACCAATACAAAATGATTTAAAAATAAAATGAACTTGAGTTACACAGTTCATCAAATTTATAATTAATTGGGTTCATGAACTTTTCATTCATAAGATTAGGCTCAATCGAATATTGCACTTTATATTTTATCGTACAAAAGGGGAGTAAAAATTATTTTTGTAAATAAAAAAAAAAACGTGCCATCGCTCGTTTTGATTGTTTTAAAAAAATTAAAAAAAAGAAATAGAACAAAATGTAATAAAGATTCTATTTATCATGTTACAGATGTTTTAATGTTTTATTAATGAAATTAAAAACTGGCTGGTGTTATTGCCAGCAATAAGAATTAATCTTTATATTAATTGTTTTATTATTAATTTTTATCAATTTGATTATTATTATGAGAGCTAAGATACAAATACGTTATTACAACGTAAGAATAAAACAAAACACTTCCAGTTTCATACCAAATATAAGTTGATCAGGTAGAAGATAATTGAGTATAAAAGCCTATAACTCGTTGCAGAAAGAGTAACATTCAAATTTCGTAGTAAAATATTTTAAATAAAGCAAAATGTTTATTTTTATAAATCAGGAATTTCGTCGAAATATGATGTCATTCATTAGTCTGATAATTGTTATTGATTTATTTTTAATTAATGTTGAAGGATCTCCAGATTATTCTTCAGTACTTGATAACAATAATGATGATTTAAATTTAATTGATGTTCCACCTTCCATTACTAATGAGCTCGGGAATGAAAAGCTAAAAACGTCTAGCACCTCAGAGCCAAAAGTTACTGTCACTAGTGAAAACGGCTGGAAGAATTATTATATGAATGTTTCTCAATATCCTGGTGAACTGTGCAATCGTGTTTGTGTGAGTGGCCAACCACGTATGTGTTACTTTGAATTTAATTTGGAGCACTATCAAGCGATGGGAGTGTAGGTTTTCCCTAAATTCTTTTATTTGTGTTTTTTTCTTTTTGTTATCTCCTACAAAACCAGAAAACACTTAAGAAACTAAATTGGTTAAACAAAGTTAAATCTTTTCTCTCTCTTTATAACTTAATAAGTGCGTGTGGCAATTGTAGTAGAGGTGTTGAAAAGGACTGCGATAATCCTCAATGCATTGTTGGTGATGGTGTGGAAAAGGGAGTTAACAGCATAAATCGTCAAATACCTGGACCAGCTATACACGTGTGCCAAGATGATTTAATTGTTGTGGATGTACATAATAAAGCCCATGGCACGGCAGCTTCTTTGCATTGGCATGGATTGCACATGAAAGATACACCTTTCATGGATGGAGTGCCATATTTGACCCAGTGTCCCATACAATTTTCCACTACCTTTAGATACCACTTCTATGCCACTGAGCCAGGAACACAATTCTATCATTCTCATGCAGGTCATCATAAGGTTGGCGGTCAATATGGCGCTTTAATAATTCGACGACCACAAGAAAAGGAGCCTCTTTCTAATTTTTATGATTATGACTTGTCTGAGCATTACATTATTGTATCGGACACAATGCATGCTCAACCTGAACAGTTCTTCCCTGGTCTACCTGGTAGAGCCGGTATAACATTAGATTCAATATTAATAAACGGTCGTGGAGTTTTTACAAACGTAAGTTTTCCTAAGGGCTTCTCTAGGATGTGTTAAATTAAAATTTTTTTTAAATATAATTTAAGCCCGAAACTAAACAACAAACTATGGTACCTCCAGCCACTTACTATATTCAATCTGGAAAAAGTTATCGCTTCCGTCTTATCAGCGCTGTAAGCCATACATGTCCTTTTCAAATTCAGGTTGGTAGATAAAAATTAATTTCTTTGTCAAGCAATATCCTTAATTAGTTTTTCCATTATATTACAGATTGAGAAACACAATTTCACAATAATAGCTTCAGATTCCTTTGATGTTTCGCCACGTCAATTCGACACTTTAATAGTTAATTCAGGCGAACGCTATGATTTTATCTTGGAAGCCACTCACACAGGCGGTGATTTTTGGATACGCGTAAGGACAATTGGTTTCTGTGCCAGACTTCCCATTGAATCGTTTGCTTTACTAAGATATCAAACAAAGGAAGTTATTGAACCATTGCCCCGTCCAGATATGCCGATATATGAAGAAACCTATCCTAATAATGTAGTAAGTATGATTACTTCCTTATAGTTTTAGTAAACTTTTCTAATCACTTTTTTAAAAATTCAAGTGCCTAAATCATCCAAGTGCAACCTGCTGGGGTGGACTTAATAATGACCACTGTATAACTGAACTGGCATCTTTAGAAGAGGATGCAGAACTGCGATATGCTAAACCAGATCAAAAATTTTTTTTAAACTTTCACAATTATATAATTCCAAATGAGGAAATATTTAAACCTGGTGAATATAATCATTTCTTAAGTAAGTCCTTCTACTACAATTAAAGTTTACGAAACTTATATTTAAAATATTAAATGTGATTTTTCCTTTAGATACTTTCGGAAACGTAACTCTTATTGGTGGCATTAACAATATTAGCTTGGCGTTTCCAGACTATCCTCCTCTCACTCAACAAAGAAATATTAAAGAATCTCAGTTTTGTGATGAACATGATTGGCCCGATAAATGCAATGGAAAAAGCTTGTGTATCTGTACCCATCGTCTGCTAATAAAACTAAACAGCGTTGTGGAATTTATTATAATAGATGACAGTGAAAGTAAATTTTATATTCAGATACTCAAAAACATATTTATATCTTCCCAGTTATTGAAATATTTTAAACCCCTTAAAATTATGCAGACCCAAACGGTATTCATCATCCATTTCATTTGCATGGCAGCAGATTTATGGTCACAGCTCTAGGAATACACCCAGGTGGCAGGCCAATGACTTTAGAACGAGCTAAACAAATGGAAGAACGCGGAATGTTGCCAAGAACTAATTTTAATGCCAACCCTCCATTCAAAGACACAATATCAGTACCCAATGGTGGTTATGCAATTGTACGTTTTAAGGCAACGAATCCTGGTAAGTCAAAATTTATTTTGGAAATAGTTATTCAAGTGTATATATATATTAATAAGTCACTTTGTTGGTATCCTCCTTATGATCTGTAACGATATTCATCTTAAACTTTAAATTATAAAAAATATTACAAATTTGTATTTTTTTTTCTTTTTTTTATAGGCTTTTGGTTATTGCACTGTCATTTTGAATGGCATTTAGCCACTGGCATGGGTCTCATTGTGCAAGTTGGCAAACCTTATGAGATGGTATCAGCTCCTTATGATTTTCCTCGCTGCGGCAATTATATGCCGCCCATAAGAGGATACCGAGCTTAAAAGACTTGAAGGGGTTTATGTCCTTTAAGAGAGGTGCTTTCGAATTTAAAAATTAAAAAAAAAAATTTTTTTAATAAAATATTTTTTTTACAAAATTTGTTCTTTATTAAAAAAAGTATAGAAAATAATGAAATAAAAAAATGAGCTGAGTTTTTTGTAAATAATATGTGAAATACATACCAGAAACAAATCGGTTAACCTTTAAATAATATATTTTTTCAAAATGTTTTCCTGTTTCTTTATAAGTTTTTTATATTTGGGACCAAAAATAATAAATATTTTCGCACTTTCAAAGAAAAAAAATTAGACAGAAGGAAACATGAGAAGGTCAAATAAAGAATATATAATTGATGGCATAAAAAAAAATATTGGAAAATTAGGTGCCTTTTAAGTTTCTAATATTTGTTTTAAATTTTTTTTTGGGGTAAGAAATAATATATTTTGTTTTTATATCTTTTAGCAAAAACCAGGGACCGAAAATAACAGTTATTTTTAAAATTTGAAATCAAAAAGTCAGGTGGATATAATTTGTCTATCAGATATTTGAATACAGCATATTGATGCTGTTATGCTAAGGAATAATAAACTTAAAAGACTTTAATTTTTTTGACTTTTTTCAAAAAAGTCAATATATATGTAATAGTTATTTTTTGACTTTTATTCTTTCGGTCAGAAATAAAAGTTAAAATTTGACTTTTATTTTTTAAGTCAGAAATTAAAGTTAAAATTTGACTTTTATTTTTTAAGTCAGAAATTAAAGTTAAAATTTTACTTTTGTTCCTATTGAAAGCAGATGTTAAAAAAGTTAAATAAAATATTAATTAAATATTAACACAGTTTTTATTTTTAGAGTTATACATAAGTACATGTTGTATTTGTGTTAAAACAAAAAGAAAAACGGTTATTGGCTAGAAAGTTAAGGAGTTGGTGTTTTGCATATTTTGCTCTGAAAATACAAATTACATTTAACTTTTATTTTTGACTTAAAAAATAAAAGTCTAATTTTAACTTTTATTTTTGACCGTAAAAATAAAAGTCAGATTTTAACTTTTATTTTTGACCGAAAAAATAAAAGTCAGATTTTAACTTTTATTTTTGACTTAAAAAATAAAAGTCAAATTTTAACTTTTATTTTTGACCGAAAAAATAAAAGTCAAATTTTAACTTTTATTTTTGACTTAAAAAATAAAAGTCAAAAAATAACTATTATATTTTGACTTTTTTGAAAAAAGTCATAACTGTTACGATCCCTGGCAAAAACATTTATTTTATTTTTCTGATTTTTATTTTATTTTTGAAAAATAAAAGTTTGGAAAATTATAATTTTGTTTTTATGTATGTAATTTAATAAATATTACAATTCGGAAGTTTTCTCTGATATAAATTTAAAGGATGAGCCAGAAACCAAAACAGCTAAAAAAAATAATATTAAAGTTTTGATTTAATTTACACACCTGCTCCTTAGCAGGTAGAAAATATGCCCAAACTACTAATAAAAGAATCAATGATGAAATCCGTGAAATTTTGAAATTTTCTTTTTCACTGCTTTTTTTTTAATGGTTCAAAGCAGTGGCACTTGAGAGAATTTCAAGTTAAATGTGTTTGATTGTGTTGTCATTTCTTTTATGATATCCGCATAAATAGTTTTTATTTAAATACATATACAAACGTACCTTCACGTATCAATATTACAATACTAAAAAGTAACTAACATATTGCGTTTGTAATTTTCCTGCTGTTTATATTTTTCAACCTCCTTTCAGGGTCTTTGAAGTTGAGAGGATCAAAAGTTTACAATTTTATAAAGTAATAAACTCAATGACATAAGGGACTCAATCTACACTTATACGTAAAGATTGTATTAGAAATTTCATTTTGTTTATTTTATTTATTTTTTTCTTGCGCAATTTTTCAAGTTAACAAAAAAATAAGCAAGAAACCAATATTTATGGTTTTCTGAAAAAAACAACGTATGTGCGCTTTAAGAAATTTTTAGTTTTAAATATCATTTTAGTTTCTTTTTTTTCGAAACTGTCTCTACATTAGCTTAAGCATTAAAAAAACCAGAATCATTTATTTTTTTAATTTTTAATTAACTTTTTAAATTGGATTTTAACTAATTTTGTTAATTTAATTTTAACTTTTTTTGTTTAATATTTTCGAATGGGCTCTTTTAGTCATTCTTAAGTTTTTGTTATAGTCTGTGAAAAGCTTTGAAAATTTTTCTATTCGTTTCGTATCAGAAATTAAATTTTTTTCAGCTGCATCAAACTTTTAAGGGATACTTTTGTTTGAAATATTGAAATAACATGATCATTTTTTATTTTAATTGGAATGGTTTTCAGCCCACCTGTAAAGAAGTTTATTTTGAAAGTTAGGCTCTTTTTAAAAAAACCTACAGACTGGAAGAAGCATGTTTTTTTTGTTGTTGCGACTATTTTTTCAAATACACTACAGATGACAACTGTATAAACGTAGAAACGGTAAAATGTATTAAAATAAGATTGTATGTTCATTTACACCTTTGAGTTGGTAATGGCCACCAGAGCATATCTTTAATTCATGATTTCGTTGCAGTAAACTCAAAACCTTAAATGAAAATAACCAACAATCAAATAAAATAAATTTTATTTTATATTACTGTCCTTATTTGGTAAGAAACACAGCGGTATGCAATATTTGCCAAGAGCCTTTAAGGACTGTAAAGCAAAAACAAATTTTAAAACATTCAAGTACAAAATGATGCAAAAAAAAAAAAATTCTTCCACATCAGTGTCCCCAATATGACATCATACATTTTAAATAACACCAATACAACTGCAAGTTACACCTTTTTTTTATTTGAACTTGACCTTTTACTTGCGGGCTCACTTACTGTTTGACACAAACTTTCTTATACAGTGCAGCGCCTAAGGGCCTACAAACTTGTGACATGTGAAGAGGCACCACTTAAAATGGCTGAAATAAAACATTGAAGGAAAAACAAGGTTATTTTATTAAATTTTTTTTCTTTAATATCGTAAAAGTATTAGCCAAAGTGGGTCTGGTAGTAAATGCAGAGTAAACCTACTCGTGATACTACTCGTGATTATATATGGCTCTAAAGCATGGGTACTTGGGAAATAGATGAGGCAGTGCTTGGAAGTGTTTGAGAGAAAAATTCTTTAGAAAATCCTTAAACCAATCTGCGTTAACGAATAGTATCGGTTTTAAAATGAACCGTGAGCTGTATGAGCTGTTTGCCGATAACTGACGTAGTTACGTGTAATAAAATTCAACGTTTGCGTTAGCAGGGTCGTGTTATGAGAATGAATGAAGATGCTCCAGATAGGAAATAATTTGAAAGTGAGCCAGTTGGTGGATCACACAGGAGGGGAAGACCAAAACTACAATAAAAGGATCAAATAAAGTAAGACATTTCAAATCTTGGTGTCAGCAATTGGAGGGGAAGCGCAGAAAATCAAAGCGCCTGGAACTCGGCTCTCCTTTGGTTAATTGAACAAACGTTCTGTAAGAGCCACCTGAGTTTTGGGGCGAAAACATTCGAGAATATTAAAATAGGAAAACGATGTCATACCTCTTAAAACCTCTAAAATTTTGCTGAAGGATTTATGATTTATTTTTCCGTCTATTATACTGCCTCTATGTCTTACGCAGCTTTTTAAGAAAGTCATAGCGATTCTTTTCCATATGTAATAGTTTATTTGGATGTATTTTGGTCTAAGTATGGTTGTCTTTTTGCTTTGTTGTATGATCTTTGTTACGTGTCCTTTAAAGTTTGATTTTTGCATGTTAGAAATGTCAGCAAAGTACTTAAATACAGTAATATTCCAGTTTAAGATTTGTTTTGATTAGTCCCCTGCAAGTATGTAATAACATTGATATGAAAACAGATACACACCCATACATAGTCAGCATTGAGCTTTTGAGGCAGTTGTAAATCATCGTTTTTGTAACTGAAATGAAAAAAAAACAACTACAAAATACAAGAATTAAAATAAATATTTTATACAAGTGCCAGGGGACTTTTAACAAATGCACATTCATACAGACGTATAAACTTGTCCTCAAAGTTTGTTTGTCTGTATGTTTGTATTTCTATTTTTTGTGTTCCTAAAGTTGTTAGTTTTTTATACTTTCAGTTTGAAAATAAAATTTGTTGTAAATATTTGTATATAAAGGACAAAAAAACTTTACAGTCAGTAGACATTACAAATTCATTTCCAATTAAAGAAGATATCGTTAGCTTTATGGCCGTTAGAAAAAAATATAACTCTCAGACGCCTAATTCTTTGTGGCCAACGATAAAGGAACTAATTGTTTGGTCCTAGAAACAGTTAAGGAAAAAACAACAAAATTGCTCTTTTGGGATTTAAAGTCCTAGAACTTTTAAAAAACTTGTCTTGACATTGTAGTTGTCCATTTTTGTTTGAAGAAAGATGATAAAATATTTTATTTAAAAGCCAGAAAGTCGGCCATTATTCAACTAACAGACTTATCAGCAATTACACAGTTGACTTTTATAATTTTTTTTGTTATAAAAAAACTAATAGAATCCCAAAGCAATTTGTAAAAATATGTAAATAAAAACACATCAGTCATTTATAAAAAATTTCTTATAAAATTTAAACAAGGCAGTGAATTGAGTGTAATGAATAATTTTTACTTTTCTAAAATCACAGAACATTAAAAGCAAAAATTGTTCTACATTTTACTCAAATCGTGTTTAAAACGTCTAGGAGAAAAGTTGATCCAAAGTTAATTAATGGTTCTTTGATTTATGTTTTAGGACTTGCAACAACAATTATGAAAATTGTGCGAACTTTTCTCTTCGTTGTCAAATCTGAAATTTAATGATTAAAAAGTTTCCTTTAATTTCTGCTCTGATTTTAATTAATTTTTTAGAGAAGTTTGTTTAAGTAGAATAAATTTACATTCTATCTACAGTAAAAGCGAAGAGAAAGAGTGCTCACGAGAAATCGTAGCTGGTATCGAAAATATATTACAATCGGCTAATACTTTGTTTTGAAATAAAATTTTAATTCTTAGCTATCACAATTTCAAAAATGAAAATTATTATTAAATGTTTTTTTAAACGGGTAAGGTCCTATAGTATAAAGTGTTAAGATCTAAGCTGATTTCATTAATCATAATATAGCGACATGATTGGAAGTATTATTATTATTCAAAGAATTATTTTCAAAAATCAATCACATAGAATCGTGTTAATACTTCGTAATAGTTCAAAGCGTATATTTCTGATTCTAAAATGTTATCTCGCAGCAGCTTGCTTATTTCCTTTCTCTTTCGCTTCATGGTCGAGTTATAATTCAGCTTTTGTTTGTAGCGCATAGAAACCAATTAAGTAGTAAATCATCAGAAAAGCAGGCAAAACTCATAAGCCGTAATCGCTATTGCAGTTGTGAGAATGCTGAATTGCAGAAGGCGACAGAGTTTCTTCTCTACGAATATTTTGCTGTCAAGTTATATACAAAATTACTTTAATGAAATATCAAGGTGCAGGTTGAATAAATAACTTGTTGAGATGCCACTTAGCCTCAGGTTGGATTTGGTAGTCCAAGTCTTTTTTCAAGCATAAGTTAAAAGAGGCGAAACGACTGCCAAAAGGTATTATAACGTCAGAAAGAGTTCATTCTACTAAACCCAACTGAACAGCTTTATAGAAAAGCAAAAATCCAACCATCCTGGTTAGGTAAGGTTACGAAGGGTACTAGGAGGCCCTCAGGCCCATTGTGAGTCAAGAGGAGAAAGATAAAAGTAAAAGCAAGCATTTTATAGTTAAAGAAAGCAAGAGTGCCGTCCGCAAGATGTCCAAGGAAGTCAGTAGTCATAGGCACTGAATCACATATCTACCCAGCCACCCAACCCGCTTAATGAAACCTATGATACTCCTTAGCCCACAGCCAGGGACTTCACCAAGTCCATCTAAAAAACCCCCTTTAAACCACCTCTGTCGGCGAATTTGCAGCCCTGGGCATTGGCAGACAAGATGTTCTACCGTCTCTATCTTCTCCTCGTCCCCGCATACCCGTCAGAAATCTGGAGCGTTCCTGTCCCATTTGTTCGTCCTATATCTAACATCGCAGGGCCCTGTGAGAGTCCTAATAATACAGTTAAGAACCCCCCTGCTCTCCTTGAGCAACAGGCTAGTGCCAATCCTGTCCAGAGTTGCGTTACTTTTGTTTTTTGGTAAAAATTTGAAACAACAAATTCAAATAAAAACAAGTGTTTAAATATTTTTCTCCTGTGTATGAGGAGGACTTTGTTAAACAATTAAACCGTGTGTATGTATTTGTGGCAGGTGTTTGCTTGTAAACAACTTTAAACTGTCACTGCATCTGTAGATTGTTTTTGCAGCAGTTGCTCTTGTTGTTCGTGTCAAAGTGTTCAAGTTATTATTTTCCTCACAATTATTCGTTGGTACAGTTGTTTATTAGTCCTGTACAGATATTTTAATGTTTAGGTAAAACGTAAAGTAAACAAAAAAGTTTAAATTTTTACTTGTTGCAGTGTGTGTGTATGTGTGTTTAGAAATATGTATGTTTGGGTAAAAGTATGTAAATAACTTTTTCTAGTTTTTGTTTTTATACAAATTCTCACCTTTTATATTTCCTTTTGTTGTTGCTGTTGATTTTTTTATTAACAATTACACTACCTCAGCAATAAAAAAGCAAAAAACAATTTCATTAAAGTTTAAAGGGGTTGTTGCATTTTATATGGCCAACTGGTAGTTTTAGTTAAGGTTTAAGTTTACTCTGCAACTTGCTTGTTATCTATGCAACATTTTATTTTATAAATTTATGTGAGATTGTTGTTTTATAACTTTAATATTTTTTTTATTTTGGGTTTTTTCTAAAAGTAGAATATTTTGCTTTTGAGAAAATAAACAAACTATTAAATATTATTAAATTTTATTACAATTTTCCTTTTAACAGTGAGTCTTCTTTCCGTTTGAGCATTTTACAAAAAAAAGTCTTTTCATCTACATATTTAGGTTTAGTTGTTGTTGTAGCTTCCTTAAAAGAAAAATGTAGTTGTTGTTGTATGGTTAATATAACTTTATTTCCTTACAAGTTTTTTTTCTCTCCTTTTCATCTGTAAAAAAACATGCATAATAGAGCTTCTTTAGTTTTTCTAAGGTTTTTGTAATTTGGCTTCTTTGAACTAATGTGTGTGTGTGTGTGTATATGAGTGTTTGTGTGTATTTGTAGCCATTTATCTGCATACTTAAATTAAAGTGTACTTTAATGCTGAACTTGTTATTCTTCTGCCAAAAAAAAGCTATACAAAGATGCAACTAAAGACACAGACTACAAATTCCTTTTAGAAGCTAACTACTTAAATTATATGAGAAGCAAAAACCCAATGCACTATGGGATGGCACGAATTGATTAAAGCTACCAGATTAGGATATACTTGTTCTTGTCGAAAGGCCAAAGCAGCAGGGCTACTTTTTTTCAAAAATGATATGAGAACTCTGAGTTTTTATCGAACAAAAAACAGCCAAAATTGGGAAAAATCGCTTTCATCTTAAAATAAAAAACTATAAATTTACATTTTAAAGAAAATTAAATTGATAAACATATTAATATATTGTTTTAGATTTTTTTTCAATTATTTCGCAAGAGTTTGACAAACTAAATAATCGGTATTTTTTTACATTTTGATGAAAATGACACACCCGTCACATTTTTGAAAAGATTCTTTCTTAATTAAAAATAGTTTTTTTAAGAAATAATATAAAATACGATAAAACTTTTTACAAAAAATTTGAAAATAAAATAAATAAACGTGTTTTAAAACAACTTTTTACTCAAAACAATCTGCAAATCAAAATTCTCTAAAATTCGACTTTGAAAGGTCACCCCGGACAGTCTTCGTGTGGTCATTGCGAATAAAAATTATGTTGTTTAACGCCTTCCTACTTTGAATCGCTTAAAAAACATTCCATTCTGGAGATCAAAGCCGATTTTCAAACTAAAATTTTGATTTCCTTTAAGTGCAAGCAAAACTATGAGAAAAATGGTTACGCCCATTACAATGGAATTGGCCTTTTGCAACATGGATGATAAGACAAGGACTTCACATTCAAAAACCAAAAAAAAAAGTACTCGTTGCGATTACAAAGCCGTTTTTTTAAACCTAATATCTGGCTATTAAGACTATTAAGGATGACTTCAACAGATACGAAAGCATCATTTAAGTTCGAAAAAGATATTTTAGAACCCCTCACCCCCCAAACGTGGATTTTAACGAAGCAACATTCTGTCATGCAAACTTTTTAATATTTTATTTCAGACAATCATACGAGGCGAAGTAGTGAATCCAATTAAAATAACCACCCATTGTGCAGAAATTGCAGTAGGAAAACAGTATAAATATTTTGTTTATTAGTTTGTTTGCACTAAGTAATATTTTTGTAAATAAAAATATTTTTTTCTTAGACTTTTCTTTTACTTTTTTGATTATGAAGAGTAAAAAAATAAGCTGTGAGGAAGGTAAATAGTTCAGGCAGTAAATGGGTATGTCTTTATATATTTGCTTGTGGTTATATAAACTATCTTTGCTAAAGATTAAATATTTTTTTGTATGGAATAAGGATAAGCTTTTCACGTTGTTAGTGGTTGCATAATCAACTACTCAAAATACACCGCTAACAATAATAGCAACAATGTTGTTATGGGAAGTTAAAGTTTTGAGTAGTTTATATTTTCTCTAAAGTCTTTATATAAATTTACGTTTCTGTTTAGTTACTAACTTGCATCTGTATAAGGTCAGTTCCACGTAAAACTATCCAAATGGGGCAAAAATCCATTTTTTTTTTGTTAGAATATAAGTTGGGCCCTTTTTTGTTTTGCGTTTTGATGAAAATGTCACAACCGTCACAATTAATAAAAGGTTTTTCTTCAAGAAAAAGTAGACATAATAAATTTAATATGATTAAAAACACTTAAACTACCTTAGAAATAAAAAAAAATTAAACTCCTTCTTAAGAATGTTTTACACAACTCAATCTTACAGTAAAAATTCTTTTAAGTTAAAATTTTTAAGGTCACACCCGTCACACTCTTTAAGTGACCATTGTAAGCTAAAACTGTTCATCGCTTTAGAAAATACCATCCCTGGAAACCAAAGCCTTTTTTCAAACCAAAATTTTGAATTATTCGAGTTATAAGCAAATATAAGAGCAAAATGGTCACACCCATCACAATGGAATTACCCATAAATATTTATATCCTTTAAACTTATTTTTATTTATGTTTGTTTGTATGTATTGGTTTGCCGGTAAAAACATTTATATTATTTTTTATAACTTTTAATACTTTTACTATCGTTTAGATCTGATAAAATATAAAAAATAGTCAGACTTAACTTTTGCAATAGAACCTCAACAGCTGCAGCACAGGAAATGTTTCGCCAGTTTCTTCTTTTCTTTGGCTGACTGGCTGTTATTATGGTCTGCCTGCCAAATGGCAATGAAGCATTTCCGTAACGTTTTTGTCTGTTCTTTTTGTATTTAGTTGAAGTATTTCTACTTGTGCACACATAAGTATTTTATAGTAAATGGGTAATGTTTTGAAACAGAAAATCATGAAATGATCCTTTAAACTGTTATAGCATCTACCGGCTGTTGTTTGATAGTTTAATGCAACACTTAATGTCTATGTAAATGTATGAATCTCTAAATGGATGAATGACGAGTTTGTCCGGTTGGATAAATAATCAATGGCATTTTGGTTGCTTAAAAGATAAGTAGATATTTTATATTCTCCTTATATCTTAAATGTCAGTAAAATATTTATAGGGTTTGTGGGCAAAATTTTATAGTTGAAGAGAAAAATTTTCTAATAACATTGATTAAGTAAGTAACTTTAAAGTTTGGTTAAAGCCACAAAATATTTAATTAAAAATAACTGTTTTGTTAAAACTTATATTTGAAATAATTAAATAATTGTAAAGTAATTTGAAAATGTTTAAATTATATGCAAATTTAAATCAGATTTGCTGTGGCAAATATGTTTAACAAAACACTTACCTAAAGATTGATTTATGCAAGGATATATAAAGGATATGGTTCAAAAACGTTCATCTTTTATTTTAAATATTAAACCAAAACTGTAAACTTGTTCTTTGCAGGTAATTGTTAGTATGAATAAACATAATAATTTGTATGTGAGTGTGTGTGTCTGTGTATGTTTTGATAAAATTTTATTATATTGTATGTACAACTGTGTGGTAACATTTATCCTTTAAAAATTTACATAAATTTGTTACAATGTTGCCAAACGGTCCTTTGTTCTTCTTCCTCAATATTGGTACAATAAAAACTTATAAAAAATGTACAAAAGTTGTTGAATGTAGAAAATAAAAACGATGCACAAAAAGATCAAAATAAATTTTATTTGTTGCAAAAGTGAAGTCCCAGTAGGTTAGTTAAGAGTAAAATTAAGAGAAAGTAGAAATAGTAAAACAAGTTTTAAATTTTTTATAAAAAAGGGTGACAATTGTATCTTTATAATAATTGTAAATTTTTGGCATTTAGTTGAAGCGTAAATAAATAAAAAAAATTATTTGTGGTTTATTTGTCGTTAAAAATTTTAATAAATAAATGTCCTGAGTAGGATTCGAACATCTAAACATTTTATTGGATGTTATTGAAAGATTTCGCGTGAATTATAAACAAAGGTACTTTGTTATATTTTATGATTCACAAAGCAAGAAATATTAAAATAATTTGTGTAATTAATTCTTGAAATAAAAGCGAAATATAAAACAAGAGACAAATTTATCTTCAGTCAAGGCCAAACAAATTGTACCCAACACTCTAAAATGTACAAATTATCCGCAGATTAAGGTGACTTTCGTAAGTGGAGTTAACTTGATTTTCCTTTTAATGCCTTCGTTGGGGGAACAAACAATAAAAGACCAACCTTTACCCAATTTGGTTTGCTCATGTCTGTTTAAGAATCTTTTGTGTTGAAATACTTTGATATGTTTGCCATGAGTTTGATTTAATTGGAACAAATAGGAAATTATTGATGGTTCATTGTTATATTTTATTTGCAATATGGTGGCATAAGATGTTGCATGTACGCAAACTTTTTTTGCGATTGGGTAATGTTCGGGGCAGTTATATCTCAAAATGTTTATTTCGGCGTAAGATTTGCTGGCATAAATTAAACCCATACGCAAAACTTTGTGGAGATATATAATAATATTCTGGGCATTTATATTTTAAAAAGTTTATTCCAGGAAGGTGTCTCTGTACCATTTAATCGAAGCATCTGAAAAAGTAAGACCTGTACTTTGGTTACAAGAACACATGTACGGACGGACATACTTTAATCGACTGAGAAAGTTACTCTCAATCGATCGGTATAACTAAAGTTAGTGCTTCACAAACATGCGAAGAAACTTATAATAATTCCTACCATAGTGTAGTGTTTTAGTATAACGAAAACACCCTAAAGACAAACAAATGATATCAAATTTGTAAGTGTGTTACGTTACATTAAAATCTACAAATATTTGCATTTACACTGTATGTAGATATTTCAACTTGATTCAACCAAGTTGTAACAATTTATTTTCTAAATTCAAACAATCAACTGAATGACAACACAAGTGCAAGCAATCACTTTAACGCACACACTCACACACACAAAGTTTGCAAAATATATTAAAACATTTGTATTTATTTGTCTTTTCCCTTCCTTTATCACGGTCTGCATAAAAAACACAAAAACAATTTGCAAGTGTCTTTACATGCAAATCTATACATAAAGTTAAGAAATGTTGTAGTTTGTGTTTATGTCTGCTGTTGTAGCAATTGAAGCAATAAAATATTTGCATCTTTAAGTATAAACGTATTGTTGTGCGTGTGTGTGTGTGTTGTCATAGATTTGTTTTGAAAACTTCTACCAACAACAAAGTACTGGATTTTATATTTTACATTCACTTTTATCATGCTTTAAAAAAGTTACTAAAAATAAAAGTTTTATTTTCATTTCTCTCTATAAATTTTGAAACTGACATTCAATTGTTAACACACTTCTGCATATTTATTTAGGGGCAAAACACACAAGCACAGGGATCTTTTAACGTAGTAAAAACTAAAGAAAATTTTGTATGAAAATGTGGTTCTAGATAGACAAATCCAAACATTTGTATTTAAATAGACAAAAGTAATTCCATATGTTTTGTTAATTTTAAAAAGTACGTACTTTTGGTATAAGCAGTATGTAGATGCCGTAATACGCTCAACAGTTTTTACATTGAAACAATATCACGCACACACAGATCCTTTAACAATTTTCTATCCAAAAAGATATTTATTCCAAACAAAAGAAAGTTAAGCTCTAGCGATAATATTTTCCGAGACGGAAAAAAATATTTCCATTTTCTCTCACTTTCTCAAGGATAAGTAAAAAATCGAAAAAAAAAATTCCACTTAAGCACATCGGAAAAATTTAATATTCCAAAACTTTTGGGTTCTTAAATTATATAAATTGAAAAAAAATTTAAAAACTAAGAAATATATAACATATCTCTGTATATCATTTGTAATAACTGAAACCAAATAAATGTTTCTTTTGTTCAATTAAAACTTTTTTTTAATTTACCGCTAAAGCGTAAATGAAAAAAAACTTCCAAGTTCGGAAATAAATGTCAATCTTTTTAACGCACACAGCCAAACAAACATTTACTTGAATGCTTTTGCGTTTATTCGGCACAATTTCATTCAATTTTCTATGGAGAATAAACAAAATTGAATTGAAATCTGTCGTACAAAGTCAATTCCCTAATGTTGGCTTCCCTGTTCATTGGTTCGTTCATTCGCATCATTCAACTGAAGAGGAACAAGTTACAAACAAATGTGGAAATATATTTATGTACTACGTTTTGTAGAAAACATTTGTATATTAGTGCTGCCATATTTATATATTTCTAAGAAATATTCCATGCAAATTTATATTTTAAATTTTAATTTGGGATGGAAGTGGTACAATTCCGCGATTGAAAAAGTTTATTAGAAATGTCATTTGAAATAAGTTTAAGTAAGAAAATAACTTCAAATAATTAAATTTTCGCCTTTTGCTAAATGTTCATTTCCATTTCATAAAAAATTTTAGATTTTCTTAACATAAATTAAGTTAATGAAACTAGGAAATCCATTTCGAACACATAAAAACTAAAATAAAAAAAACCGCAACAAAATACTGCCTGGCAACTCTGGTAAGAGGAAACACATTTGTTTACACATTGTTCTCGTTCTTTTATTTGGTGTTAAGTTTAAATTTTATGTTTCTGTGTTTGGTTTTGTAAATACATAAGTTTGCCGTTTACATATTGAATTGTAAAATATTTTTTTAAAAAAGCTTCTTCATGCATAAGTCACTTGTATGGCATTCATGTGTATCGTTTTAAGTTACAACTGTGTGTTATCAGTCAGTATTTGATGTAACGTAAATACATACATAAAAATAAAGGGTGTTATTTTACAGAGGTAAGTATATGTACATGTAAGCTTAAAATGGAATAAAATAAAGATGAATGTTTTGAATTGACATGAAATTTACTTTATTTAAAAGATTATTTTCCGGATATATAATTTGAATATAACTTCTGGCATTTGACCGCCGTGGCTGGTTTGGACGTGGCGTAAACTCGGGGTTCAATTGTCAATGCAATCGTCAATAAAAAATTTTATTTTTCGCTGACGCTATGCTAATTCAAGCAAATATTTAAAATGAAATTATGGTTGCATAGAGAGAGTTTATTTGTAAAGTTTTGCTTGTAATGCTTCTGGTAAATGTAGTGTAAATATGTATGTTTAAGTGTGAGTTTGCTGTGTAATGAGTGACTTTTTTAGTCTTGTTATTTTAAAGTGAAGTTTTTTAATAAAATTTTATGGATATGTATGATCTGCAGTTAAAATAAAAATATATTTATAAATACTCACACACCAATACAAGAGAATATGTTTATTTTGCCTTTTGCATACGTACATATGTATGTATGAAAGAATTTTGTAAAGAAAAACATTTAAAAACAGACACATCAACAAAGGGTTAAAAACACATTCAACCATATTTTAACAGTAATCGTAAGTATTATGTATTTTCGAGTGCCACGCTGCATGTCAATCAGTTTGTAATAAGGCCCGATATAATGCAACCAAAATACGTCTTCGAGTTCAGCTGCACAACCCACCCACACACAAAGATGTACAGAAACATTCTTTAAGATCATCAGTGCCCAAAAAGAAAAGATGGCTAATGAAAACTCAATATCAACCTAGGTTGTTGGTGTTTCTTTTGTTTTGCTCTCGTTGTTATTGCTTTTTGTGGGTTTTCATATTGTGCACTTGTCAAATCTTAGAGGTTTTGGTCCCAAGAGACACTTTTGGCTAACATTGATATACATAGGTAGATAAAGAAATAAAATTTAACTGTGCGCATCAGTTTAAAGTAAAGTCATGTTTCATTCAAGTAAGTTATAAATAGTTTATGAAGTTGTCACTTGCTTTAATTTTATAAATAAACTTCACCTTCCACTTAGTTCCCATTTTTTCTTATTTTAATTGTTTAAGTATTCAAGAAAAAACGTTCCTCCGAGTTCCTTTTTCCAGCAGAGAAGTATCGCTTTAAATTTATATAATAAGTCCTAAATTTTTCCCCAATGAGGAATTTGCTTATATTTTTCCAAACTTTTTTTGAAACTTTTCTCTCAAAAGTAGCATCTAAAGACGCGGATGTCTCTGTCTTATTTCATACTTCTTTCCTCAAGCATTGATTACTTTTAATTAAACTTTAATGATTGTGCTGGCTAAAAAAAGTTTAATTAAGAAAAAAAACACGTGGAATTTTAAAGTTCACGCATAAAAATTTCAAAAAATTTTACTCAAAAAACCTTAGATGTTAAACAGTAAGGGTACCAATTTTTCTAGCCAATACTGTAAGTAAGTAAAAAACTATATTAACCTATTTTAGAGCCATCAGTTGGTGGCACATATTTAAATTATGACTTTATCACTAAATCCCAACTGCCAACTATGTTCGATCTGCGGTCTCGTTTGTTTTTCTACCAAATTTATTGCCGTAAACATGACATTATTTTATGATGAGTGCACTGATGCACAAAATGTTTTTATACAAACAACAACAACTTTACATAGAAACGTTTTATGATTTTTTTTGTTGTTGTCATATTCCTTACTGTTATGTTGAGCTTTCTTTAATTTCTTTTATTTGCATGATGCTGAAAGATATACATACGCATCACATACACCCCCCCACACACACACAAGTTTGATCGTATCTGATTGGTATGTATCTGCCTTCTGCGTTCCTCGTATTGGAATAATTTAAGTTTAAATTTCCTTGAACGACTATTAAGCATGTGGTTGTTTATTTTAAGTTTACCAAATTGTAAAGTTGTATTTTATAAAATAATTTACAAGTAAGAGTCACTAGTAGAGCATGCAATTTAGTCATATTGTGTGTATGTGAGTGTATGGTTATAGATGTTTCTATTGAATTCGTGCTTTTCTGATTTTGTTGTTGTTAGTTTCAATCTAATGGTATATGCGAGTGTAATGGTGTAATGTATGCCCTCATATTGTTTTCATTTGCTGAATCTGACTGATGATAAAGTGATATTCTCTTGTAACTTTATCTGACTTGACACGAATTGGCTTTTGAAATGTAGACAAAGATAATTGCATTGTCCTTGTATGTGTATATGTGTGTATGCATTAACTACACAGAGGTTAACATGTATACACATGTACATAAATATATACAAGTATTTATCTATGTTTGTATATTTTTCACTATTCGTTCTCAAATATGTGCTTGACTGTAATTTCTACATACATCACGATTAAAGTGTTTTCAATAAAGTCAGCATTTGCTTTAGAAACGTGAGAAGTTTACACGACAACGATATGTTAATGGTGCTGTACTCCAGATCTATTTTCTGCTTTCTCCTGTTTGTTTTTTATTTTTTCAATCTTCAAATAGCTTGAGTAAGCAATAAAGTGAAAGAATAACAATTGATTTTGTATAAATCAACTTGAATGTTTTATTGAAAATTAGGGGGGAAAAAATCAGTGAAAGTAAAAGCATTTAATAAAAAAAATTTAAAGGAGTTAACATTTGCTTAAGACATTTAAACGTTTTTGCTATAGAAATTAATTGAAAGTAAATATTTTTTTAATTTATAAAAACAGTTTTTGTACTGTTTTAATTAATCATAATTATTTAATACACAACTTTTATTAATTAGGGTATTCACAAGGCAGTCATAAAGTCATATGTCTTAAAAAAAAACGAAAAAATACTGTTGTGAGCATCCGCTCATAATTAAGTGTGTTATTTTAAAATTGAATCAGCTGCTGTAAAAAACAGAAAAATACGTAATTTGCAAAATATTTTAAAATTAATGACTGCGACTTGTTAATTATATCAACGGCTTCACTAAAGAGATTCGGCCGACCGACTCAGGTTTCTACTGTTTATAACAAAACAATAAACACAGTTCAAAAAGTCTTGTTATTATAGAACTTTTTTCTTTAAAGCACAACAACAATTTTTTTAAGCTATTGTAAAATATTAAAACTTTAAGACAATATGACTTGATAGCATACAGTTTGAATACCCCAAATATATATAGAGCACCGTAAAAAATTATTAAGAATCTTTTGCAAATGACTTGGATTTGGAAAAAGAATTTCTTGTATACACAGACATGAACTAAGGCTGCACTTAAGATAAATAAATAAAATGTGTCACTTGTGTTTACTGAACTACACTTTTTTAAAGCAAAATTTTGTAGCTTCACCTTTTGCTATTTGCAGTTTATGAAAGAAACCGTTTTCTTATTATACAATTTAATTTTAACTCGTTTTTTACGAATTTTCTATTAAAAAATTTTAAAATGTAACCGCAAAGGTTCTTAATAAATAAGGTTAATAATCTTTTAAGAAAAACTCTTGATTCAAATAGGGAGACTACTGGTGCGTAAGCTGCTGGGCTGTTGACAAGTTTGAAAGTTTGTTTAAGTTTTCCGTTTTTAAGAAAACTTTAGTCCATAACTTTTATACTTAATATGACACCCACTTTAGCGGTTACAAGAGATGCGGCCAAAAATAAAACTTAAAAGATACAAAAATTAAACTATTTTGTGCCTCCATTGTGCAACTTTTTTTTATTTTTCAAAGTAAACACATACACACTTACTCGTTTGGGTTAATGTGACAGCTAATGTGTGCATAACACCACGGTTGCATGATGTTGTTATGCTAAACAATGATGTCGGCGACAATGATGTTGGTGATGTTGCTAATAAAAGTTAAAATAAATTTTTGTCTACAATCTACAAATAGGCACATTTATTGCTGAGTTAGTTTGAGAAAGTTATATCGACAAAACTAGCTGGATTTTGTAATTAACTATTCAGAATTATTCCCTGAATTGTTACTTATGTTAATTACAACACAAACCAGGATATTAGGGACCCTGTTTACGAACCCTGAGCTACCAATTTGCCCAAATACAATTTATGCAAAAGGGTTTTACAATTCTAAGTAATTTTTAGGGGACGAAAAGTTAAAATTATTTAATTTAGTTACTATAACTTTTTATTGTCTTAAAGATTATTTGGAAATAAAAAAAATGTAAAAATTACAGATATTTCAAGGTAAACAGGGATTTCTACCTTTAAAATATCGACATAGAAAGGAATAGCAGGAGCTTAATGGTACCTGCTGGAAAAGCTTGCAACAGTACTTAAATAAATAAGAGCATAGAGAGCATTAATTTTTAACTTTACTTAAGGGTCTTTTGTGGAAAAGGTAGTTACAAGACGTACGGGCATGAAAGTTGCTGCAAGTGCAGTCAACTAAATTCTTGCGCCATTTAAGCAAAGAAAAAACCTAATATTTTCTGGGCAAAAGTTTTAAGGCTGATTATAATTTTAGGTAGAAATAAATACTTTAAGCCGTGTACTTTAAGTTGTATTTTAAACTTAAAAAAAGCTTTTTTTTTAGAAGTTAAAAATGTTATTAAAGTTAACGTTGTTAAGACAAAAGTTTGCCAAATTTAACCTTGTTTTAAGTACTAACATAAGGACTAAGGTTTTTGTTGAAATAACAACAAATAAAAATTGTAACATCTACATTTTCATTTAAAAACTAAGAAGAGGCACAATATTAGTATATAGGTAATTAAAGAATTTCCTGCCTTTTAAAATTAGCCCAACGGGAAGTTTTTAATTATTTTCGGATATTAAATTGTTTTCTATAAAAAATACACTTGTAAAAACATACTAAAACCAAAATTTATTATTTTTAAGTTCTTGCATACCCAAAATAATTCCAGTCTCTTTGCATATATGAACATATACGAGTGTCTTATATTAGAACAATTCCTATTAACTTAAAGTCGTTATACATATAACAAAGTAAATTGGTATTATTTAATAAATACCGAATACCTTGAGGTGTAAAATGACTAAAAAAACATCAAAACTCTACACACACACACACTCACACAGGGCGAAATAACATTTTCTAATGTATAAAGATAAAACAAGAAAGAACTAATAATAATTGTGATGATAATGGTTATAAGAAGCGCAGTGATGATGACAACCACAAATACTACGACAACAACATCAAACACATGTCGATAACATTATGTTAGAGGGGGAAAAAGATAAATATTTTCTTATTTTCTATGTCAAGTAGCTACAACAAACAAACAAATTTCAACTACAGAATATAAGCAGAAATGACGACTATTTGTTCGTTCTCCGTTGTTGTATTATTGATAGACCTACAATCTGATAGCAAGACATTTATACTGAAACACGTTAATAAAAACAAATGATTATACAACACACAACAGCAAAAGCCCAACAGGCATTGAAGCAGGCTAACAAACAGACAGCTATAGAGAGACATTGTTAATATCTTATGGATTTATTTGTATCTTTTTTTAAGTAGTTATCGGCAAATTTATGATTGATTGTTTTTAGCTTATCATTTGCGTGTTGCTTAGAAACGGGCATCCAAATTTGTTATATCTTTTCAACAATATCATTTACAGCGATTAAGTACCAAAATTTGAAGTTTAAAAATTATCATAATGCAAAAGAATAAGAAAGCGAAGAAAATAAATAAACATATGCTATGAAGTTAACACACACACACATAAAAAAGAATACACGTGCATAAGCCTCAAAAGGCGCACACACAAGCACAACCTTAAGCTCATGTTTTGTTATACACTTTTTGAATCTTAAACTTTTTTGTTTTTACTCAACAAGAAAATATCTTATAAAAACTCAAACTGAAATATATCGTGGAGAATTATAATAATTTTTAAAACCATCAACACCGTATAAATTATTCTGCAACTTTTTTTTTATCGATAAAGACGAATTTTAGTTAATAAAAATTCAATACCTGTAAAATTTAAAGCATACTTTAGGGGAACTTGAAAAATGTTTATGAGATAAGCGTGCTGCCAGATGTGTTACGTTAAAAATTATGATATTTAGAAATTAATTGACTAAGGAGATATAGTTTTTGCCCGTATCATAAATTGCCGCAAAATTACTTTGAAATCCGCACAATTGATCCCGGTCCGTCTGTTTATGTTTCAATGCTTAATTGAATTTGAGATATTTTCAACAGACATATATGTATGTACATATATGTATGTCGGCCATGCAGCAATCTTAATTTCAATAAGAAACCCTAATATTTGACCCTTTGTAAATTTGTCTTAGTTATTTATAAGAACGAACTATAAATTAAGAATAGTTTAAGCAAAATCTTCAACAATTTTTTTTAAGTGATTGTTATTAAATGGCGTTTTCTTATATGACCAGAAGGTTTTTCAATTTGCGGTTTTTTTAGCGACTTTTACACTGTGGGTATGTCTAAGTCAAAGCAAGATGGCAATCAAAAATCGTTAAAAAGTTTTTATGTTTTAAGACTCATGAAAACACCCACCTCTTAAGCTTTTCAAAAATTCTTGCATCACTTGCCATTAGTTGCACATGTGTTGTCGCTTTTTCCCTTTTGCTTTTGTTTATAAAGTTCAATCACATACTTAGCACTCTTCTCAGTCTGTTTAAATCTAATTCTAACAAGGTGTTGAGTAAAACTTCAAAAGTCAATAACCATAAAACGATGAGTGAAAATCTGCAATCGAAACTAAATTCAAAGAACAAAACTCTCAAGGTGTAACTTTTAAATCAAAAGAATACTTGTAATAACAATAACAACAATATTGTTTAGAATTAACAAGCACATTGTATTTGAAGCAGTCTAAATGGCATGTGTAAGTGGTAATAATCATTAAATTCAAGTACTTGACAATATCCTTGTTGTTCATTTTTATTTTAAGACATTTGTTATTTTATTTTTTAAATATATTTTTTCTGGTTTAAGATTAAAATTTGTTTCTTTTTTTATTTATATCTCTTACTTGCTTAAAATATATCGTGTCCTGTTCGAAAAAAAAACGAAAACAAAATTTTTTCCAGAGTAAATTTTTCCTTGTAGATATTGAAAAAAGAATATTTTATTTAAAAATTCCCTTAATAGGGAGAATAATTAATTAATTAAATTAATTTTTTTTGACAGAAGTCATGTTACAATTCGCGCCCGATATGTGTAAAACATTTCCTTTTAATCTCATCTGATTCCAGGTGAATTTCTTTAAATTTTTATGTCATTTCCCTACTTTATCTACCCCATGCCTTTTCTATGTATCTTCACTTCCTACCTAATTCTTGACATCATTATAATTGTTAAATTTAAGTGCTTTTTTCGTAGTAATTTTTGCAAAAAAAGTTTAAAAAAATGTTAAGTAATATGAAAGAGATTGTTGCTTTAGTATTTTGACGTTTACATTCTAAAGATTAAAATGATGCTGGAGATGGATATTTATGTTGAAAATTTTCAATTTTACACACTTTCCTGCTTGTGTGTGTATATGAGAATCATGCGATGTGACTCATTATCGTATTTATATCATATAATAGGGAAAATGCTAAAAACTGATGACTATGACACTGGTGTTGTTGTGACAAATGTTTATTTTGTTTGCATTTAGTTTAACATGTCTTTTATACAACAATTTTTACAAAGAAACACTTGCAATTTCGTTATAATTATGTTTGATGTTTGCTTTTTCGTATTTTATTTCAGTTTACTTCCTTTTTAAATATTTTATGCTTTAATACTTTTAATCTTAAGTATTATTACATTTTACTATTTGAATGGAAATAAACACACAAGAGATGATAGTAGTCCCCACAGTTCTTCATTAAAAATAATATAAAATATAAGAAATAAATATTTGAGTTCGAGACTTTTAACTGCCCAACTAACAATTTATCAATTGGGTCTGATCGACTCAAAATTATTTCTTGAGTCGATTTAAGCACACCCGTCCATCCGTCTAGTCAGATATCCATACATTCTTGTTATCAAGGTACAGATCGCAGTTTTTAAAGTATTTTGTGGTAACTTTTCTTAGTTTCAGCTTTTTGGCATTTGCACAAAGCTTCTTGCTTTTGATGATGATCCGACCATTTTTTGCCATAGCCCCTGTGAATGCAGATCTGCATCTTTTTTTTTGTAATAAAGGAAATTGGCTGCAAAACTGTTGGATATTATTTCAATATTTTATGACACTAAATCTGCATTTATATACAAAACAAACATCCTTGTTCCGCATTGTAAGTAAAATATATTATTCATATGCATATCCTACAAACAAATCTTACTGTCAGTGTAAATGCAAGTGATTGTTCTTGCATTTAAGTGTATTTAGATTAATTAATTTATATCGTACCATTTCTTGTTTCATATTAAACAAAGCAAATCAACTATAGGTGTTTAAATGACATTCATTTACATACTTTAAATACAAATGCCTTGCAACAGCTTAAGATTTTTTAAACACCTAAATATTATTGAATTTGTTTTTAAAACAAATTTTAAAATTATTATGTTTAAAAGTAAAATAAAAAAGGTTTTGAGATAGTAAATTAAAAAATTAAATAAAACACAAATGGAAGTAGAAAACACACTATGTTTATGGTTGCTAGAATCTCGGGGATGGTGCCCTATTTGTACAAAAAAATGTCTAATTTTAAACTAATAATATTAAAAATTTGTCCCATTATGTGTAATTATTTGACTTAATACCGAAACATTTAGAGGGATTATTGACGCTGGCCTAAAAACTGATTTTAGTAAAATTTAAATATTAAAAGGCATTTAAAAACTGAAGTTACCAAAATTGACAAAAACGTGTACGCAAATAGGTTTTGTTTGGTAAACCTAACTAAAAGCAAAGTTAAATTTACTTTAAAAATTGACGGTAACATTGATTTTTGGGGGAAAAACGTGTTGTATATGTTAATTAATTTTTTTTTTTTTTAATCTTTAAAGATTTCTTATCCCGTTTTGCAGGGTAATAAATAATCCGCTCTAGGTGACTTGTTTTTTAAGAATACACTTATATTTTTCTAGGCATATGCAGTCTTTCTTTTATATTTCACAGTAATCCCTGGCTAGCAGGCACAGTTGTTTCGTGCTAACAATGTTGTTTAAATTTTTTAAAATATTTTTAATAATTCATCTACTTTATAAATAATCCATTGACTATTAAAATAGTCGCCTGGTTTATTTAAAATGTTTTTTTTATCGCACTATTCTTGAATATCAAAAAATGTTGATAATTTAGGAAAATTTATTTGAACATTAATTGCTTTCAAAGTATTGTTTGATTGCAATTTTGAGGAACATTCTTATATGGACGACTACAAAGAAGAAAGATCTACACAAGAACTATAAAAAATTGAAAAAAATCCGAGGTATGGTCTTAAATCAAATTTTTAAAAACTTTAGTAAATTATTTTCTATATTTTTAGCACAATTTTGTATGAAAATTATCAACAAAAAAATCAATTAATTGTGGTATTACAATGGCAAATTAGTACAATATTACAATGGACAGAGCTTGTGAACTTAGCAAATATATATATGTTATATGCTATGTAGCTTACCTTCACATATATTTAAGTATTTAATTTACTTACTCTTGGAATTTGTTTTAAATTGCCCACTTAAGTAGCAGCAGCAACAACGAATACAACAACACAACAGCTACAACAAAAAATAAGAGTAAGTATTTGTTTGAGTACCCCTTCATTAAAAGTATTGTTCTTTGGCTTTATTAAATGAAATGAGTGGAGAAAATAAAAACAAAAAAGAAAAGCAAGAGCTAAAGAAAAAGAAAAAGAAAAAAGTTATATAAAAGTAAAATGACATTGACATTTTGAATAATGACCGTTATTTATAATACAACAAATGTTTTAACAACAACAACAAAAACGTTCCCCCTAAGCTTGTATTCAAATACAAACTAAAATGCAACAGAAGTAGAAAAACACAAAATAAAGAGAGACGACACCTAAAGTCCTTTGCTAAAAAGGATGTTAAATGAGTTGAAGAACAAGGCAACAACCGTTTATAACAACATGTTCATACACTCACACATAGTCAAGTACAAGAGCAATGAAAAGTGTTAAAAAAAACAAAAAAAATCCAGCTGATGAGAAGAAATTAAATTTGATACAAGTACAATAACAAATGACAACAACATGCAATGACACTTCAACATTTACACACTTGTAGGGGTGAGTGTCGCTGCTGTTACTGAATTTTTGTTGTTGCTGTTTCTAGCACTACACGAGCAATAACACCAGTTACATTAACAATTTATGCAAATTCAAGAAAATATTATACATTTAACCTAACAATTAAAGAAAAATCTTTTCACACATAATTTTTTGTTTACAGTACTTTCAAGGAATTAGTTCTTCTCTAACCAAACTAGATTAGGTTACACTAAACGGTCTTGAATAACTTTGACGAGGTCATGGAAAAATCAAGCACATGCATGTCTTACAAAAACGTATAATGCGATTCACAGTATATTTTTTTCCTTGGCGCACCTTAAAACCATTGGTTGTGTCTGGACAGGCGTCCTGGTGTATCGACATGGACCTTCGCCCAACAATGACATGTTTTTAATCACTTCTTAGCAACGGCATTAGAATCCTTTTCGCTCTCGGGCTTTACTCATGCTTACGAATTGATATTTTCTAAAAGTTATAGAAAATTATAAATTTTAAAATCAAAGTTTAACGAAATTATTATTAAAGGTTCTGCAAAGGACATTACAGTATAAAACAAAAGGGATAATTTGGTTAAACAAACACGAAAGAGAAACATAAAACTTATTTAATTTAATAATAAAAAGAAAGTAAATGGCATTTTTAAATAAATTAAAATATTTAAAAAGAGTTGCAAATAAGAAATTAAAAATAAATTACAATAGAAAAAAAGAAAGAAAGAAGATTGCAGCTTGTCCTTTTAAAATGTATTCATTAACAATGTTTAAGTAAATGTATGAGTTTAAGTGAGAAGTATAGGTTTATGTGTTTAACAAAAGGACCCTTAAGCACCCATGCTAAATGGGTGTTTAGTTATGATGTATTAATGCTAATAAGGCAATGTCAAGTTGGTTTTATCTTTTAGTTCCTGTTTCTAGACTTTCTTCTGTCTCTTCCTTCTTTCATCAGCAGAAAATGTCATTAACATCTTTGATAATTATGTGTTAAACTTTTCTCATCTTTGTTTTAAAAAATTCAACGTGTTGCTTAGGTTTTCCTCTTGAGTTTTTCTTAACTTTTTTTCTTTGTAACCGGAACTTAACACATACCACCTCCAAATAAATGATTGCGTTATTTAAAATATGGATGCAAATAAAAACGGAAATTAACCCAGTAAAAGTTTTGACATGTGGTATGCGGCGTTATTATCATGAAAAAAGGGAAAAACCATTATAAGTTTAAGGAAATTAAACTTTGCGTTTTTATTAAGAAAAAAGGTGTACTTGATTAATTGTTCTCAAATTTTTATGAATTATTTTGATTTCGTGTTTGTTTTGGAATCATTTGTAATTTTGTATATAAAAAATGTCAAATAAATATCGCAAGTTGTCACATGTCCAAAAGATTTTTAAAAGATTTTTTATTAATGGTGTTCAACTCAATTTATAGTGACTTATTTTTTATTTTATTGCTTTTTTTAATTTTTAAGGCGTTTATTACAAAGTTTTTTAAATAAAAATAAAATTAATTTGTTTATTAATATAAAAAATGATAAACATTGCGGTTTAATATATATTTAAGTTTTGGTCATAGAATGATTTTTCTTTAGGGGTTTGTTAACCTCTTAACTAGTTGTTGGCCGCCGTAATGGACGTAAAAAAATAATAAAAAAAATAAAACTAAAAACTAAGCTAAAAAATTTTTAATTAGTTTTTGCAAGTAACCTCAAGGCCAAAAAGGCAAAAAGAAAGGCGGAAAAAGTTCTACATGTTTCTATATGTAAAGGAAGTTGTTTAAAAATGCAAAAATTTATGCAAACCTCAACATAATTATGAAAGAGAAGTAAGAAAGAGTTAAAAATAAAATGGTTTGACTTTTTTATACATTCGAGGAATGTCCTCTTAGCCTTCGTCCTGAGCTATGTTATCCTTGTTGTTTAAAGCATAGGCTTATTAAACCATCTGTTCAAACAGTTTGTTGAAAGAGAAGTGAATGTCACAGAAGGAAGCCCATCATCCAGTTTCTTACCATCTTTTGGTAGTTCATTGGTAACATAGTTACCTGTTTTGGTGTCGTGTCCCAGCACCCATATAAAAGTAATTTTAGAACGCATTGCCATCCAGATGAATGATGTCCTGCATTCGCAATCACCTCTTGATGAATTTGAACTCTTAGAAGTAAAAGAACGCAACTATATGTCAAAACAAAAATGCAAACATATAGTTGGTCAATATAGAAAAGGTGTAACAATATATTTTTAAAAAGTTCTTTGGATATTTTGGCAAACAAATGTCAACTTTATTGTCATTTTTTTATTTAGAAATAAAATTTCTTGTCTCCCTTTTTTTAAAAATTACGTTTAAACATTTTTATATGCAAAAAATTGCGGCGTTTTTCTTACTCTTTTATGTAATAAAAAAAAATCAAATTACATTCTTTCTACATTAAGCCATCGATAAAACTTATATAAAACATTTTTTCTAAGCTTGCAATATTGTCAAAATTAATCGGCTTTTTTATATCTTGTAACTAAAAACTAGCTTAAACGATTTTATTTATGTTAATAAATAATTATTGTTCTTTGCGAAGTCTAGTCTGATATATGGAAGACCATCTCCGCTAAACTTTTGTAAAAAAAAAATTAAAATTCGTATGACTTTCTATAATTTCAACTTTAGAAATGGTGCTACTTTTTGTAGTTGTTTTTCCTCCTCTTTGCTTTTGGTGTTGTTGCACACTCTAATAAATATGCACATTTGTTTTCATTATTTTTTTTCTTCAGTCTGGCCTGGCAGAAAAAAACAAAAACAAAAAAAAAAAGAGAAAAAAAAACTCATTAAGATCTCTAGAGTTGTGAAACGTAAAAGTTCATAAATGTAATAAAGTAATCTAAGGATGGTTGTAAATACGGTATGAAAGTCATAAAGTTTTGTGTGAAATGTCAACTTAACTACAATCACATAACAAGTCCTTATTTGCTATTACTGCGTTTTTGTAGCCATTTTCTTCATAAATAAAAGGATTACCTTAAAGATCCTAAAAGATGTTGCAGAAAAAAAAATAATAATTAAAGTCCTTAGACATAAAGTTAAGTAATATAAATGAAACTTTTACACATGTATACCCACCCATCCTAAGACATTTTACTAAAATACACAAATTTATGTTTAAAAGTATGTATACGTTTACACACATACATTTATACATATATAAGTAGATTCGTATGTTTGTAATTATGCCCTTTGGGTGTTTTATACAAATACACACGTTTCAACAATCTTTCTCCAGGTATATGTAAGTACTTCTAATTACAGAATGACTCTTATTTATTTTACTGTTCTTATCTATTAATATGTTTAGTTTGAAATGTAAAAAGTCCTTAATGTTCTTCGCTAGTGAATAAGTATTTAATGATAATTACTTATTATATAATATTATTATAATAAATATTTAATATTTTTAAAAGTTTAGAAAGTTTATCTTAATAAGAAGTTTATTTAATTCTGTGTTTGTTTTATCATCCTTTTACGCAAGCTTACTTGTAAAAACTTCGACATTTCAACCCAGTTGTTGGAGAAAAAAGGATAAATTAGTTTGATAATTTATAAAAGCAGTATGTGAAATATAGTTTAATGGCAACGATTTTAACGAATGTTTATGCCGCTTATTTGATAAAAAAATAAAAACTTTTAAAATTCATACAATTATTTTTGTTCTAATTTATACTCGTAATCATTATAACTTATATTTCTTTTGTTTTAAATGATCACAAATAATTAAACTTTGATGTGAATATTTCAAATAAAAATATTTTTTAACTAATATTAGTTTCTGTAAAATTATTATACCCTTAAACTAAAAAAATATAATTTTTGTTTTAATCAAAAAAGTTGCTCATTTTATTTTGGAATTTCATACTTAATACTAACTAAACATATTAAATGTTTCATTAAAAATATTATCTAATAAATTTAGTATTTTCCCCTTAATACATTTGAGACTTATTTTTATTAAAAAGTCCTTTTATGTTTATTCAAAATAAAAGACAGAGAGAATTTTTGGTATTCAAGTTATAATTAAAATATTTTAGATGTTTGTTACTTTGAACCTTCACTTCCTTTCATTATTTTTTGTAATTTTTAAATTAAACTGCAAAACAAGAACAACAAAAAAATCTTATAAAATTTTACTACTCTCGTGGTTTTATTTTTGAAATAACAAAAACATTTTAATATGAGGAGAAAAATGCCAGCGCAGGAATTTAATTTTTCCTGTTTTACTTGCAAGTGCCTTCTAACAGTTCATCATATTTTATGTTTTTATTTTGTTGTTACTGTAATGTAAATACGTTGGTATATTAAGCTTAGAAGTACGCTATATTTGCTAATTACGCGGTTAATAAGATTTTTAGTACAATTTCAAATATTTTTAAAATTTTTAACTGTCTTTGTAGGAAGATAATAAATTTCTAATGCTTTAACTAAAATCTTTGAAACATAATATAAATGTCAGGTTTCCTTGAAACATTTCTTTTGAAAAAAAATATTTATTTGACTATTTCCTTTTGGTTTACCTTTAAGAAAAGCTAATTTTAAAATTTTAAACTTTTATATTAAACCGAAATATTTAAAGACTTGAATCAATACTTTTGGCTTACATAGCATAGGGTACCTAAATGAAGGATAACAAAAAATTTTATTAATAAAAATGTTAAAACATTTTAGCTTAAACACGCATCCACCCAAAATGTGGAAAAAATAATAGAAATTAAACCACCAACATGAACATTAGCATCAAAATAATAATCAACATCATTCATTACATAGTCGTCAACATTGAATGTTACATTAAAACGAACGAATATAAAGAGTAGAATGATGTGAACAAGTATAAATGTATTATCTTTTTGCAATTTTATTAAAACGTTTATGAACACTTAAATATCACAACATACAAGTGCACACACACACGCTCGCACATGTAAAGACACGCATTCCATACATTCGATAAACGTGTAAGTATAACATATATATAAAATCAATAAAAAAAAACACATTTTGTCTTTTAACCACCAAATAAATTATGGTTTATTGTTATTGGATTTTAGTGGAGGCATGCATTTTTGTACAAATGTGTGTGCGTGAGTGGTTCTTTTCTGTTTTATGGAGGGAAAGGTTTTGTATTTCGTTCTATATCCTTATTTTAAAGATTGAAAATTTATTTATTTAACATACAAAGTGATATTTTTCGCCAACTAATACTAATATTGGTTACTTCCACTATTATGCAGACCTTCTGTCACAGTTTTGTACAGGGTGGTGGAATTTTGCGCTGCAAAGCAAATTTTTTTTAACCGAATTCAGGTTTTGGCGAGAGTTTTTGTGGCGGCGTTTGACAAAACTAAAGTAATTCTTCAGAAAAAATGCTTCTTAAGTGCATCAACAGAATATCTTTGCCGACTATATAACCTGTTCTGCAAATTTCTTAAAACTAAATATCACTGATGTCAAAACTAGCTAGTTGCTGTGCATAGAAATTACGGTGGCTGTGTGGTTTTTCTTTAAACAATAATAATGCTAAAAAGCCTCGGTTTTTGTATTTTGTAAGCTTTAAATACAATATTTGCATAATTCAAGATGGAGGTTATTAGTTTGAATTTACTTTTTTACAAATTTTACTTTTAGTGGAAAGTGTATGGCTTAACGGTTTAGTCTTTTAAATTTTGACCTCAAAAATAAAAAAAAAAAATAGAAGGTAAGTTTAAATATCAAAGGGAAATATACCTAAAACATAGGTCGGCTTTCTTAAATAAAAAATAAAAGATATGGAAGAGTTCCCAGAAGCTTAGTGATCGTCAAGGATTCCCACAACGTTTTCAAGTTTTACAAGAACGAGATAGAAGCCAAAGCTTAAGACATTATTATTCATTTAAAAATAAATTTATTTGATTAAATAATGTGTTCCCATCATAAGTATAAGTACTTGTATTTAAAAAGTTATATTCCCACATAAAGGGATTTTGCATGCAATAAAGAACTTTTCAGAAATTTAAATCACAGAATTATTTGTAAATTATTTGCGTAAAACACGCTATTTAACAAGTACTTTTTATTATTAATTTAATTAATTTATTTTTAATTAAAAATAAAAAAAGGAAAAATATATCTAATATTTAAATCTCATTAATATGCACCCTACAGCTGAAAAAAATTAACTTGGTAAATATTAGGATAAGTGAAATTACCTAAACTTAGTTTTTCATAGATATATTAAGAAGGATTTGATATGATAATGTTTGTTACGCGAATTTGCCAAGACTTTATTGAAGATTTCTGATTCTTTCACCTGAGTAAAACGAAAGTTATGAGCCTTGGGGGCATGGACTATTTTCAGATAGTTCTTCCGTAATAATAAAAAGAAAAAAGGGCATTTTTTTAAAATAGCTCCCAACAAACATTGTTCTTGGTAAAGCACTTTGGGCTTTAACTGATTCGAATATTACTCTGCTTGGACAAAATTTATATCATTTACTTTACATCACTAACAAGTGTACTAAACAAAGATATGGTCGGTCCCATTTTTGATATGCCCCACGTGATACAGCCGCTAGCTGCATTATCGCTTGTTTTTAAAATTACACTTACAACAATGCTGAATGAACAATAAGAGTACGTTGCTTAAGAGAGCCTGAACAGCACAAACACCATTGCAAATGTAATAGTATAGGTTGCCTGCGGCTGGCTTAAACTTTAAACAAGTTTAAAGCCAATTCACTGAATTTTACAATTACTACCAACCACTTAATATTTTTAATTCATTTCAAATTTCTCTTAACTATGCTCTTAACTAAAACATTGCAAAATAAAATCGTTTGTTTGAAATTGCTTATGATTCAGAAAAACTTAAACATGTTTTATTTACTGTATGGGAGTGTGTGTTTAAAGATATTGATCATTGTGAAGCCAAAAACACATTTACTAAGTATAGGAATGTAAAGTGGCCGATATTATAGTTTTTGCTAATTTTATTAACTGAACAAGAAAACAAACAATTTAGGCCATGCTAACTATCAACTAGAAATATGTATAGAAATACAGTGCAATCGCAATAATACGAGCGTTTTTTTTATATATGAACTTAACAGTTTATATTAAGAGGCTTTTAAAATATAAAGAATTTATTTCTGTATCTTTTTTTTAGCGAATTTCTTTTATATCTGCTTGTCTTAAAAAGCTTTTTAAAAGGCCGAACAAAATTTCTTACAACTACGTTGAAGTAAAAAATCACACTTTTTTATTATAAAATAATTTTGCTTGTTTCTAGTCCACTTAATTATGGAAAAAAATTTAAAAAAAGTAACCTTGTTAATATGTAGAAAGTTTTTAAAGGGGTTTTAGATGTCATTCGCATGTAATAATATTCTTGCAAAGATGGTTTAATTAGTTCATATAATCGAGAGGTCACTGTATAAAGACATGCTTAAAGTAAAGTAATATTACATTAACAGCTGTAGCAGTAAAAATATATATGATAAATAGCAAAGAGAACTTATAAACCAAAAGCGAAAAAGAAAAGTAAACAAATAACAAAATAAAAATAACAAAATGAAAAAGAAGATAACAAGAAACTGGTTAGCGGGCCTTAAGCAATTAATGCAACTTCTAAAGCTGGTTAAAATTTTGCAGTTTTATAAAAGAAACTGCTAAAGTTGGAATAGACTTGCGGTAGTCTAACAAAATACAATAAAAACTGAAATATGTAATGGAATTTTTGCAATCAATGCATTTAAAGCTTAAACAGGTTAACAAAGAAAAAAATCAGCTTAAATAAGAATCGGCCTAAAGCAAAAAAACTAAGTATACAAACAAACGAACAGACGGACAGACAGACAAACAAACAAGCAGAAGTCACATATTAACTAGATACTGGCATCTTAACATGAACACATACACAAACAAATGTTAATTTCAGCGATATTAAGTTTAAGTAACTAAACTTAAATCGTTAGTGTGTCTGTCTGTCTGTCAGCTAGTCAGTTAGTTTAGTTACTTATTGGTTAGCATGAGAAGCTGTAATCAAGTATGTATTACCACTACAGATACACAAATCAGTACAAGTTTAAAGCAATTTTAGCACTAGAAGCTGACCCATCATATTCATACTGCCAAACTGCCATATGTTATGATCAGTCTAAAGCTTAACTTTGCCTCAGACAGTCTTCAGTTAACTGTCAACGCGGAAGAATCGAAATAAGAATTAAGTTTTTCAATTTATTACCTTAAACTAGTCTATTGTGTTTGTTTTTATTAAAACGGCCATTATTTAAGCTAAAATAAATTAATAAAATTAATACAACGAGTTACAGCTGCGTATTTAATAAAAATAAAAATTATCGCACAAGAATAAAATTTTTTTAATAAAATAAAAACAACTTTATGGCTTTAAAAGTTGTTAAAAAAAGCCTTTAAATATATTTAAACCAGAATTGCATAAAAAATAATAGAAAAAAATTCAACAAAAGAGTAAAATAAAACTCTTTAACTGGTTAAACGTGTGCAAATTGTTAAAAGTGTAAAAAAATTCTTCTAAAAAAACGGAAATTAATATTTAAAAAATGTAAAAAAAATATGTAAATCAAATTGTGAGTGGAAAATTAAAATATATATATTTGTACTCAAGGATATCCCTTCTTAATATAACTACCAGCAGTATAATCATCTTAAGAATCAAGGTATGAATTGAAAAAATACATAAAATAAAGACAAAAAAATTGCAGCTGAAAAGAACATCTCTGCCTCTAAGGTTTTTTCTTTTCGTGGCTGCAACACAAGTATTTTGAACTTTTCAAGGTCCTTGTTTTAGAAAGCAAGGTCTTTTCTTAACCAACTAAATAAAACAAGTCTGTATTATTTGTTGTTAAGAATCAAAAATTCAAGACTTTAACTAAATGCCTTCGATACGACTAGACTTAAAAAAATTAAATTATTTAGAGAATTTTAAATTATAAATTAATTGGAGCATAAAACGACTTAAAATAAATCTCATAAAAACTCAATTGTAGAGTTTATAAATTTTAGCAAAATTTTTAAATAAATAATGCAGAAACTGAAATGTTGGGCTTTAATAATTAAGGGTAGATTTATTAAATTTTATTTATTAACAATTTAAAAGAAAAATTTTTTAAACAAAATTATATGAAAAGTTTTTAATTATGTTCTTTATAATATTTCAAAATGTTTTAACTCCAAAAAAAAAACAAATATTTTATAAAATGAAATTTTTCGTAAAATTATTTAATTAAATTTTACATTTCCTAGTGAGTGGTGTAGAAAAGTTAACCTCTTCATTGCCCTTTTTACATCGCTTATTTAAAAATATTTTTTTTTTTAAATTTCTAAACAACAAAAGAATAAAACTAAATCCAATCGAAGCCAAATTTTTCATAGCCACCCTCAGATTTGATAACCGATTTAAGACATATAGAAGAGGTAAATCATTTGGACAATTACCTTTTTTTGGATTTTTTTTGTCAATTATCACATTTAAATTTTGTTTTTAATGGTTAAACAATTTTTAAAAATATTTAAACTAAAACCGTAATAAAGAAGTGTTAATTAATCATAAAAATATTTTATGTGCATCTACTTCAATTATTTACGTTATTTTTTTTTAATCACGTTTATAATACAAATATATGTATTGATAACAAAAATTAAAATAAGTCCATATAGAAAAATACAAATTATAAATAAAATTATTTGAAAATTTATATAAAATAAATTCTTTTATGTTTTAAAACGCAAAACTTTTATATCTCATTTAAAAATCAAATTAATTTATATCGATTTTCAAAATAACCGGTTTTTCTAAATTGTTGGAATTTCTAATGAAAGTGGTGACGAAACATAAAAGCAAGTTTTCTAGCAAGTTTTATAGTTTGTTTTAAAAATTTATTTATTCATTTTTAGCAAATCGTTTTAAAATAGGCTTAAGATCAACTGTGTTGTTAATTTAAAAATATTTTTTAACACGTTTTAAATAAAATGTTTGCTTTTGGTTGGAAACAAACTGGATTCGGGTAAATTTCTTGTTTAAAAATTCAAATTTTTTTTGTTTTCTTAAAGAATTCGCATAATTAAACTCATTTTTAAACCAAATAAACAAACATGGTCGAAAATTAATCAAAATATTTTAATATTCTATTAAATGCCAGAAAAGCTTAAGACATTAATTTGAAGTCACTTTTTTATTATTTTGGCCAACATTTATACTTTTTTAAAAATTTTATCTTAAAAAAGTGCAATTTTGAGAAAAACTTCAAAATTATTTGTTTGTGTCTAAAGAAAAAAATATTGTTGGATATAAAAAGTAAATTTTTTGTCAAATTTTAAAGGCATTACATCGAAAACCACTTTTATATAATAGAAATAAATTTAATAAGTTTAAGTTTGGAATTTTGATTTTATTAATCATATTTCGCAATTTTATAACTTTACGGGTATTTATTTTATATTAAAAATATGCTAACATTTGTACCAAATACCAAATTGTGTGTTTTAAAAAGAATTTAAACCCCATTTCAAATGGTGACAAAACGAGATATTGGCAGAACAACAAATTGTAATATATTCAGTTTCAAAAATCGCCCGTTTTTCAAAAAGACTCAATTTACTGAGCAGGGCTGGTTACTTTATATCCACTCCACATACGCGGAAGAGGTCCAAAAGTAATAGTTTGAGATTCACCTTAAATTATACCAATTGACTTACAATTGCTTGCTGAGTGGCTAAAAGAATAGCCGTCTGGCTGGGTGTCTGTGCATTCTTCGCAATTTCAAAGATATTTTCTTGAAATTTGGCACAAATAAGTTTTTTTTATGCAAGGGAACCAATCCTATTTTTTAAGGGGTGGTAAGCGGTTAATATTTTGACATAAAATTGCCTCGTTTATTATTCCATCCTGTTCTTCTGTTCTATCTTCTCTATTGATTGCACACATATGTCTATGATTTTTTTCCGTCAATTGTTGTGCCTTGAATTCCACTTATCCTTAAAACATTTTGGGCACATGCTTTACCATATAAGTGTAACTTCACATTTAACCAAATCAAAAATCCTAAAATATCTGGAAGTCTTTTCAAATAAATGAACCCACCAAATAAATGGGCCCGTTATTTATTCCATGCACCTCCCACAGTAGGTAGGCCTTTACCCTAAAATCAACTTTACCCCACACATGAAAGTCACCTTAAGCTGCGTACACTTTGTAGAGGGTATATTATGGTTTGACTTAACCGACTATTATTTTGTTGTTTAAATATGAAGATATCATACCAGAATTACTGGAAACAAATTCAAAATCGAAGCTTTTACTGTTTTCGAAGTAAAGCGCGCTGAAAATTTAATCAGATATTAGGCATTTCTAAAGGCGCCACAAGCTCCCTTCTTTCGATAAAAAAAAGTCCAAATTAACTTACTATTTCTTAATTTCTTATATAAAATTTTTTAATAGCATTGACGAAAGTTACTGACGTATAGTGGGATAAATGCAAAAAATTTTGTCATAAAAAATGTTTTATTTCAGGATTTTTATTTTACCTCTAAATAAATTTGTTCATTATTTCTTTTAACTTATTTGACTAAATGGTCACAGACTTAATAATCGGCTTTTTCTTTCGTCACATTTTGATGAATATGTCACACCCGTCACATTTTTCAAAGGGAGTTTTTTTAGGAAACATATTCTATGTAGAAAAAATATAAAACACTATCAAACTATCCTGCAAATTAAAATATAGGCCTGTGATCGAAATATTTTACGAAATTTTATATTTCATATACTTTGAAATGAATATGTCCGTCAGAATCTAGGTGGTCATTGAAAGCAAAAATCATGATATTAAAATAAATACTTATTATTAAACCTTTAACAAACATACTATCCTTAGAAATCATAGCTTTTGTGAGTAAAATGGTCAAACCCATCAAAATGGAATTTCCCATATATAATTTCCTGAAAATAAAATTCAGTCCTTAGGCTTTGGATCCAGAATATTCAAGTGAACTTTGCAGAAACTGCAAATGGAATGACAAACTCAACTATGTGAAGGGCATAATAAAAAGAAGACATTCATGTGGACCACCCTCTTCTAAAAAATTTATATATGTACAAGTTTATTGTATCTGAAACTTTTGTTTAACTTAAAATATTGCCCTTGCTTAAAATTGGTCGTAGGTCGCAGTGTACGGCTTAGCCTAGAACAACATTTTTATTTGTTAAAGATTTAAAAAAACTGAATTAAAAAATTAAAATTTTATTTAAATATACAACTCTAGGTAAGGGTGGGTGTTTGTGTAGGCATGTAGGTAAATGTAATTTAGTGTTTGAATGTCACCACAAGTATAAAGTTTATCTCTTCTTCTATTATCTATGATTATTGATTTTGTCTTTAAATTTAGTTGTTTGCTCTAAATAAAAAGTTGTACATATGTCAATATACTTGCTTAAAGCCGAAATACACCATAATGCAACATAAATATTTGTTTCTGGTTAAAAAAAAGCGATGCTGCCTGCAAATGGTTCAAAGCTGTTTGCCTCCCATACGAACATTAAATTTCTGTTGAATATGAATGTTTTTACTCATGTTTTTATAGACAACAAAGATATGTTTGTAAATATTTCACAATGCAGAAAACGAAATTATGCTTAAATAAGAAAAAAAAAATAAATAAAAGTGGTTTATTTGCTGCCTCAATGACGTTTTAATTCATGTTTATGTGTATGTGTGTCTGTGAGTAGGTTTTCGTTTGTATTGTGTTTTGTGTTATATTCCATTGAAATGAAGCCCAAGGTCATGGCTCATACTTGTTATAAACTCTTATATTTGTTGATTTTATTTATTGGTATTTATGCATATGTGACTGTATAAATGTGCAACTTTTTGTATGAGTGTATATAAAGCAACAGGTAAAGAACAAATATTAAAAATAAAAAAATAAAAATCTTCTTAAAATGTTAATAGCCTTAAAAATATATTATTAAATAAATAAAAGTTGCTGTTGTTATTTAATGTTGTAGTTGTTGCCCGATTATTAATAATAAAAACAAAAATATAACAACCATAAAGAAAACATATCAAATAATAAAAAATTATACAACACAAACTTCAAGCACCACATTTATTTATACCTGCATACATACATACATATGTACATACAAACATACTTACACTCCCTACTTTATATTAAGCGTTCTCACCGGGTTTTATTTTCATTTTATATTTTTTTTTATTTTTTTATACATTTATGCGTATTAAAAGTTAAATTTATTTTGACGTTTGTCGTTGCTGCTTCGTAATGTCAAATGTATTTTACACTTAAAAACTTACAAACAATTAGATGATAAACTTGTTGTTATTTCTTAATTTAATGTTAAAAGATGTTTCTATTAAATCCAACAATTTTAAATTATTTTTATTGTTTTTGTTTTAATAGAACAACAAAAAGGAAAACAAGTATAAAACTTAGAATTTTTTTCTAAAGAATATTTATTTTTAATAGTTTTTTTTTATTTCATGTTGTGTGAAATTTTAAAAAAGTTATTAAAACTATTTTTAAAGCGTAAATAAGTGTATGACGTGGGTCAGAAGGCAAACTTTGATCTAAATAATTGTATCAGATTAAAAAAAAACATTAATTAAAATTTTTACTAATTGTTAGTTAATATTTTTTAAAAACTATAATCAATATTTGTTTGTTTTTCTAATATTTTAAACAAAAATAAACTATTAAATATTGTTTATAAATACATTTTCTAATTTAATATTCTGCGCAGTTTTTTTAAGTTATTTTTGTACCCATTAAACTATTTAATCTAAATTAAATTCATATTCAAAAGTTCACATGTAAAAGTTATTTTTTAGTTGATTTAATCTAAGACATATTTACACAAATTTAATTGTTGCGTTCAAAAGCCGGTTGTTAGTTCCCTTTAGGTATGACATTCAAAAGAAAAAAAAGAGACTTTAACTCTTTTATGTTTTTATTCACAGTAAAAAAAATGTCTCTTGACATTTTATAGTCCTCAAAAGAGAATTTTAATATTATTGATTTTTTAAGTATTTAGATAGAAAATCATATATTTTCTTTTAAGGCTTAACGTTAATTTCATGCTCGACCATATGCCAGAAAAATGTATAAAACTTTTGAAATTTTGTGGGATTTTTAAGAAATAGCATTTTCGTTATTTGGATGACTTTATTGATGGCTTGCGCCATGTCATGTCCTTCATATTTTGAAATAACCTGACTATTATATGTTTTATAAATACCTATTCACCTTTGGAAATCAACCCAGTTTTAAACAGATTTAATTTTTGCAAGTCCGCTTACAACTTTATTTAAATTCAAATATTCAAATTTATGTCTACAGGACAGCGACTGTAAATGTGTGTATGTAAAGGAAAGTCACATAAAAATTATAAATTTATTTTGTATAAAAATAATTAAATTACCGCAAATTTTAAACCATAATTAAAACATGCTGCTAGTACAACGCGGTCTTTATGGCAATTTTTGCAGAAAAAAAAATTATTTAACAAATTATAAAAGCACATGTGTACGAATACATAAAAATAATAAATCTGTGAGTGGGTGTCCATGTAAACTACTTTCTTCCATTTACATTTAAATTTAACATACGTAGATATAATAACCACCCTGCAGGAAATGTGGGTCAATTGGTCGGCGTACTTGTCCTGTTACAGGTACAAAACATCAATTGGACAAAAGTTGTTGGTACACACAAAAAATTATCTAACAAAACTTTACTTAAATCAAGCCATAGCGGTGTCAAAAGTACGGTGAGTACGGTTTTTCTTAAATCAAGTACGAAATTTCTTACTCCAAGTAAAATTTTTCCAGTCCGAATTTCTTACTTTTAGCCACAATTAAGTCAAAAAAGGATTGATTTAAGTTCGGAACCGTACTTGATTTAAGCCAAAAAAAGATTGATTTAAGCCATAAACGGGATTAATTCGAAAATGAAATGTCATTTTTTGGACTTATGGAGCTTTATCAAAGAAAAAGAATTTTATATTATAGTTTATTTTTATTTTATAATTAATTTATAATTTAAAAATTTAATTTTTTGTATTTACCGAAGCTGAGATTCGAACCAGGGATTTTTGTACTGCAACACAAGCGCGGAGACACTTTGTTTTCAAATGTAAAATAATATATTAAAACAATAAGCTTTTTTCTGCTTAATTTGTTGAAGCAATCCGAATAGGCTTGATTTAAGAAAATGTAAGTAAGAATCGTACTTAAAAAGATTTTGGATAAATTCAAGAATAAAATTCTTGATTTTAGAAAGCGAGTTTTCTTTCTGTGTAGTAATTGGTTAAAAAGACACACATCAAGTAACTGGTTAAAAGGTGTCAAGGAGGTTAAGGAAAAAAAAAGAAATTCTGGTCCCTACACATAAACATACATCTGTTTATATATAAAAGACACACACATGTGTAAATACAAACAGAGTAGATTGAACAGGATCTTAAACAATTAATGCAAAATTTACTTTTATAGAATCGGCCTGAAACTCTTTTTTAGGTAAAAGTTTTGAACCTATTGCCCGTTCCAACGAAAACGCAATGTAAAGTGAAAGGTTCTTTTTATATAAAGTGCAAGAACTAGAACCAGTCCCTACCCGAAGAAACCGTTCACGTCAATAGTCTGGGACCAGTCCACTTCCCCGTAGTGCACCTACACCTACAACTTTTTTAAGGGGATAACTTTTTAATTTTACATGAATAAAAGTTAAGTTTTATTTTATTTGTTTCAATACAGAAAACGTGTAATTTGCCAGCTTAAGGAATTAGCTGAAATCAACTGCCTCTGCCCTACCAAAACTTGCCAAATTGGCATACCTCTGAAAAAAAAATATTGGGTCACATGGCCCATATCCAAAATATGGTCCTGTATAATGCATTGATAGATCATGCCGATGTCAAACAAAAACTTGTTATTAAGCCAGAAGTGTTCGTGTCTTAACGACCGCATTTTGAGTTTTCGTAGCTGTAAAACTTGTGCCATAAAATAGTTTTAAAACAACTTTGATGTAACGCAAAAATGGGAAAAGTTTTTTAGCTCGAGAACATCATAATGCTAAATATATCAGGTTTTTTACATATAATTGGGTAACGCATGTAGTAGCTCTTCTTCTTTTTGGACTAGTCGCATTATTTGCAGGGACGCATATTGTTCATTCCTTTTTTTTTTTTTTTTTTTTTTTGATAAATCTCAACAACTTAATAATTTAAGAGCCTGCACATACATTTTATAGTAATAAAATATTACTTTAATGCAAAAAGGTATTTCTAGAACTGCAGGGAAGACAAGCCTCTGATAGATATGAATGCTTGTATGTATATTATGTACTAAAATACTTTTTTACTGGTATGTTACATACGTATGGGTGTGTATAAAAAACACTTTTGGTGTGACCACAGCCGCTAAAGCATTTAAGTTTGAATAAAATATTTTACTTTTGTTTAACTGTTTTTATTAAATAAAAACTTAATTAAATGACATTTAAATATACGCACGCAAGCATGAGATTAACAAGCAACAAAATCCCTACAGTTCGTTGCTTCATGGTTCTGCCGAGATTTTTTCTTCAAACGGGTAACGAAATTATTTGTTTTCTGGAAAATAAATCTTTAAAACAATATATAAAAGTAACTGATTTGTTAAATGTGATCCACTTTATTCTTTAGAAATAGTGTTTGAAAATCTACCTAAAAAGTGAAAAAATATTTATCATAACACTTTCGAGTTATACATAATTAGTTTTTTTATCTGCCACTTAAGGAGAAACAGCATTATTTTTTAAAACTACATGAGTAGTAAAAACAGACATCGGTTTATTATTGGCGTATTAAAAAAGTTTTGTTTTCTTTTAAATCCTTGCAATAAGAAAATCACGTTAGACGTCTACGTAGCGTAACTTTTTTGTCTTTGCCAAGAAAGTCCTACCCGTCCGCTCATAGCGTCTTTTTTAAAATTAAATTAAAACCAAAGGGCTAAACGCTCAAATAAAATTACACTTTAAAACCATAATGTCCATGAATAAATAAAATTATGAACACATCAACGTGCAAATACTTCTTCAAATTTCACATTGTTCATGTTATAATGTTAAAAAGCAGTCTATTTCAAATTTAAATTTTAATGCAACATGAATCATAAACATCCGTTATTCCCCCAAATATGAAAAAGGGTAAATTTATTTACATACTTACATATCGTTATCTTAATATGAAAAGGCCGTAACTCGTTCTTTTTTATAAGCTTAGACTGATATTTGCTAATTTCGATAAATGGCCATTTATATCAAAACTGTCCAAAAAAATCTTTTCTTTAAAATTACGAGTAAGGGCCTTTCTTTATTAAGGAAATGATATATATGTTATCGCAGAAATATTGCATATTGCTATAACCGCTAAAAATGTGCTTTAAATAAAATGCTCAAAAAATAATGTTGGTATTAGGCTTTAGAAAGGTATAACCAATTGTATCTGAATTAAAAAAAAATAAAAACATTAAAAGCTTTTGATCCATAAATCTTAATACAGAAGAAAACTTTTAAAAAAGCTGTTGCTGCTCGTATCACACAAACATTTCCTTTTTCGGGATAAAGAGGGGAAACATTTGTTAAAAGTTGTAATCGACTCAAACACTGAACCTTATCATCAAGTGGCAAAGTTTAAGCTTTCAGTTGCTTACTTTGCTTGTAGTTAATGTTTAATACATTTTTTTTTGTACTTTGGAAAGACTTATTTAAGGATATTTATTTTTGATAAGTTTTTCGCAAGATAAAAGTCTTATAACGAAAACGTCAACAAATGCCTGCTTGGAATATTATTTATATACTTTTGTTGAGATAAACTTTCTTTAAAATATTTTGATTGTTTTATTGATGTTAAAGCGAAAACGTTAAGGTAAATGTTTGAGCCCAGCTGAATTAAATTACTTCTAGGGAGGGGCTTAATTTAAATCTTAAAATCATAGTTAAAATGTGATATTTATCCTTCATAAAATAATTTCAAATTTTGTATTGTTGTTAATAATTATTCTGATATTTTTATTTTACAAATTTATTGTTAACACCTTTCAACATCTATAAATGGCCCAAAGTGATTTTTTGACATAAAAATTCAGCTTTAAAAATGTGTATTTATATAAAAATTAATATTTAAAAATAATTTTTTTTTATCAGAAACTAGAATAAATTATTAAGTGGAATTTTTTGAGAGTAAATTCTCAAAATAAAATGCATATTTTATTACATAATCATTACCGCAAATAAAACCTTCAAATAAATTAAATAAAAAATCTCTTTTATAATGACATTTTGTAACCGCAATTAAAACAATAATTCTTGGTTTCAATTGAAAATGTTTGATATAATTAGTTTCAGTTTTGCCTTAATTTACAAGTTAATTTCATTTGTTTGCATTTTATTTTCTAATGCTCAAACTAAGGACCTTAAATTATTTAAAACTCATTATTGAAAAACAGTACAATAATAAAAGATGAAAATGAATTTAGAATTAGAAAGTAAGTAACACTTAAAAGTAAAGATCATCAAGATGTAAGTGCGAAAAAGTCACTTAAAAATCACTTGAGCTACTCTAGCGTCTACAACTACTTACTATTCAGCATTGTTATCATCTTTCTTTTGTAAAGTCCTGCAGAAAAAACACAATTATTCATACAAAATTAATTTACATAATCTTTCTTTTAACTATGGAATAATACAAAAGGCAGAGAAGCTTACAAACCTTCATACACACACACACACACACACAAACATGTATGAAAACTCATTTATTCAAAATCGAATTAGAAGACCCGTCTTAATGTTTGAAAGTGTCGAAATGAAAACACAACACTAAAGAATATAACAAGGAATACTTTTATTTGAAAAATAAAAGTAAGAAAGAATAAGCGGACAAAGAGAAGAAATCAACTTCATTAGCATTTTAAACTAACAAATTGTATATAAATTTATTTTCAATACAAATTTTTGATTTTTAGTTTGGCTTTAGTTCATATAATTTCTTTTTTATTAGAAGAAATTATTATTTTCCGTTAATGTTGAAAGAAACTTTCAATTTGAAAAAAGCTGATTCCTCTACCGCTACTAGCCGAGTAGAATGCATTTTCGAAAGCAGCTACGCAATTTCATCATCAGTACTCTTTGAACGGTAGTAGTGTATATGGTTGTAAACATCACCTATTTAACTTACATGTAACAGAGAAAAGTATACGGTATCAGTGTTTTCCTTCTGTTTTTATTTTGTAAGTTAGGACGAAGTTTATTTTTCATATAAACTATGCTTTTTTCCATTAAAAGTCTCTTTGGCAACACTTGACTAACGGACAAGCATTTGTCCATCTCTCAGATGGAACGAAACGCTTTTTATTATTGTATATCATACAATAGGGGTAATCACTTTTTAATTTCTTTTATTGTCAACGACAAATTGATAGAAATTATTAAAGATCATTTTGCACCGTGCCATGTGTGAGTTATATGTTAATTTTTATTTATTGTTGAACTAATTGTTTTTAATACAAATTTTTGATTTTTAGTTTGGCTTTAGTTCATATAATTTCTTTTTTATTAGAAGAAATTATTATTTTCCGTTAATGTTGAAAGAAACTTTCAATTTGAAAAAAGCTGATTCCTCTACCGCTACTAGCCGAGTAGAATGCATTTTCGAAAGCAGCTACGCAATTTCATCATCAGTACTCTTTGAACGGTAGTAGTGTATATGGTTGTAAACATCACCTATTTAACTTACATGTAACAGAGAAAAGTATACGGTATCAGTGTTTTCCTTCTGTTTTTATTTTGTAAGTTAGGACGAAGTTTATTTTTCATATAGAGCAATTCCATATGAAAGCGATCACCTTTTGGACGACCCCTCTCCGATTTTAAAATAAATAGTCTCAATCGATTGCCCAGCAAAAAATAATGTACCTACATATTTTTTTTTTTTTTTATAGTGACTGGTTTAGTGGTGGTGTACACCACTGTCATGTGACAAAATTGAAGAATTCTTCATAAGGGACCTCATTGAAAGTTGTTTTAAAAAAAAACTACTAAAGCGATCGCAACGAGTGATAGCTCGTTGGAAAGGTATTAAATCAGGCTTTAATTGAAAAATAAAATTTTCCTAATTTTTCTTAGAAATTTACTTTTAAATTTTCCCATGAAAATTAAATTTTCCGATTTTCCACAGAAGCTCCTAAATTTTCCGGCTAATTTTTTTTTTTTTGGATTCCTCATAATTTTTGCTTTAAGAATCAGCAATAAAAAAATGGGCCCCGACTCCTTGTTTGGACAGGAGAAGAGCATTTAAGAGACCACCTTAATTGAAAAATAAAATTTTCCTAATTTTTCTTAGAAATTTACCTTTAAATTTTCCCATGCAAAATTAAATTTTCCGATTTTCCACAGAAGCTCCTAAATTTTCCGACAGAAGGGCATATTGGCGACTCCCACCAAGAAATTTGGCTCAAGGACCCTCAGCGAAGCAACGGTGAAATTGATTCAAGATTTTTACTGCAATGATGACAACAGCCGCGCCTGCCCAGGTACACGTGACTATGTTATCACACGTGAAGATGGAGAAAAAGTACACAAGCAGCGCAGATTATTATTATGTAATCTATCCGAAGCATACCATCAGTTCAATGAGAAATACCCAGCAGAAAAAGTGGGATTTTCTAAGTTTGCCATCCTACGACCAAAAGAATGCGTGCTGGCATTAGACAGGCACGGAACGCATTCAGTCTGCGTTTGCATGTTTCATCAAAACATCAAATTAATTTTCTTTCCATGCAAGAAATTGAAAGTATTTCACGGTGAAATTGAAACATATAGGGACCTCCTGTCGAAGTCGTTGTGCGCATACCCCACGGAAAATTGTCATCTGTCCAAATGCGACAATTGTCCGAAGATTGACGAGCTAGAGCAATATTTGGCGGAAAAGTTTGAACAGCTGTTAATTCAGGAGGTGCATTTCAAACAGTGGATAATTAGCAGCGGCAGATGTTCCCTTGAGACCGTGGTAAAGCAGATTCCGGAATTCATCGAGGAATTCGGATTCAAGTTGAATGAACTGAAGGCGCACCATTTCATATCCGAGATGCAATCGAAATTTCTAAAGGAAAGTAAGGAGAAATTAGCCCAAAATGAATTCATTGTGATAAGCGACTTTGCCGAGAATTACACTTTTCTCGTTCAGGATGAAATTCAGGCTTATCACTGGGCAAACGACCAGTGCACGGTGCATCCTTTTTGCATTTATTTCAAAAACGAAGATAACGAACTACAGACCGTAAGCCTTGTTGTTGTCGGGGAGAGTTTATCTCATAATTATGTGTCCGTTTATTTATTTCAAATGAAACTGTTTGAGTTCTTAAGATCAAAATTCGATGCAATCGACAAAGTAACGTTTTTCTCAGACGGCGCGGCTTCTCAGTACAAGAATAAAAAAAATTTTTACAATCTTTGCATAATTGAAGAAGAACAAAACTGCAAGGTCGAGTGGCACTTTTTCGCGACGTCCCACGGCAAGGGCCCATGCGATGCGTTAGGGGGAACCCTAAAACGCATGGCGACTAAGGCAAGTTTGCAAAGGCCATATACTGACCAGATCTTAAATGTACAACATTTGTTTTCGTGGATTCAAAGCAAGGAAATTGCCATTAACACAGTTTTATGCACTCAAAAAGAACACGATGCCATGGAGCGACGAATTCAAAACAGATATAATAAGGTCAAAACTATAACTGGAACGCAAAAGTTTCATTGCTTCATACCAAATATTTCTGATATGTCAATTAATGTAAAGCGGTACTCTTCGTCTGCCGACGTGCTAAATTTAAAGTTACTTTAATTTTATAATGATGCCAAAACAATTGAAATTTTTAATAAATATTGTAATTAAGTATAAGCAGCAAAATAAAAAAGATTTTTTCTTCATAAATGTTTTTTTAACTGTAAAATAATTTTTAAAATGTATTTTTAACAAGGTGGTCTCTTAAATGCTCTTCTCCTGTCCAAATAAGGAGTCGGGGCTCATTTTTTTATTGCTGATTCTTAAAGCAAAAATTATGAGGAATCCAAAAAAAGAAAAAATTAGCCGGAAAATTTAGGAGCTTCTGTGGAAAATCGGAAAATTTAATTTTGCATGGGAAAATTTAAAGGTAAATTTCTAAGAAAAATTAGGAAAATTTTATTTTTCAATTAAGGTGGTCTCTTAAATGCTCTTCTCCTGTCCAAACAAGGAGTCGGGGCCCATTTTTTTATTGCTGATTCTTAAAGCAAAAATTATGAGGAATCCAAAAAAAAAAAAATTAGCCGGAAAATTTAGGAGCTTCTGTGGAAAATCGGAAAATTTAATTTTCATGGGAAAATTTAAAAGTAAATTTCTAAGAAAAATTAGGAAAATTTTATTTTTCAATTAAAGCCTGATTTAATACCTTTCCAACGAGCTATCACTCGTTGCGATCGCTTTAGTAGTTTTTTTTTAAAACAACTTTCAATGAGGTCCCTTATGAAGAATTCTTCAATTTTGTCACATGACAGTGGTGTACACCACCACTAAACCAGTCACTATAAAAAAAAAAAAAAATATGTAGGTACATTATTTTTTGCTGCGCAATCGATTGAGACTATTTATTTTAAAATCGGAGAGGGGTCGTCCAAAAATTTGCCAATTTTGATCGTTTTCATATGGAATTGCTCTATAAACTATGCTTTTTTCCATTAAAAGTCTCTTTGGCAACACTTGACTAACGGACAAGCATTTGTCCATCTCTCAGATGGAACGAAACGCTTTTTATTATTGTATATCATACAATAGGGGTAATCACTTTTTAATTTCTTTTATTGTCAACGACAAATTGATAGAAATTATTAAAGATCATTTTGCACCGTGCCATGTGTGAGTTATATGTTAATTTTTATTTATTGTTGAACTAATTGTTTTTAATACAAATTTTTGATTTTTAGTTTGGCTTTAGTTCATATAATTTCTTTTTTATTAGAAGAAATTATTATTTTCCGTTAATGTTGAAAGAAACTTTCAATTTGAAAAAAGCTGATTCCTCTACCGCTACTAGCCGAGTAGAATGCATTTTCGAAAGCAGCTACGCAATTTCATCATCAGTACTCTTTGAACGGTAGTAGTGTATATGGTTGTAAACATCACCTATTTAACTTACATGTAACAGAGAAAAGTATACGGTATCAGTGTTTTCCTTCTGTTTTTATTTTGTAAGTTAGGACGAAGTTTATTTTTCATATAAACTATGCTTTTTTCCATTAAAAGTCTCTTTGGCAACACTTGACTAACCAAACTAAAAATCAAAAATTTGTATTAAAAACAATTAGTTCAACAATAAATAAAAATTAACATATAACTCACACATGGCACGGTGCAAAATGATCTTTAATAATTTCTATCAATTTGTCGTTGACAATAAAAGAAATTAAAAAGTGATTACCCCTATTGTATGATATACAATAATAAAAAGCGTTTCGTTCCATCTGAGAGATGGACAAATGCTTGTCCGTTAGTCAAGTGTTGCCAAAGAGACTTTTAATGGAAAAAAGCATAGTTTATATGAAAAATAAACTTCGTCCTAACTTACAAAATAAAAACAGAAGGAAAACACTGATACCGTATACTTTTCTCTGTTACATGTAAGTTAAATAGGTGATGTTTACAACCATATACACTACTACCGTTCAAAGAGTACTGATGATGAAATTGCGTAGCTGCTTTCGAAAATGCATTCTACTCGGCTAGTAGCGGTAGAGGAATCAGCTTTTTTCAAATTGAAAGTTTCTTTCAACATTAACGGAAAATAATAATTTCTTCTAATAAAAAAGAAATTATATGAACTAAAGCCAAACTAAAAATCAAAAATTTGTATTAAAAACAATTAGTTCAACAATAAATAAAAATTAACATATAAATTTATTTTCTTTTAACTTGTTTTCACTTTTCCTATACTTTTGGCCACTTCTTACTTCCTTCGTAATGCAAATAGAGGAAAGAGAAAAAATACAGGACTTTAGAGTAAAATAAATAATAAAATTTTATTTAAAAAACTAATAGAAATAAATTTATATATTTTTTTGAAAATATGTGAATTCTGGGAGACTTTTTATAGTCGTAATTGTAAAATGCAGTTGATATTAAATGCAAAGAAAAACACGTTAGTTTATTTGCTACTTTCTTAGAAAGACAAAATTTAAATATTTTACTCTTTAATGTAATAAATTAAAATACAGTACTCACAAATTCGATATTAATTAAATATCTCTGTGTTTAAAATACTAAAAGTATAACTGATGATTATCTATTTAATCACTAGAGTTGATTTAGCTGCACAATCAGCCCCGCACTATTTTTTGTGCTGGTAAGTCAAATAGGCTGTTATCTTTAATGCATTTAACACTTTTTTTGTTTAATGTTTATGTAAAAAACGAACCACGATTCATAGCAAAGTAAGAGTGCTTTGTTTAAAACATTCTTTATTGTGGTACAGCGCTAGCCACCGTGTTGTCATGAGTCGAAAATTGGAAATTGGCAGCTAACTTTTGTTTTTTTTATATTAAAATAATTTTTAAAAGTAAATGACTGGTATGAAATTAAAAAAATAATTTTGAAGAACAATTGCTGAAAACAAATATTTTGCGCAGTTAAGTCAAAATGCAGCTAACGTTGATTCTTTACATTTAAAAACTTTTTAAATTGGAAGAAATTGAGAATATTTGTTTTAGAAAGTAGAAGGTTCAACCTATTACTGTCGCGAGTCTTATTAAAAGTCTCCGTGACTTTGCACGGTCGAAGTATACATAAGTAAAGTCTCCTTTGTATCCATGTTTATCCTAGTTTGTGAACATGGGCAGCAGTAGTAGTGCATCACTAATAAGTGGATTAGAGCTTTTTAGTATTTAAGTATTACATCTGAGCACTTCAGCAAGATCTAATACCGCTCCCGCATTGAACAGAATAGTAAGAACAGTAAGACCAGTGAGTAAGTTGGTAGCATGACACAACTAATCAGGAAATCTCGTCCCTGCAACAACTACAAATTAGTACCAACGTGTCAAACAAAAGCTCATAGAAAAAAAACGATGAGTAATAATATTTGTTGTTTTATTTTCACAAGGAGAGCATAATTTTGACATCTTGGCACTAATCAGCTGGGCCGACGAGACTACCTGGTTCTTTGTATCATGTAAGTTCCTTTTTAAATTATTTTTTTTTTAGTGGCCCCTTTTATGACTTCAAGAACTACTGACGGCAAATGCTGTTTACTCAATACAACAATGACAGCTAAGCTTTTACAGTTCTATTGCGTGTCATTAGTGCATTGATTGTTGTCGACTAAAGAAAATAAAATTCATTGAAGTAAAAGTATAAAATAATGTAATTTTAACACTAATCAACTTCTTGCACTTTTTGCAACAAAGTAGAAAATAACGAAGAAACGGCTGAGGAAACGGAAACTAAATAAAGCAATAAAGTAGCCACTTACCATAGGGCGGATAAGTCGAATGACATTCATTGCTTAGCATTTGTTGGAATGTTTTTATTAAAATTTCTTTTTTCTATTGTTAAAAATTATGATTTATGTGCCATTCAGCTTAGAAAAAATTTTGCGAGAATAAATTTTGTTTACAAAATATATTTTTATGAGAAGGAAAACGTTTTCGAAGTAAATTTTTTGACGTTTAAGAAAAGTAATTTTTTTCTTTAAATAAAATTTTGTAAAATTTGTACGAATTCAATTATTTTTTTAGTTCTGTTCAAAACTATAATAAAAACTTAAGAGTAATAAATTAACTGAAATGCGGCAGTTCCGAATAATAATTATTTGAATTTTATCACATTTAAAAATAAAGGTTTTCAAGTCTTGGATCGCTTGTAAGAGGAAGATTACTTGACCAAAACAAGAAACTTGCTAAACATGATCTTTACAGTCTCTCAACAGAAAATTAAAATTCTCCCGGCAGCATAATTACAGTTAGAACAAGTTTACTTTGCACAAAGCTGACAGATAGTAAATAAGTTTTTCTGTAAATATTATTAGTAGTTTAACAAGCATTAGTTTCAATTAAAAATTTAATCAAATCAATTAAAATTTTAACTTAAATATTTATTAAAATACATGAAAACTTTTGCTACAGTTTAACAAAATACAGTATTAAAATTAAGTTGTTTTGTTATTCAAATGCTTGTTTGCATAGAAATAAAATTAAACCAACGGCTTATCATCAAAAATCTTCAAAAATGTGTGTCTATTCTTCTGACTTGTTCTCATTATGTGGCTTTCTGTTCTTTTTTTAAAGCCAAAGTCTTGAAAATATTTTATGGCTTTAAGGATGATATTTGCATGCGATGTTTTTTATTTGGTAAAAATAATTCAAAGCAAATTAAATACATAAGCCTTCATACCAGTTTTACAAAAGATAATATATATTTGATTAACTTTTTATTTAAAAAGATTGTCTTGACGACTGTATTGAACTTGAATCGAAACAAAGTTTTTGCAATTATTTGCTTTTAAATTGAAATCAAAAACTTGTGTCACAGAAGCTAAAAATATCTTACTTTGGGTGACAAACCATTTCTTAAAGATAAAATAAGGTTTCGTTTTCAACTTTTAAATTTCACAAAAAAAAAAAAGGAAAAATAAATAAATCAAGGGTCTTTTACATGTGTGTATGTATGCGTAACTGTTGTTAGTTCTATTGACAATTTTTTGCTTCTTCTTTGAAATTTGTTGCAATTGATTGTAATTCCCAAACACTCAATTGCTCTCACACTAACAACTACATATAGTAACACAAAAAAGCTTCACACACAGCTACATACCATGTTAGTGATGCCTTGTCACAGATGGAGTTGTAAATATTTATATGATTTTTATTTGTCAGATAAATGTAAAAATAAATTTTATTTCATTAAATTTTTTGACATCCTTTCTTTCCTTTGCAACAAATAAGGATATGGTTTCTTAAACAAATTTATTGAATGCGTGTTTTTATGGTAACAAATTTTGTATGTTTTCTTACGGATATTATTTTTGGTGCCTAAAGAAGAGATTTCACATAAACAAATAAGAATGTGTTCCTAAATAAATACAATATATAAACAAATATATCTTCAGCTGAAAATCGAAAGGGATTAAAGCAAAAAAAAATACATTTTGATTGAATTAATAATAATGAAAAGTACATTAAAGAACATGAATTTTTAAATCCCTTCTTTGAAATAAAAAAGAGTAAGTAATGACCCTTTTACATTTTTGATGACGATATATCTACATGTGCTTTTTTAGCCGCGTTACAAGAAAATATTTCTTTCCTCTTCAAAGAAATGATATTAATTTTGCATAGTTATTTTATCCTCCTGCAGCTCTTCTTCTATTTTTTTCAAAATATTTATTAATTTTTAACAAATAAATATTGATTTTGGTTTTCCGCTGTAACAACGAACAAATATTGTAATTTTGAGGTGAAATAAAAAAATTTTTTCTTATGATTTTTAATTAACTAAAAATATGAATATTTTTTTCCATGTCACTTTTAAGATTTAAATAAGATCCACGACAGTCTATCTTACTATCTACAACGATTTTGCAAATTTTTTTTTATTTAAATTCTTTGTCATTTCACCATATTGGTGGCTGTCGACAACCAACTACCTCCACCTAAATATACGATTAAAAACAATACTTAAAATAAAATAAAAATATTTGTTCAAACTTAAATTGTGCTGAGTATATGACTGTTGTGTCCAATGTTATATTAGGATATTAATTAATGGAAAAATTCTATTAACATTTTATTTATTAAGAACATCTAAAAAATTTTCCATAAAAATTTTGTTTTTAAAAAAAAATTAAGAAAAGCATAAATTTAAATGTGTTTAACTAATTTTAACTAATATTTTTCACTTATGTTAAAAGAAACTTAAAACCAAAATTTGAAAAAGCAAGTTTTCTACCGATACTTATAAAAAAGAAATTCCGTTTGCCTTTCTGTATAACAAATTATGTTTACAGGCAAAAACATTACTACCGTTTAAAGTAGTGATGATCAAAAACCCCAGCTGGTTTCAAAAATGCATTCTACGTGGCTTAGATCAGTAGAAAATTTGTTTCTTTTTGTCTGAAGTCTTTATTCAACATTATTGGAAAATTTTATTTTTTTTTGAACGGAAGGAAATTTTATTTAAAATTAAAAATAAAATAAATGTTGAATAAAACATAAATATAATTGGCAATTGATTTAATTTATTTTTATTCAAATAAAGTGATTTAATCCTATTTGACCTTTTGCATAAAATCAAATCTATATTTAAGGAGTAAAACTCTCAAATTTAAAACATTATAAAATAAAATTTTTAGATAAATGAATGAGAAATTTCCTCTAAAATCGCTTTGGATTACAAGAAACATCATTTAACAACTTTTCAACTTAAACGGTTTTTTTTTCCTTTAAATAAAATCTGTTGTCTTTATTATTCAGTGTATAAAGGGAATATTAAGTTGCTGTATTTATTTATTTGGGTATTAAATATTAATAAGAAAAAGTCATTTTGTTAAAGGATTCATGCTGAGGTTGTAAATTTTTATTTTAGTGGCATACATGCACACATACCTACAAATGTATGAAATAAAACACCTACCATGCAGACGTGTGTGCTAAGCTCCACCGGCTATTTTTTTTTATTGTAGTAAAATTGAAAACAAAGCTCGGAAACATATTTGTATTTGTTGAAGTTATATAATATTTAAAAAAGGGATATATTTTGCAATTTTAGGATTAAGGCGAAAAAAAAGGAAAAGCAATCCAATAATGGTCATATGTTTTCTCTTTTGGTCATATTTTGTAAACATACGGAAATGGTTTTTTTAAGCAAACAAAAGGATAAAAGAAAAAAACAACCAAAACAAATTGAATGAATTATAAAAAATTAATAACATTTTTGTTATGATTTATGTTGAAAATAAAAATAAAGAACTTTTGTTGAAAACTGGATAAAAAGGATGCTTAACCTTTTTGTAAGTTTTGTGTCTAGAGAAAAACCAAATAATATTTATTTATGAATTTTTTATTTAAGTAAGATCAATTATTATTTCTTTGTTATCGGCTGCAAGGATTTTCTGGGGCTTAAAAAAAATTGTGTTTGTTTTCCAAAACACTGTAAAAAAAATTTAAATTCGCGCCAAAATGTGTCAAGCGATACTTTCCCAAATCTTTTAAAATGGTATTTATGTATGTAAATTTAAGGACAATTAAGTAATAAAAACAGATAAATGGCAGAAACGAAAAATAAAGTAGAAAAATATTTAAGAGAGACATCAATAGGGATTTTTATTTAAAATGCAGGGCTGGTAAGCGCAGCTCATTTTTGTTTCATTAAAATATATTTTGTTCCAAGAGCTGAAGTGTTCTGCCCATATCCATAATACTAAAAGTAGGTTTACTAAGGGCTTGTTTGGCATCGATGCCATATATATCTTTTAAATAAACCCTAAATAAACCTACTGTAAGTATTATGAATATGAATATTTAACTCTAGAGATATTTTGTTGGATTTTTTTATTCGTAACGGAAATCATAACTTTTATCTTAACAAAGATTAAAACCATAAATATTTTAACAACTTGTAGGAAATTCCAATTAAGGTAATTGTGTTTTTTTTTTTGTTTTTTTATACCTTTATTTACTAAAGTTTGCTTTGGAATACAATGAATTTGCAAAATTTGTTTTTGTGTACTTAAATTATATATAAAAACAACTTTTGTATTTTAACTAAAATGATAAGGAATGACTAATTGAAAAGAGGAAAATTAAATAAATTCAGTGCAAAAAAACCCAACATATGTCAATCCCTTGTAGTTGGTTTACATCTTTGTCTCAAAAAACCGGTTATTGTTTGCCGTAACTATGTAAACTTGTGTCTTGTTTTTTGTAGAAAAACCTATGAATTAACTAGCTTGAATAAGCTCTAATAGCTTTGACGTTATTTAAGATTTATTTAATAAAAAATTAAAATTTGTTTGTAAAATTATTCTTATGAATTACCGATTGGTAAGCACCTCACCTTTAATAAAAAAAACTTCTAACCTTCCGCCAAAAACATGATTATCACTGTTGTAATCTATCATTGAATGAAAAATGCTAAAAATCAACTTAATTTATCATCAATATAAAAAAATTAAAAAATCTACTGACTCATAAGTATTAACTTTTAAAATTTATTAAACTTTGTGGGAATTGTTACTTAAGCGTAGAAAACTCACAAACAAAATCGAAAAAAAAATCAGAAAAAAGTACTTAACCCTGGAGTACTAATATATTTTTTGTGTACACTAATACTAATTGTTAGTCAAATCGACTAACATAAGTATATATCCAAATTTTTCAGATCTATGTGCGATAGTTGGAAAATTTTTTCTTAAAGGCGAAGTCTTAAAGTCTTCTACATGTATAAAAATTAAAAAAAAATTAAATATTTCATAAGAATTGCTACTTTCAATATTGTTTTATAAAACCCAAATTTTAAGCATAGTTGCGGATACATGCTTCACTTTATTTAAAAAAAATAAATAAAAAATAATTGTAAGATTTCAAAATACATAAAAACTTTTAATTATAATGTCTTCAAATACTATTATATAAATACTAGTTTATTTTTTTAATTTTATCACAATTTGTCAGACGCTTAGAATCCATGGTAAAAAAAGTACGTTTTTAAAACAAATCAAGAAAGAAATAAAAAAAATTAATGTCAAAATTATCTTAAAATTAATAATTCAATTGAAGAATATGATAACTAAAATAAATAATTCAATTGTAAATAAAATAATAATTAAATAATAATCACAAAAAAAAATTCATTATCAAAATATTTGCTTGTATGTTGCATACACTGTATCACTAAGCACACTCAAACTTTCATCTTCGTCAGTCAGAAACTCAAAAAACTTTGTAATGAAATCATTACTCAACCCTTTTTTTAAACTTATTTTGTGTTCTGTAATAAAACATTTAACAAAATAACAATTTTGATTCCAAAATTGAAATGTTTTTATATATATCAAAAAGTTACGTTGTTACTAATTGTTAGTCCAATTGACTAACATGACCCTTAGAACTAAAAAATAATAATACCTACTGTTGAAATCAAACTGCTCACAGCAAGAGAACACCATCGACGGAAATTACGAAAAAAATGAGAGCGATCGGTATGACAACAAAGAAGCTATGCACGAAAAGAAGATTAGTGTTAGTCGAAATGACTAACATTAGTACTCCAGGGTTAAACAACAATTCATTATGGCTTTAGCCTTAAGGAGGTAGAAAAATAAGAAAATAAAATTGCTACAACAAGGACAAGAAAAAAGGGCTGAAATTAAAAAAAGCGCTGAAAAGCAGTTTCCAGTTTAAATTGAAAGTTAGTAATGATGAGCCATCAAATGCTGTGATGGTGAAACAACTGGCTAACTAGATGAGTCAGTAAATGCACAAAGTTAAAAAGCATTTAATACTTCTTTTACTATATTGTAGCAAATTAAAAATGCTTTAATAAATGAAAGAATTACTGAAAACAAACCAATAAAAATCTTTTATAAAAACATTAAGATAAGACAGAAAATAAAGCAAAAAAATTATAATTAAAAATTAAAACTAAATTTAAGCTGGTTCTATTACATACATATTGTCTTGCCTTGTTGTTGTTGCTGTTGTTTGAAAGTTTTTAGCTTGAAAAATGTAAAAACCATAACAAAGAATTCCAAGAAATAACTATAACTGGGCAATACCAACAACTTTAGTCCAAAGTACTTACGAAAAAGGCAAATTGGAAAAAACAAGAGCCACAAGAACTACAACAACTTCAAAGTAAAGTACCTACCAGAGTGTAAAATTGAAATAATATACAGCAAAAACAATGGCAACAAAAACAGCAACAACTGATTAAAATACTTACTACAACAACGGGCGAGAAATATGTTATACAAAACATAAGAGCAATTACCAAAAGTGCAAAGTAATTAAATATTCCAAAGAAGAAAAAAAAAAACAAAAAAAAAATATTTTTATTAAAGTTAAAATAAAAGAGAACGAGGTTTTTTTATCGTCTTCTTTTAAAGTTATTTCTTTATCGTTTTATGCATTTTGTTAGGGCAGATATCAAGAAATAAGATATCTAAGTAGCTAGTGAGTATTACTTGGCAAATTGTAGTGTCAGTAATAATTCAGGCTACTTTGAGCTAGTCAGTTAGGTAAGTGCTATACACTGATAATAAATATCAGAAAGAACTTTTATTTTACACTGGTGTCTTATGTAGAATATTCTTAACTAAACGGGAGTAAAAAAAAAAAGAAAATGTAAGTTCCACATCTCTAACCTTAGACATGATCAGAAGCCTTTGTACCAGCAATAGGTGAATCTAGCTTATTTTGGGTCTGAAGAGAGACATTGTCAAGCTAGAAATAGGCCGAGCCACTCGGACTGCGGCGTTCCATATACATATATTCTTGTAGGTTGTGTAAAGATAAGAACAAATTTAAATTGAGAATGGACATTGTCTGTAAATTTATTTCGAAACTCAAGTGACTTTAGTTTTAAGAGTTATCTACTTATTTATTAATGATTCCTTTTACTAATTTAAAAAAATTTTAAACTTTTATTATGCTATTTCAAATCACGCAGCTCTTCCTCAACAAAATTAAAAAAAAAGAAAAGACTTTAAGCTGTGTTTTTTTATTTAATTTAAATCTGGCATTAATTTTTAAAAAAACTATGGGCAGAATGTTTTTCCAAATTATCAACTTCACTGTACAATTTTGAAACCCCCAATAACAGCAACATTTACTACAAAACGCGTTGTAAAGTGCCAGATTTAAGCACTGAGCTTGTGTAGTGTATGACCGGCATTATTTGCTGGTAGTGAAGAGAACCTTTTATTTCACTTAAGTAATATATCTTAATACCTTTGAAATAGGTCACTTAATCATTCTTAGCAAGCTGCCTCAAAAATATTTAATATTTTTATATTATCTTCTACTACTTTCAAATATAGCAGATTATATGAGTTTTGCTTACAAAAAAAAATAAAAAACTGTCTTTTGTATCCGGCAGGGCATAACATCGTTTTCTTTATTTTAAAATGTTATAGTATGTTACAAAGATCTCAGACACTTGGAATGTCGATTAATTAAAAAATATTCTAAATATAACAACTATTTATGTTTATTGTAAAAAAATGTTAATTTTGTTTATACGTAACTTATGTAAAACGTCACTAATTACGAACCTGTATGTTTATTTTAATACAAAACATATACAGAAAGAAAAGTAAAAACTTGTTAAGATTAGGGTTTTAACAGATGAGATTAAAAAAAAATTTACAATATATTTGGGGTATTCAAACGGTATGCTATCAAGTCATATTGTCTGAAAGTTTTAATATTTTACAATAGTTTAAAAAAATTGTTGTTGTGCTTAAAAGAAAAAAGTCCTATAATAATAAGAATTTTTGAACTGAGTTTATTGTTTTGTCATAAACAGTAGAAGCCTGAGCCGGGGCGGCCGAAACTCTTTAGTAAAGCCGTTGATATAATTGACAAGTCGCAGTCATTAATTTTAAAATATTTTTGAAATTACTTTGTTTTCTGTTTTCTCCAGCAGCTGATTCAAATTTGAAATAACACACTTAATTATGAGCGGATGCTCACAACAGAAGTATTTTTTCGTTTTATTTTTTTAAAACATATGACTCTATGACTACCTTGTGAATACTCTAAATACATTTCTATATTTTTTAAATATTTAATTCTTAAGAATCAATAGAGAAAATATATATTTTATTTAACCCTTAGCAAAAATCTATATAACAAACCAAATTCTAAAGAAAAAATTAATCTGAATTTTCTTTAAGTGTATAATACCCAGAAAAAACTGGCATTGGTTTGAATGAGCTAAAATGCAAAAAACTACTTACTCATTAGATCGACGATGACATTGGAGGCTAGTATTTACCATGATTGCTTACAAAAAGGCACTTAGATAAGCTATTACTTTACTAGCATTAAAATAAGGTTTTACTGGGGTCGAAAGTAACTCATTATAGCATTTAGTTTTTTTCTTTGATGTTTTGGTTAAAACTGGTTTAAAATATTAAGCTAGAATAAGTCAAAAATTGTCAAACTGAAACTATCTGTTTAAATTTTAGATAAAAAATAGCTCATTATCTAACAACTGCTAAGCAATAGTAATTGAAAAGTAAGTTGTTTTGCAATGACTAATCACCTCAAAGCTTTTGCTGAAATATATTCCCAGCAGTTTTGTTTACGACTTGTGTTTTTTAATTTTTGCTGAATGTTTAATTTTTTCTTTAAATATTCTTTAAGGTCATTTTACAAAAACCCATTAATGTATTTAATTTCATTAAATTGTTTGTAGTTTTGTTAGTTTTTTTTCAGAAATTAGCGACTCATTATTTACTTACACACGTTCATATATAAGAATGTTTGTAAAAAATAGCAACAAATAATAAATTTTATTACATAAAATTAAGCTTCTAACGCTTGTAACCAACCATACATACTTGTATGTTATTAAAAATTAGAAAATGTGTTAAATTTGGTAATGATTTTTAATTATACCTTGCAAAATTAAATTAACTTTAAACAAAATAATTTTAGACACAAATGTACTATGAAAATATTTGTATTTAAGCGAATAAAACCTTTAATGCTTTTTTATGACTTTTCAGTAACTTTGTAAATACGCAATTGTAACTGCTTGTAATCCACAACGTTCAACACTCATAAACATAAAGAACTTTATAACACGGTTACGGTCAGATGGAATTAAAGTTTTTAATTACAATTAAATTATTTTAGAACGTATTTATTTTATTTCTTTAAGAGTAAATTTCAGTTTATATAACTCGATTGACGTCAAAAGTTTGATGATGAAAATATACAAAAGTAGCCATGAATATTGAGTGAGAATAATAGAAATAACTATGGTTGACATTTGTTGTATTGAAAATATTCACAATTACTTATGGTATTAAGAATTTTTGTGTTTCGCAAATTTCCATAACTAATTTCTTCTGTGGTGGTTACATGGGATTTGGCTTTACCTTATTATTTGAAACGATAAATGTTGGATGGAATTTAAATTTTTTGTGATGACTTTAAACGAAGTTGGGACTCTGAAAAGTATGGCCGTAATTTAAAGAGTAGCCTTTAGACTGTTAAAATTTATATATCGGTTGATATAGAAAATTGTCTGGTATTTTTTTCGCATTATTTAACTTTATTAAAAATCAAAAAAACCTGTTTTCGATTAAAAAACCTAGAAAACTTGCATGGTCACAAATTAATTTGATTGCATTAGAATATTGCTATTATTATCTTCTGGCCTTTAATTTTTTTTTGATTTTGAATTTTTTCTACATATTTTTTTACAAATTAAGGTTTTTTTACTCAAGATAATTGGCACTTGGGCAAAACAGAGTACCTTTGTATATGTCTTTGTACATATTCACAGTTCAATTGCAGGGGTAATTAATGTTATCAAATAATTTATGTAATTTCGCATATCATCATATTAATAATTATGATCTTATCAATAATTAAATAATTTTACAATGATATTTACATCTACACGTAGTACGTACATTCGTGATATAATTAAGCAGTAAATGTATAAATATTTTGTATTTGATAAAATTTCAATTCACTTTAACTACCAGTTTACAAGCCAGCCTGCTAGCCAGTCAGTGACTTTAAACCCTGCTTTACTTGACTTTGAGTTATTTGTAGCACTCAAATACAAGTTAATTAAAATAATTTGCAAAATCAAAATCTACTAAGCAAACAGCGAATAAATAAATAATCCTTGCTTTTTTTGTAGAGATCTAAACAATAATTAATTAAGATTACCTTAACAAAAAAAAAAAAAAACATTAAACGAATATATTAAACTACAAATTGAAAACAAAAAAGGTGAACAAAAAGGTCATTATGAAGTAAAGTATGGCGTAGAAATTACAATTATTAAATAAATAATAAATGAATTTTCACAAACTTTGTAAAGCTTTTTGTTTTTCTTTGCTATTTTTTTTAATATTTTATTATAATCCTTTTTCATTTTTTGCTTTTTAATGTTGCGATTAAATGTCATTATTAATTATTAAAGACAATTAAGCCACAACATTTTTATATAAAATTTTTAAAAACAGGAAGATTTATATAAAAACCACTAGAGTTACATAAAAAAACTTTAACTGATTTTAAGCTGAATATAAATGTAAAAGAAAATTAATTAAAAAAACGTATTCAGCATGTTTACCGCAAGAATTTATAATACTTCCATAACCATACATTTGTTGTATTGTGTTATCGTAAAAGCAGTTATGTTTTAGGACAGAACGTCAATACTTGTGCTTGTGTGTGTGTGTTTTTTTAACTGTATTCATGGCAACCTTTAATAGCAATAAATAAAATTTATTTAAATTTTGAAAAAAACCGAATAAAATACATTATTAAGTTGCTCATTTAGTTTAAGAAATCCTTTTTCGTTCCCAATTTTTGGTAAAATATTAATGTGAGGAATTGTCTTTTGAATTTAGTTAAAAATATTTCATTCAAAATATAATTTTTTTCAAGCATATTTTGTTATTAAATTTATGTGTAAAAACAATTATTGCTAAAAGCATAATCAAAACAAAAATATTAAATTTAAAAAAAACATTTATAGTTTAACTTGTTTTAATTGTATTTAGTAAAATATAGAAAGAATTTGCTTAAAATAAATATTTCTGAAATGATTCGTATAAAATAACCGGTTATTTTAATTAAACATTTTGATTAGTTGTGTTTTTCCCAGTTTTTGTTACAAAAGGAAAATTTTTGATTTTGATGTTACTCTCACAATAAAAAAATGAACCTAAAGACAGTTTGCGAACAAGTGTTGTGTCATGATAAAAACAAATTGAATAAATTTACAACTAAATATGCACGATTAAGAGACTTGAGTCAGAAAAAGTTCTATAACATTTTGTAAAACAATTTTTTTAATTAATGGAATTTTTATGTAATATGAAAGAGGAGGAATTGTGATTAGTTAATAATAGTTTTAAATATTTAAAAAAATATATTATTTCTTATTATTTATTTTTAAGAACAAACAAAAAATTTTTCTTGATACAAAGAATGTTCAGTGAATCCATTAGCATTTAAGGAATTAAATAAAATTGTTAAAGCAAAATTGGTAAAACATTATTCAATACTATTGTAATTCAATTAATTTTTGCTTTGTGACAAGTTTTGGTTAAGGTTAAGTTAATGTAATCCATAAATAGAAATTTATGGTTTCAAAAGAAGATTTAACCCGGCTGGTGTTGGTCAAAGGTTTTTTGAAGAATAAACTTTTGTACTTTAATCAAATTATTTAAAAACTTAGAAGCCACCTCATGCAGTTTGAACCTTTAAGTTATTATTTGTTTAAAATAAAATTTAACCTCATAACTGTCAAATAAAGCTAAAAGAAATAACCAAAACATATTCTTCCTCTCTACCTGGTCGTAATATCATTTGGACCATCAAAACCATTCCATTAAATAAATAACAAAAAGTACTTGTAATTACAAAAGTCATTTGTTACTGCTAAACGACACTAATTGTTGCTAAAGTTGAGTTACCCTGAATGCAATAAAAGTTACAAAAAGAGAGAGAAAGAAAAAAAAACTACCAAAATGCTTAAAAAACTCCAAAAAAAAAAAAATCGAATTTATTTTAAGGCTAAAAGAAAAAAAGACAACCATAAACATGTTGTAACCAGCAATACCATGGTTGGTTTACTTGTTTGGCAGAACAATTCAAATAACTAAAAATCAAAATCTGCAATCGATTGCAAAAATAATTGACAAAAACAAATTTAAGTGGAAAATAACTGCACAAAAAATAAGCCACAACTTTGGCATAGTTTTATAACAAAACATATAAACAAATATACTTAAGGACATTGAAAGGAAGGTTGTCCTGCAAGTTTTAGTTGTGAAATAAAATTTTCAATAGAATTAATATGGAAATCATTTATGTGAAGAAATTAATTATAACAGGAAAAGTTATAAGTATGTTTCTACTTTGGTAAATTACTCAAAAGGCCTCTGCGTATTTTCCCTAAAGCTAGAAAAAAGGAAATGGATAAAAATACCCAGCTTACCTAAGTATTTTAAAAAGGTCGTATTCCTTGAATAAAAGTAAATAATAAACAAAGTAGTCGCCAACTGTATTTTGTTGTTAATTAGCCAACAAAGACCTGATATTTCAGTTTTAGGTCCTATTACCTATAGCGAGTAAAGCCAAACTCCTGCTTACCATGGATATTAACATCCTGCAGCCTGCAATATCGTCCCAGCTACGGCTGGAATTTGTTCTTTAAGTACGCACTGTAGAACTCTTACAGTAAGAGAAGAACTATAAACAAATTAAGCATGGAAATTTGATATGAAAACTTAAAACTGTATTGACATTTCTGTTCAGTAAAGTTCGCAGTAAGATTTGGGCATCTATGAGAGACTGGCAATAAACTACGTGGGTACTTTTCCATGATTACTAAGTTCCCATGATTTTTTTAAAACCTAAATCTGTGCTATAACCGAAATCAGTAAATAAATATTATTTTCTGCTCTCCTGCTTTAAATACATTTTTCCACTGGTTTCTCTTTTTATTACCAGCTGTTGCTGCCGTAACATATTGCCATTTCACTATAAGCAGCTTATAGAGCAATAACCTAATAATTCTTCTTTCTTTGTTTCTAATTTATTTTGTAAAAAAAATTAAATCCTTGCACTGGTTCATAGCATTCCATTTTGTTTGCGGCTTGGCCTCTAACTCAGCACATGCAATATTTTTGTTGCTCTAGACAACGCCAACAATTGCACAAAGTTTAAGTTTTATCATATTTCATGAAATAAAAATATTAGTTTTTTTTTTGTTTCTTTTTCCAATTCACATTTCTTTAATTTTTTGAGAGCAGCAAACAATTTTGGTGTTTAATGTGTTTGGCTGTCTGCACTCATTTTCAATTACCACCAATGAAAATATCTTTAGAAAAATCCATGTCAAGTAAGAAAAACTGAAATAAAACTAAAAACACATCGAACTAAGTACTAGATTTTTAATTCAGTAAAGGGAAGCAAATAGAGAAAACTGCTGACGCGTTTTGCTTAAATTCCATGAAAAACACACGCACACACACTGAAATACTTACATACACACTTACATCAAATCCATGTTAGCAGAATAAAACCCAAAACTATAGAGTATAATGTTTTACAAAATGAATAGAAAACCTTTAAATAAATGCATTAGTTTAACAGAAAAGTTTTTTTTTTTGTATGTTAAAGTGTTGATGCAAGCAGCTTTAGAAATTCGTCTTTCTATGAAATACACACACACACACACATACACAAATAAAGCCATAGATTCCTTAAGACTCATTTATTCTTAAGAAAATGCCAGAAAATATCCTTAAGATATAACAACAATAATGACAGAACTAAATCTAAGAATAAATAGTAACATTTAGTTACGTGTCGTCTGAATGGGTTCTTGTGTAACTGCGAGTGTATTTGAAAATTACAAAATACGTGTGTTTGTTAATATTTTTCAGTACTTAGGACAAATAATACCATTCAAGTACCACTTTTACTTTAAAGCAATAACAAAGAATTAAAAAAAAAAATAAAAAAATAGAAACGACTTAAATCGAATAGAATGGAATTGTAAAAGAATAAAGTTTTTTTTTTCGTTGAACATAAACAACATGACACTTACTTGGTAGTTAAGAAAAGATGAAGACAAATAGTTGGTTTGAAAAAACTACGAAAAGAAAACTATAATAAATGCATCTTTTAAAAATGCAGTTGTTATGTTGCATTATAAATAATAAGATTAAAATGCCTCCTTAAAAAAAGTAATATCCTTTTTCGTTTTATATTTAAAAAAGTAATTAAAACATAAAATTGTCTTTTGTATTTCAAATTAAGATCGAAAATTATATTTGAAAGTTAATGGTATAACACATTATGCCATAATAGATTGAAAATTTTTCTTTATAAAAATAAAGATAGGGTCATAACTATTTTATCTTCTGAATAAACAGGGTGGCTGATGAAATCTGCTACCAAAAGAAGGTTGAAGGCCTTTTAAATTAGCGCATATGTATTAAAGTAAGCCTTCACCCTCGGAGACACATGTGCGGCATCTTATAAAAATTAGTATTTTTTTTGGTAGCAGCTTTCATCAGCCCCCCTGTATATACACTTATTAAAATAATATATTAAGTTGTTCAAAAAAAACTTTCATATTTAGTGTAATACATCCAACAATTTTTTTTGGAATGAAACTCTGGAGCAGATTCATGAAGAGACGATTGGTTTTACGGAAGGCTCTAGGGCGGGGAGAAAAAAAGGGACTGAGCATCCTGGAGACTGCAATGTACTTCCATCTTCCTGACCTACAAACGGAGGTCCAGGCAATCACGGAATGTCTACCCTGGCTCAGGGCAAAGGCATATCTAATGGATATAAATATCAGTAGAGATTGATAAGCGTCTATAAAGGCAATTATGTCTGCTAACATTGCATTTAAAATGGGGTTACAGTGCAAGAGTTTTATAGACGACCACTCGCAACATGGACATGATCGCATAATATGGTGGCCGGAAATTAATGGTTAGGGTTAGGGGACAGCAGAACGTTGGTCCGGTGAAATCGAAGCCCTTTGCTACGACGAAGGCCGAGTTGAAAGAGTGAGTAATAAATGTCCTCAGGGTGCAATCAATTTCAAAAATATTTTAAAATAAATGACTGCGACTTGTTAATTATATCAACAGCTTCACTAAAGAGTTTCGGCCGCCCGATTCAAGTTTATACTGTTTACGACAAAACAATAAACACAGTTCAAAAAGTATTATTATTTTAGAACTTTTTTCTTTTAAGCACAACAACAATTTTTTTAAACTATTGTAAAATATTATAACTTTAAGACAATATGACTTGATAGCAAAAAGTTTGAATACCCCAATTCATTTGAATAAAAATTTATTCTAAAAATAAAAGTTCAAAATAATATTAAAGTCTTTTTTTATAAACTGTTATGACAACTTTAACCTTAAAGATTGTAAAAAAATTTCACATCTGGTTCGTCTATACACTGTTTCCAATTCATTGTATAAATTTTTACGTTTTGCTCAAGCAAAAATATATAACTTTTGAATTCAAAATTTTATTTAAAAACATAACTAAAAATGTTTGATCTTTAATTGGGCTTAAGTTCATATAATTTCTCTTTACAAGAAAAAAATTAATATTTTGCCGTTAATGTTGAAAGAAACTTTACTTTTAAAACTATCCAACATATATGCAAATGTGTTAAGAAGAATAATACAATTTTAAAGTCATCTGTAACCCACATTTGCTCCTGACCACTCTTTTTTAAAGAAAATATTGCTTATTTTTGAAACGTTTTTCTTTTCAAACACTGTATTGGGACCATAAGGAAATTGTTCTCTTAAATAAACCAAACAACTATTTTTTTTACAAATTACAACTTTACAAACAGTGTATAAATTTAGTAAATACTTTTTTTTTGCTTATTTTTATTTAGTTTAAATGTGGTGAGATATTTAAAAACAGAAATCGGCAATTATTTTACGGTTGAAAAAGTTTTGAAATAAGTTTTTTTGCCATAAAGCATTACTTCATATACAATCATCATACAAGTGCCATAGTAATGCCTTTCAAATTGTAATATTTTTTTAATAGCAATAGAAACTGATAACAGCAGTTGCCCAGCATTTTTTTAACTTAAAAAACATTTTCGAACTATAAAGTCAGCAGTTTTAACGAGAAAAAATACAAAACAAAATGATATTGTAATTCATTTGTCAATTTTCCCAAAACATTGAAACCAACAGCAAAATATGGAGATTTTTTTTCGTAAAAAGTTTAAAATCATTTAAAACTGCAGGGCATGTAAAATTTTGGTTACTTTGTAGGTATATGCAATAGGGGGAGAATTAAAAAAACTATTTGTAGAACATATTTTATAGTTATCGAATTAATAAAAGGTGCGTTCCAAAACAATTTTAATGTGTCATAATAGTAAGACCAAATATACACTCCTTACTTATCAAACTCATCTTAAAGTGCTGAACGGCAAAAAAATATTTCACAAACCATTTATAATTTCAGTACAGTTTGCTTTTAAAATTATATTTTTGTAAAAAACTTAAAGATTATAAATAAACAAACTTATTTTTAACTTATCATGTGCATCGCTTGCGAAAATCCAATTATAATGTTTGTTTTAAAATTATTTGTTTAAATAAATTTCGAGCTTTTATTTGTGGATTTTTTAAAAATTAAAATAAAACTAGTTTCTAAGAGAAATAAATTGCCTTTTTAAAATTTGAAGTTAGTCTCAATAATTTCGTAAACATACAGGAACATTCCTTAGGTGCTACAAACAGCTGATATTTAAAAACTTTTCATAGTTTATTTGTTTTTCTATCGATAAAAGTTAAACTTTATTATAAACTACAGTTTACGTACGATTATGTCTGAATGTGTTGGTGTTTTTGTGTTTTATGCAATAAATGCTGGTATCTGCATTTCGTTTGTGTATAAAAATGGCAAATGAATTGGGCATTGGAGAGTACGTTGGCTATAAAAATGTATCAATGAGATTTTTTTGCATATTTTTTATAGACAATTAATAATAAATTGCATAAATTGAACGATATGGTAGTTAAATTATTTGAACAATTACAAATAAATGTTGTTTTTTGCTCTTAATAGAGGTAATAAAATTAAAGGTCAAACAAGAATCAAAGTCGTTTGAAAATTTATTTTCAAAAAGGGGCTCTTCTTCTTTTCTACTATGTTGGTAATGCACGTTAACACATTTGCATTTTTTAAAAAGTGTTAAATATTGATAATATTTATTTTATTAGAAATTGCTTTGAAATTTTTTTTGATAAATTCGTTCTGGAAAAATTTTTTTTTTATTTTTATTTTTCTTTTAAATTTATTTTTATGCTTAATTTTGTTATTAATAAAATTATTCGTTTTACCATATATTTAACTAACCAAGCTCTTGTATAAAAATATTTTTGTAATACATTTTTTGTGTTAGTTTTTGTCCTCTTACCCATATACAGCAAACTTAAATGATATTTAAAAACGAAAAGTATATGAACCATTGGACAAATAAAATGAAAATATTATGAGTCTTTTTGCTTTGGAGTTAAGGTGTTTACAAGTGAGAACTTTTTTTTAAATTTTTAAGACAATTAAAATTTTGCTCAATATTGACTTGTTAGACAAAAAACGAATTAAATTGCCCATATATTAAATTTGGGTGATAAGTAAATATAAACAGAAGACAAAGCAAAATATATACATCATTTGTCCGCGTAAATCTTATTCCTTACTTCCTTAATATGCAAATTGACACACATGCTAAGGAGATTCTCCCATCGAATCCGCATAAGAGCTATAGAACTTTCAAGGTTAATACGTAAAGGGTAATTTTTTTAAGCTTACCTATAAAGCAAGATTAAGCATAAGTTAACTCTTTTTTAAGATACCCTTTAGTCATTTGGGTTTTGAAATCCCATTTGAAACGTAAACTTTTTTAACTCATAAAAATACCGGTGTAAACACCAACTTTAACTGGCAACAATATAGTATTTATTGCCAGGGCTAATAAAAAATGTCTAGAAATTTTTATAAAAGCATGCTAAAAGCCGTTTAAAACTGCAAAAAAAAGGCATGAAATAAAAAAAATCTAAATAAATTTAAGTAGTTTTATTTTGATAAATTTTGGTCGCATAGTACAAGCATTTGGTTTTAGACACATTCAAAAAAATTACAAAATTTTTTCGAATAAAAAGCCCATAAGTCTATAAAACAATTCACGGACAGACCGTCAAAAAAGGCAATTTATAGCATGGTAGGCTAGAAATAGCGTTTTTACAAAATAATAGCAAACATGACATTAAGGGGGCATATGCCATTTTTAGCCTGCCCTGTCTTTTTCTTATTTATATGTCACAAAAGCTATACGACGGTAAGGATGATATACCGTACGATCTTTTCATTGGCTTTTTGGACACTTTTAGCCTCAATTTACTGTTGTTTACTTAACTAAAAGTGCGAATAATAACAAGTCTATTAGCTAAAAAAAGAGAGAAGCAGGTGTAGTTTTAGCAATTATAGTAAAAGTGTGAGATGCCGTTGAATTGTGTATTTGTAGAAACCAAAAATTTTTTTGTATTAAAGTTTTTTTTTAAAACTAAGGGACAAGTTACTTTTGATCCTTTCAACATCATTTTAAAAAGACTTGTTTTAGTAAAACTTCTGTTCTTATAAAAAAAGGATTCATTAGCAAAGACATTTATAACTTTTCTTCTGTTATTAACTTTGTTAGACAATTAAAGTATAAGTTTAAATAATAAACCAAACTAAAGCAATGTTTTTTGTGTTGTAGAGTTAAATTATCAAAAAGTAACCACAAATTTATAAAGTTAAATCTTAAAAAAGTTTTACACCTAATGAACCAGAATCCAAATGCATTTGTAATAAAAACCAGTAGAAAAACACTGGCTGTAACTGCAAGGCTTCACGAAAGCTTGTTACATAATTCTAAGTTAAGTGTAAGTTTAAGTCGTCATTAAGTACACTCAATTAAATCATTCTAATTAAATATTTTTACTATTTTATTTGAAACAAGTTTTAAGTTTTTTCTTTGCGAATATCGTTTTTTTTCTAATTTATCTGATTAGCCAAGTTTAAAAAAGAATTATTAAGGATAATTTTGTTAAATCCATTATTTGTTTTGTTTCTTTTATTTATGGAAACATGACAGACATAAACTAACAACATTCCTTCGTCCGATATTTGTTGTCATATGAACTTAGTGCTGACATAAATATTTCATAACAAAATGGGTTGTGCAACAAATGGTAGTGACACAGACATACAAACATATTGACGTCTTTGTTGTAAGCATATGGACACATATCAGAACAATGCAAATATTCGTACGCACTTGAAAACATTGATGCATGTGACATATTGTTAGTAAATATGTAATTTGCTATAGTAAAATGACATAACCAAACCAAAGATGAAGGAAGGAAAAAAACATCAAGTAATGGTTTAAAGAAATGCTTTTTTAAAAATATTATGTGTTTAGGTGTTTATCAAAAAAAAATTTTTTAATATAAAGCAGACTTAAAATGCTTTTAAAAACCAATTTTAATTTAAAATTTTATTTTGGATATGCCCCTTGGTTTTTAAAAAAAAATTATTACAAGTTTTAAAATCAAAATTTTCACTGTTGCCAGAAAATATACAAAGTTGATTTCAATTAAGAAATTTGCTCCTATTTTATTCAATTAAAAATTTTAATTAAAATGGAACAAATTTATTAATCAACTTTTTAGCTGATTTAATATTGGTTAAATTATCATAAATTTAAAGAAAAATTTTATTTACTTATATTTCTGATTAATTTTATTTCACATATTACTTAATATTTTTATGCTTAAATAAGTTTAGTTTAATTTACAAAGTTAAAACTTATTTTAGTTTACATTACCAGTCTCAACAGCGACTCGAATTTAGGACCTACCTTATGGATGCAAGACCTATGCTCTATCTACTCAACCAACAAAGCATTCCGCTTTTAAGAGAAACGAAAAAGATTAAGTAATAACCAAAACAAAAAGGATATAAAAAAATTTTTTTTGACTCAATCGAGCACTTAATCTGACAGTTTATTAGACTGTAACTACTAGACTACAGAGATATTGCATTTTCGACGTTTAAATTCTTTTTTAATACCATGTTTAGGGTGACCATTCGTATTGATTGTATCAGTACAAATACTGAATTTTATTTGGTGTACTGAATAAAAAATTATGTACTAAAATGTACTGGTTTTAAAAGTACTGATTGTACTGACTTTTCAAGTTTGTTTGATATTTAAAAAAAATTTCTACAGCAAATTTATTAAATTAGAATGTGTTTATAAATTATTTTTATTTAAAATCTAGCTTTTAGTTGATTGATTAATTTAAAAATTATTATAAATTTTTTTGAAAATTTATTTTTTATATGACCTGTTCCTTAATTACAAGAATACAGACACCCAGACGGACGGACAGACATACTTTAATTCACCCAGGAAATGGTGATTTCGATTCAATCGCTATAACTGAAACTGGTTCTTAGACTGTAAAACTAAAAGGCGTACTGATTTCGATCCAGAAATAAATGATCTCCCTAACCATGTTACAACTTTAGTTTACAATAGGTCCGTCTGCGTACTTTTCCAGTGGCAAGTACTCAGTAAATTTTTTTGGGAGAGTAAGACCAGTTTTACTCTGTCGGCTAAAAATATATCAAAAAGTACACAGACAGTATCCAGTAAAATCTTGCAAGAAAACAGCTTATAGTTGTGTAAACAATTCAAATTACAAAGCAAAAGAATTTTAGCATATGGGCATTTCCATGTCATCGTACGTGACATTTGTACGCCTACAAAGTGGTGTAGATTTTTCAAAAAGAGTGATAACTGAAAAACTGTTTCGTCAATATGTTACATTTAGAGGGTACTACAATCTAAAAAAAAAAATCATGACTTTGAAAACCTTGCCGGCCAAAATATCGGGCGAAAAAGATGCATATCGTACGTGACAAAAAACGGAAGTGATGTCGATGTGCATGCACATATATACGAAAATCTGCGAATTGTAAAAGTTTTTTTCCTTTCTTTAAGTTCTTACACCAAGCCAAATATTTTTCCTTGATAATCCATAATTTTTAAATAAAAAAAGATTTTTAGATGATTTTGTTACGAACAAATCTTAATATCGTTCGTGACATACCGTATGTGACAGATTTTTCTCTTATAGTATTTGTCTGAAAAAAATATGTTTTTTTAATATATGTATACATAAAAAATTTAAAAAGAATTAAAAAATGTTTATTCGGTGATAATAGCAATAAAAACAATAAAAGGTTAATTTCATTTCTTACTTTACACTATGTACTTGGGCGCTGCCACTTAATTATTAAATTTTAATTTTTTCTCTTACTGAACACGCAGTTCGAGACACATTTATATACTGACTATCATTATAAGTAAACGAATGAAGTTTTCTTATTTTTGGGATGGGCTGGACATTTTGACATTTTTCATAGAGATGAGCAGAAAACCCTTCAATCTCTTCGGTAGCAACATAAAACAAATTAACTTTTTCCACACATTTATGAGCACATTCATAAAATGAGAAAGCATCTGGCAAGATTAATTTATTTGCTTTTACAATTTGCCAGACCTTTCTTTTAACAGTAGCACCTACTCCATCAACTGCACCTTTACCATGTGATGTGGCAAAGAAGTTCCATTTTAAATGTTGGCAGCTAAATTTGTTTACAAAAGAGGGAATACTTTTTAAAATGAATTTGTTTTTAAATTGAGCGCTACTCCAATCAGAAAATATGTATATAGACGATATATCTTCATATTGTTCGCTTATTTCAAGTATAGTTTTTGTAATAAAATAGTAAACATCAAACTTATTGTGTGTTAATCTGTCGTTAATTATTTTTTTTGTCTTTTTTGGCTGCATCTGCGAACTTTTTTCGATAGATATGTTGTCATTCAGCCTCCTTTTTCCGGTACTTCTTTATTTGTTCTTCGTTTTTCTTCAAGTCCTCCCTCCATTTCTTTGTAGTCTCATAGCTATTTTTACTTATCTTAATAAAATATTTATAATTATAAAGGAATTTGAAAGTATTAAATTGAATTGTGTTACTTACAATATCGTATGCTACAAACTTTAAAAGACTATAAAATTTTTATTGCATCAAATTTAAAAAAAAAATCGATCAATATTTGTTTGCGAGATTTATTTTGCTTTGCACTTTTATTTTTAAATACTTGCGACCGGTCGAATTCAAATGATGACGACAAATAACGTTTTTGCATTACGTACGTGACATTAGAATATCATTCAAAGCAAACTATAAAAAATACCGCTATTCGAACTCTAAATTTTTAATTTCATAATGGATCTTGGCTATTGATGTTGTAACGTTATTTTTAAAGTATAATTGGAATATTACAATTACCCAAATTTAGCCACTAGTTAAGAGAAAATAGTTAATTTCAAATTCTGGAATTTGAACAAAGAGATTATCAGTTTAATCTGCTATTTTTGCTCTTTTAAAATTATAATTAGCTATAAATACTTTTACATAATAAAATTTAAGTGTTTTATTGCTCTTTGGTATATTTAAAAAAAAGTTGCGATGACTTTTATTTTTCCAGCCGTGGTTGACATATTCATGGAAATGCCCATATGTGTACGCGGTAAACTATTTGTATATTTGGACGTTTCTGGCACGAAGTAATATGTTATGTTTATTATAATTTTTTATAAACGTTAAAAATCAACACAATTCTAACTATTGTTAAATTTCAATTTTTATTTTCATTTCCCAAAAATTATTTCATTCAATTAGTAAATAAAAACAGCTGTTCAAACTAGTTGCAAAATCTTGCAAGAAGAAATTTCTTCAGTAACATTTTGCAAGTTCTCTAACTTTCAACTGTCAAAAAATACTCTTTTTGGCTCTCTCGCTGCAAGAGATTTGGGGTACGCAGACAACATTTTGCAAGATTTTGTAACATTTTGCATAAAATGATGCAAAATATGTGTACGCAGACAGACCTAATTATATTAGCGTTTATGTTTGTTTATTAAATTTTTGTGTACTAAACTTTAAATGTGTCGCTTACTTGCAAAAACGAGGGTACAAAGCGTTAAACTACAAAATATTACCACTATTTTTAAAGAGTATTTATACTCGTATCACTAGTTAAATTTATATTCAAAATATTAGTTAAAAAACGTTTTGGTTGTTTAAAAAGTTCGTTAATTGAACAAAATATAGAAATAATATTTTTTGTCTCCCTTTTATAAAGTTCCAAATGCATAAAATATGTACATGCACATGTAAAGTTGACAACATGAATATTGAACTGGAATGTTTGAAAAGAACTTAACAAAAAATTATAAATAAAAATTTAAACGAAATAGGGAAACCAAGAAACATTCTTATTAAGTTTTATTTTAAGAAAAAAATGGAAAATCCAGACAAAAACGCACACAAATATAAACTTTAAAAATATTTATTTTGATAGCATATCACATGCTTTATACTCAACTTTTTTCTTTCTTCTTTTTTCCAAACAGCACTTTACAATCAGCAAGAAGACATCAAATTTCGCCTTGATAACATTGACAACAGAAATCGAATTTACCTGATTCATACCATCAGCAGTAACTTTAACACTTTGCGAAACAAAATCAAGAATTAAGAAAATATAAGCGAAGAAAAGGGTAGAACAACCAATTGCATAGAAGTCATTTGGTTACACAATTTTTTTCTTCATATAAAAATAAATACATACTACTAAGAATTTAATAATTCTGCCTGGAAGTATACAAAAAAATATCACAAACAATATATAAATGAACGCAACATCAATACAAACGAATACATTTATATGTTTGTGAGTTTATTTGGCGAAGAAATTTTTAACTCCTTTCACTAACGTTCCTATTTGTTCTAAGCATTTGTGTGTGTGTGTGCATGAGTGTGTGTGCGGGTAAAGAAGCACACGGACAGTAAAGTGGCATAAATAAAACAGGGCAAACGTTGTAAATAAGCTATAGTCTTATTACATGCAAAAGTAACAACTAACAAAGATTCAAACATACTTTAAATAGTTCTACTTCTGTATCTTATAAATACGCAATACTCTGTGATTTATGGTGTCATATAACGAGAAGCGGCAATAACAATAAAAATAAAACTAAGAAACATTTTTACATATCTTACTCGTTTGTATAAAAAGAAAAACGCCTCCGGATATTTAAGATAGTTCTTGTGTGCTTTATTTTAGCTCTTTTGTGCGTTGAAACCAATTTCAAGTATATTGGAAAATTTTAAATAATTTTAAAAGGGCATTTAACAACACTTTATAAACACACATTCAAAAGAAAAAAAATATGGATGCCGAATCAGAAGGAGTTCAACCAATGCAAGCAGCAAATGCTGCTTCAGATCCTGAAAATGATTTAGCTGCTCGTCGTCGCCAGTTTATGTCACAGCCATCTACATTGGCCTCAAGGCGTCAACAAGCCGTGTGTGTGCGTCGTGCCCATAAAATGTATGGCAGTTCGAAAAATCCAAATATTGTACTTGATGGCCTTAATATGACAGTACAAAAGGGTTCCATGTAAGTAGGAAATACATATAAATATATTGTAAAATTTTTAAAAAAAAAACTATTGAATACAATTAAAATGAAAACTTAAACATAATTAAAGTTTAAAAATTTAAATTAAAACAGAAATAATTTTTCTTTATATAAAACGTTAGTAAAGAGTATTTAACTAAAAGCAATTTTATAAAAAGGGTGTAACCAAAATAACTCTTGTGGCCATATTGTGGGGAAATAAGCATATCTTTGTTTAAATAATACGCATTCAGAGATATCATTGCCAGCAAAATCGATATGAGTTTTCATATTAAATGCTGATGGCCATTAAGTTTGTATTGAAATTTAATAGGGGTCCCTATTGTTTTTTGCTTAAATTTTGCAAAGTTTACTTATACATTTTAACAGAAGAAAGTTAAACTAGTAAAGCTAAAGTATTCTTTACGTTTAACAACATATTGTTCTCTACAGCTTTTAGTATTTTTAAAAGTTTGTGATAAAAGAGGGTCACGAGTTTTTTTAAACAGGGCAAAGTATTATGTACGAAAGGGGTGTTCACATTGAACACATTATATTTAGATTTGATTAAATTAAATATAAATTGAAGCATTTAAATCTAAAGTCAAATTTAAAGATGTGTAAAGAAAATTTTTATTGAAACAAAACAGTCTTAAGAACAGCATTTGGAATTAAGTAATGAAAAGGTTTTTTATTGAACTAAATATTTTAAAATCTGTATTACACTAAATCAAATTTTTTTAATAATTATTTTTAAACGTTGTACTGATGGTGTCATTAAACAAATAAATTTGTTTAAAATTAATTTTTTTTATATTTTTGCTGACCCTAAAGGTCAGTCAATTTTCAAGTAAATCTTTAATTAAACTTTCATTAATAAGATAAAATTGCAAATAAATTTAAGCAATTCGATTTAATCATGTTTTATACATTCATCATAATATAACAAAACATCTTCTATATAATTATTTACATTCAACAGTTATTTTGATAAATTTATCATGTGTTTTCTAAGAAACAAATGCGCAAGCCAGCATATAATTAAAAAAATAACTTTGATTTGTTTTTAATAACGATAGATTGGTTAAATAATTATTAAATAATTAGGTATAAACTACATTAATTTGAAGGTTCTTTGTTTACATAAATTGGCTGTGTCTTTTTAAGTTTTCTAAATTATTCTATAAGCACTCATAAGAATTTTTATAAATAAATCAGTTTTAAGCCACAAAAAAAAAATAAAAAATAATTGATGATTTTCTGGCAAAGATTTATTAGACTTTGTCGTAGATGTGACATAGTGGCCTTAAACCTCGGAGTATATTACCACTGCCCTATTTGGTTGGTAATCTGAACAAGTAATCATCGTTTGTCCATTATTCAAAGTGAAAATTTTGGGCAAATAAATCCAATTAATTATATTTTATTTTTATTAATTTTAAATATTTAAAAAACATCTTTGACAGAATAATTCGCATTTTTGTATGACAAATAAAAATGTCACTCCCGCTAAAATTTGGTGTTTTAAGTAAACAAATATTTGTTTGTAGGAAATAAGTTTTAAGTACAATAAAAACACTTAAAGTGGTTTAGTCTTTTACTTTCTATGGTATAAATCCAAAATACTTTAAAACTTAAATTTATAGGGACACACCCATCGCAGTCTTTAAGTACAAATTCTGAGTAGAAATCATATATTTTTAGTATCCACATATTATTTAACACCTTACTTTTTTTTATTAAAAATTTTTTTTTTTTGACATACGTCACAGTAGAGTGGCCCATATACATATAATTAATCTCATAAACTTACACTGTGTGTAATTTTTTAAGTCATGGAAAAATAACCATATTCGGACATCACCACGTGAAAGAAGACCAAAAAAGAAAAGACCCGTGTCTCCCAGTTTTGCCCAAAGTCATGCACTTTTTTTGTTATGGGCCCCCAAAGATTTGGGGCCTTTTTGCCATTTTTGCAAAAAGTGATAATTTTCTCAGGCCCATATCTTGCAAACCGTTCGGAATTTTAATTTACTCTTTGAGGCAAAGTTGTAGCCCTTTTTAAAAGGAACAAAAGTAATGAACATAAAAAATTAAAAAAAAAATAATTTTAAACCAAAATCGCAAAAAACTTTAAAAAATTCAAATTTTTTTTACCTTTTTTCCGCTGTTCAGGTCCATAGGTAGCAAACCGTTCAAAATTCAAGGAAACAGTCAACTATAAAAATTTACCTAACATCCCAATAAACAACTCTTTAGAACATATAAACTTCCTAGGAATGATTCTTAACACCGTTTAGGTAGCCGCAAAAGTTAAAAATTTTACGAAAATTTTTGAATTTTATTTGTTTTTTATTTTCTTCAACATTGAGATACTGTGCTGTCTACTACAAAAAAAATAATAAAAAAAAATATTCGTTGATGACCCTGGACTTGCAAATCGTGCTCTCTTAAGTTGAGGGTCCAAATCGTCGTCCGAATCTGACGCTGATTCAGAACTTATGGTGTCCACAGGCATGTTGCTTCCAGACTGCCTTCCATCATTAGCTTTTTCTTTTTCACATACCTTATTAACATCATAGAGGGTAATCTTGTGACTCCACCAACATACCTGATATGAATTAGAAAAGAAATCAAAAATAATGCAAGACCATGCATCAATAAAATTGATATTACCTCTGCAAGCAATGCGTCGAATTTTTTGCCTTTGTACCGTTTTTCCATGGGCATTGTGGTTTGATGGAACCGTTCTCCTTGCTTACCGGATTTGGTAGGGAGTTCTTTAATAAAGTCGTCAGAATGAAAATGAAGAAAATGCAGCTTTAATGTCATCAATATGCCGATTTTCTCAAAATAATGCAGCATTTCTTTCACCCATTCTCTTGCTTGCGGTTCCGCGTCTCGATCTCCTCCCAAGACTCTGGTGCATACACGCTGAAGGTTAACCCGTGCCATTGAATGATTTTCATCAAGCAATGAATCAAATTTGCTCTTGAGTAGCTTTCTAATGTCAGGGCCATTAAGTACGCCTATTAAATGACGACAAATATAAGGGCAGAAAAGAAAACATTAACATAGTGTAAGTAGCTATAGTACAACGAATTGAACAAAAAATCGTTCTTAATTTACTGCAATACCTTTTTTAATTTTGTCATCGCTACGCTTTGAAAAAACGCTTTTCAAATAGTCGAATGCGCTTGAACAATTAACAACGGCCACTTCAATGAATTTTTTAACAATTCCTAATTTGATATGGAGCGGTGGCAACAAGATGTCTTGAGTGTTGTCAATTAGAGGTGCATTCTTAAGTCTATGTTGTTTCATTTGTTCCTGCACACTTCCTCTTTGGCTCCATGAATTACATTGGAATTGATTTACAGGTGAGCGCAAATCCCAATTACAAAGAAAATAAAAGAATTTCAGAAAGCCGCCCTTATCGATGATTCCATGCAAAATATTGATGACCTTCAAATCACAGCAAATCTTCCATTTATTTTCGTAGCATTTGATTTTTATAAGTTATTAGTTTTGGTCCATCTCTTCCCTGTTGGGGCTCATAGTCGGTATCAAATCGATCTCGATTAGTAACACCACTTGCTGTAGTCATTTCTGTAAATTCTGTCCTACGATCTGGAGTTTGCGGCCTTGGGAATACAAAATTTTCATGTGCAAGCACTGGTAGTGTGGCTGTTACAGTTGCTTTATAAATTTTGTTCTTCTCATCATGTCTTTTTAGGCAAGATGTGTAATTTACGCATGCATAGGAACTGGTTGCATCATGATCACCTGGGCGATTAATCCAGTTTACCGGCATACAATATTTCATACTATGTTTGCCTCCATTCAACGATGCTATGAGATTATTATAACATTGGCGACACACTGCGTTAGGTGTGTAATTTTCACCGGTCAAATCTATTTCGTCCAAAAATAACTTATATGCTCTTTTAAATTCACCTGTTAAAAGATTCTTTTCCTTTTGAAATCTTGTAGAATTATTTTTTCTGATTTGATGACCGCAAATGTAGCAAAAGAAATAAATATTTTTACACTGCATATTGAAATTGTCAGTTGCCAATGTTGTGTGCGAATTATGCTGTAGGACTTTCTCTATAACTTTCACCGCTGAGATCTTGTTGACGTCGCGCTGTGTAATGCCTCGATGTGGAAGTCGCTTTTATATTGTGATCTGCGTTCCTTGATGCGTGTGCGGTCGGTGCGTGATCGCGTGAGCTGTTTACTGAAATCTTAGGTAAATTTTTGTAGTTGATTTCTTGATAAGTTTGGGTGCAATAATTTCTTCTTTTTAAATTTATCCAATTGCTATTTTATTTTGGATTGTCCTTTCTTATTACAAAAATAGGTAGTAGGTACATGGGTAATTTATTGGTGGTATAAACAATCATTATTAAAAAGTAATAACAAAGCAATAAAAAAAGTTTGTACATAATATAATTAAAGGCCGTTAACGATCATTATTGCGATTTGTGTATGATGTATTTTGTTGTTTAGGGTTTCCTGCAATTTTAAAGTTTGCCTACCTGTTTAGGTTGCAAGACTTTTCGCGGCTATCTCACTTGCATATACACATATTTATATGCACAAGAGTTCTCTATTACACTAAAGACAGATACAATATATGTTATTAAGGCAATTTGATTAAACGTAAGGAAGAGATAACTTCATAACTACATGTATGTACATACACACATTTTGGGGGAAATTTTTAACTTTTGCGGCTACCTAAGCGTTACCTAAACGGTGTTAAGAATCATTCCTAGGAAGTTTATATGTTCTTAAGAGTTGTTTATTGGGATGTTAGGTAAATTTTTGTAGTTGACTGTTTCCTTGAATTTTGAACGGTTTGCTACCTATGGACCTGAACAGGGGAAAAAAGGTAAAAAAAATTTGAATTTTTTAAAGTTTTTTGCGATTTTGGTTTAAAATTATTTTTTTTTTAATTTTTTATGTTCATTACTTTTGTTCCTTTTAAAAAGGGCTACAACTTTGCCTCAAAGAGTAAATTAAAATTCCGAACGGTTTGCAAGATATGGGCCTGAGAAAATTATCACTTTTTGCAAAAATGGCAAAAAGGCCCCAAATCTTTGGGGGCCCATAACAAAAAAAGTGCATGACTTTGGGCAAAACTGGGAGACACGGGTCTTTTCTTTTTTGGTCTTCTTTCACGTAGTGATGTCCGAATATGGTTATTTTTTTTCGTGTTGCACTGTGTTATCAAATAGGTGCGTATTTTTTAAGGTGAGCACTAAACAAACAAATTAACAGAAATATGTTTTGAATTAAAAAAAAAAAAACACTTTTAAACATTTGTAAGTTATATACTTTTATCAAAAGTAATGGTTGTTATCATCATCCCACGCTCTAAGAATCTGTTAAAAGGAAAAAAATTACGATATTTTTAGTCATAATAAAGTTAAAACATTGAAATAGTTCAATATCATTTTAAATATCAACAAAAGTTAACCTTGAATGTTAATGAAAAAAATTATTCAAAAAAATGGTAAATAAAATAAATTTTTCATAATTGTATAACGGTTGAGTGGGCAAAGTAACAAAATATTTACGTAGAAAAACTCCATTACGCTGACAGAGCTAAAAGCAAATAAACCTTTTGATTTATAAAAAATGTCACTGTAAGCTCTATTAAGTTTTTAAAGCCAGAAATAAACTTTAAGTAATTCAAATGGATATTTTGGTACCTTTCTGGGTAAAATATGAATATGTTAGGCTCCTAAGGGCCCCTTGAATTTAAAGTAGAGAAGACTTAATTAAATTTTGTTAATTACGGTGATGCTCAAATAAAAATATAAGCAGACAATTAAATGAATTAATAAATGGCACCAATTAATACATTAAATCACAACAACAATGAAGACATTAAAACAAAATGTGTGTTTTTAAGAAATTAAAGAAGCAGCATAGAGCAAGAGACACACATACATGTGTACATACACACATACAAAACAATATGAAGAGAATAAATAAAATACGTTTCTTTAATAGTTATTAGACCAAAACACGTCAGCAGATAGTTTCAGACAACCAAACAGATGATTTTTAATTTTATTTTTTTTTACTTTGAAGTTCTCTCTAAGTAGCGGTTACTTGATTTTGTTAGCTGTTCACAGCTTTTACCAACAACAGCCAGCAGCAGTAACAAGAGCTGAGTTGTCTTTGTAGCTCAGTCTTAATAAATTAGGTCAATGTCAGCTAATGGTCTTAATAAATTTTGTTGTTAACAAAGATGAAAATATAAAAAGCAAAGAAACAGAATAAAACAAATGCAAACATAAATCCGATACTGACAAACCAAAAAACAACAAAAAAAATTAATATTTGTGCTACAGCTGTGTTTACATTTATGCGTTTCTTTTCGATGTGCTTATGAAAATCATCACCATTAAACATACCCTACACGAAAAAATTATTCATTAAACTTGAAATTTATTTAAAAAAATTAAGAGGATAAGAATTAGCCATTTCTAATTTAAAATAGCATTTTTTTAATATTTATTGAAATCGATTACAAAAACACAGTTAATATAATTTTTTGTTGTATGTTGATTTGGCCAATGTTTAAGTTTGTGTTTTTTATATAATTTATTTTTATATTTATTTAAAATATAACAATTTTTTTTCTTAACCAAAAAATAACTAGATTAATACCATCAAGACGGTGTGCTTCTCTTGGTTCTCCGATGTTTTCTTGTAGCAGATTTTTGCTTTGAAAATTTAAAAATAATTTTTTTTTGCGGACTGTGATTTCTAATTCAATTTCAGAATTTTCTAATTCGTTTTCAGAAATGTCTGACTAAACCAATAACATATAAATTTAGTTTCAAAAAATTCTAGCAACATTCCTAGAAAAAAATTCTGAAACGAAATTGAAAATTCTGAAGCGCAAATAGAAAGTTCTGAAATCATATAGAACGCTCTGAAATATATAATTTGAAATGGTGTGGTTTGAAAGTAAAACAATTAATGTACGTTGTTCAAGAAGATATAAGGTTTTTTCATTAAAACGAAATTTTAACCCTTTTTTTGCCGGAATGAAAAAAGGTGCTTAATTAGTTCTGTTCGCATTAAAGCTTCACTTCCACAAATAACCTTAAACTTTTTCACTTCAATAAAAATTCTACTCAGAAAAAATATAAATTTTGTATGTAGTGTAGGGTAGTATATGGTAGACTTTGGCCAACTTAAATCTTTATACCTAAAACAAAAATTATTTACTACAAATAAAAGTTATTTAAGTGCAAATGGTCATAACAAATAAAACATACGAAACTGTAAAAAACAAATTTTTAACTAAATGAAAAGGTCATTTGTGCTTCATGATTTTTTTATTTTTAAAACAAATGTACCAGTAATTGTAACAGAAATGAAATTGCAATATTGCATGAGTATTTAACCAAGTTTCATGCTGTTCACATCAAACAGAAACACGCAAATTGCAAATTATTGCACTTGAACTAATACACTACGATTTATAATTGACTAAACGGTGGACAGGCAGACAGATGGTCAGAAAAATGTACATATGAATGGTAATGTTTGTATGTAAATCATACCAAAACCACCAAGCGGTCTGGCTTTGCTACATGGTACTAGTACTAGTTTTAAACAAATTAAGTTGGTTTTTATCTTTTTTTAGTTCTAATGAGTCATGCAGCCTGCAAGTTTACAAGAACTAGTATTAACTTTTGCACTTGAGATTTTTTTATCTGCAACTTGATTGTTTGGCTGACTTGTGACGTTTTGTTAATTACTAGAAGCTGATATTTATTATACTCGTTTACCTTATTCATTGCCAAACAATTATTATCTCGTTGCGTCTATCAAGTTCACTGTAAGGAAAGAGAAGAGTGAAATTTTTAAATGGTTTTTTATTTTATTTTCTTACTTTATCATTTACATTTATTTTGCTTTTGTTTTGTTTTCCTTTTTTTTGTTTAGACAACAATTTGTGTTTTGTTATCGTTTGCATTTTTTTTTTCGTTTTTAGTTTGAAGTGTCTAAAATCGTAAACAAATTGTCTAGCTGACGTTAACGCCTTATTAACTTGACCATGAAAATTTTTAATATTTTAAGCTTGTTTAGGTTTCAATATGGATCATGTTGTTATTGTTTTTACCTAAGTAGATAATTTTTTGTTGTTGTTGTGGTTGTTGCTATATATTTGTTGTTAGCGACACGCGAGTTTTCTCACATCTTTTTCTTCTTTAATTCTCTGCCTTTAAGGTGTTGGCAGTTGTTTGTTAAAAGTTTTTACACACGCACATACACCTTTGTTTTGTTGTTTTTGAAATTTTTTTTTAATATTTTGGCGTTGGAGGTAAAAGTTTATCATATTAACTTGTTAGGTTTGAATTTCATAGTCAGTCATCTAGTTAGACCTTAAACTATTTATGTTTGTAAACTTCTAAGTAAACTGGTTCTAGGATAAAATCTACCCATCTACTGGTCGAAAAACAATAAACTTTAATTGTGTTAAAACTGCGAAAAATGCTTGTTTATGGCTTGAAATTATTTGCTTTATTTTAACATCTGCTAAATTTTTTTTATTTCTTGGTATAGATTTTTAAATTAATTGTTGAATATTTTGATCATTTTGCGTTTTTTTTTGCTATTTAAGACAATTTATAGGTTAGTTTTGTAATTTTTTTTTTTTATTAAAAAAAATATGAAACAAGTAAGAGTGCTATATTCGGCTGTGCTGGTTCTTATATACCCTTCACATTGGTCTTTTAATTTACCCAGCGAGTTTAAAAGTCCATAGAAAACTTTACAAAATTTAAACGTTCGTATGAACAATAGAAATAGATGAAGATGAATAGAATAGTTGATGGTCGACAGTTATAAAAGTTTTCGACATTATTCATATTAAAAGGTTAATAAAAGTTGTTAATTTTTATGGGATGTTCTAGTCCCCCTGCTTCTCTCAAACTTTTTTTCCAAAATGTATGAGTTATTTGATTATTACTTTTTGTAGAATATTCGAAGTAGATAGTTGTTATAGTTTCCCAGATGTACCGTATCGAAAATTTCATAAAAATTGTTAGTTTGTAAGAGAACTACCCCTTCCCCTGCCCCTGCTCCTGACACCACCCAAAAAACTTTTTTCGAATAAAGTTTTTATTATCCTGTTACATTTTGCAAAACATTTGAAGTCAATTTCTGTTATAGTTTCCGAGATTTAGCGTATCGAAAATTTGATAAAAATCGTCAATTTATATGGGGGCTACCCCTTCTTCACCCCCCACTCAAAACGTGTTTTCTTTGAAGTGTAGGTCTTGCTGTCGAATTACTTTTTGTAGAGCATTTGATATCCGAGATATAGCGCATAAAATATTTTCCCAAATTTGTGCAATTGTAGGGAAAATACCCCTTCCCCTGATCTTATCTGAAAAAACTTTTTATATTAAATAGGTACCTTCTTTAGGAGTATCCGTGCCAAGTTTTGTGGCAAGAGTGAATATACTTACTGAGATATATAGGGATATATGCACGGATTTTGTCCTAAAAAAATGGGCTTCTTTGGGTTTTCGCTTGTATCTCGGTCAATAGTGAACCGATTTTGCTGATTTTAAATAGCGATTGTCTCCAGGATATTTCTAATAGTTTGGCACCAATACCTGGTCCGTATCTTTTTATTTGACTCCGGAAACTTGATTTCAACAGACGGACATGGCTATATTAACTTCCCTATCTATAAGGATCCAGAATATATATACTTTATGGGGTCGCAAATGAATAATAAAGAAATTACAAACGGAATGACAAACTGATATATACCCTTATCACTATTTGAAGGGCGTAATAATATTTGCTTAATAGGTTTCATTAGTTTTTTACCTTAAGAAATATATAAAACTACGTGAAAAAGCTAGAAATTTTTATATAAACAAACGCCATTTATCAATATGCTTTTCAGGAAATAACTTGGAATTAAACTAATGATTTTGTGTAGCAACTACGGTTTAAACTTAAGCGAGGGAAGAGATGAAAGTTTCATAATTATTACATTAGTGTTATTAAAAATTAATTTGTTAATTATTTTCATTAATTATTTTCTTAATTTATTGTTTTGTGTTACTATTGACGTTTATGTAAGAATTAAAATAATTTAATAAACTTTTGATATATAATTTCTGAATGAACATACATATGTACATATGATTATTAGCTAGAAAGTATTATTTAAACTTAATTTTCTTCTAAGAATGATTACAAGCAAATGTAGAAAACAGGTTAAAAGTCGCCAGAGATTTATTTGTATAATTGAAGTTGTTTAAGTTATAGTTTAACAAATACTAACAGCATAGCATTGTTTATGTATAACTTGAAGTTAACGATATTTATAAAATACCTTCTTAATTAAACTAACAAATTGCAAGCCGTTAGCTTAGAACTGTGCCTGTAAATACAAATATCTTGTTAGCTAGACAGTTGTCGAACTGAAAGGCTGTAATCTTTCTTTAACGACTTATGCAGACAAATACTTGCTGCAAAAGTTCAAATTTAAAATACATCAGTGTATTTGTATGACAAGTCCTTTTCTTTAATTGTAACATGTGTCAACAATTAAAATAAATTTGCGACAGTTGAAGTGCCACAACATATTACATGTCTATTCAATCATGTTTATCTATTTATATGTTTGAAAATTCAATTGAACACAAACAACGGAAGTAACAAACTGAGTAATTATTATTAAGCTTTACAACATTGTTATAAACAACAATATTAATTGAGATCCATTAGTCAAAAAAATATGCATCAAATAATTTAGGAATCTAAAACAATTATTTAAACTGAAAAACAAAACAAATATTAGACCAACAATATGTTTGATCCTTTTTATACATATGTACATTTGTTTAAATATTGTACATTTGCTAAAATATTGATTTCCACTACTAAATAAAATCAAGAGATATCTAATAAAATATGTTAAATAAACTAACTTAACTAAACAATACATTTATTGAAAAACAGAAACAGCGATCAATTAAATTTCAACAGAAATAAATATTTTTAAAACAAATATTTGAACTGACGTAAAAAGGCATTCTTATACTGTGTTGTTTGTATGAATTTCAGTTATTAATTATAATTTAATTTTAAAGCAATTAATTTCAGTAGCTTAAAACAAATGTAATAAAGATAATTTTCTATTCAATTACTTTTATTTATGTCTAACCCTTGTAATAGTGTTTTGTCCAGTAAATTGTGTAAGCATTTTAAACGTCATTTTAAGTTTTACATTAAAAAAAAATTCTATTTAATTCTCTATAATTTGTTATGACCTGCAATTTAAAAACAAAAACATAAGAATCTGTATAACAATTATTTAGGATTAAAGTGCTTATTTGTTTGTACACATGTATGTGTATAAATAAAGAATCTTTATATTATTAGACATTTCATATATAATTTTCTAACAAATTGTCATATATTAAGGTATTCTGCTTAAATAACTGAAATTTTCTAAAATACAAAAACAGATTTAAATTAATATCAACAAATGGTTTCTATGGTAATAGGATTTATTGAAAACAATTTTAAGGAAATGATGTGTTAAATATCAAAAGCAGTAGATTTAATAATATTTTATTTGATTTTAAATTGTTTATTGAAAAAAAGTACAAAGGAGTGTCAATAAAAACTTAAAAGCCGTTTACTGATGACAAATGTAATCTGTGACTATGAAAATAACAAGTGGATTTGATATCATCTCATTGAAATGTTCTACATAGAAACGTAAAACCTAGTCATATACCTGCAACATTACAATGTTTTTCCTTCTTTGGAAAGGGAAATATGTTTGAAAAAATTAAGGACAAATACTTTGCAATAATAAAAGAAAGCTTAAGTCTAATTTTTTCAGTTTTACAGAAGAGCAATTTCAACTTCTAAATAATTCTTTTTTTAAATTTTGCCATAATGTAAAAAGGACAACATTTTTTTAAGTCAAGAGATCTTATTACTTATAGTATGTAGCAACCTTTAACTTTTAATAACAAATATTTTTATATCTAAAAACTAATTTCTAAAATAATAATAATCTTAACTTCCACAAAAAAAATAATTATCGAATTTGTACTTAATTATTTAAACATGTGCTACAATTAAACTTTAAGTATTTTATTTAAACTTTGAATTCTGCTTGGTTTTACAAATCTCTAAAGGATAGCTGCTCATTTAACACATACTAACAGTCATTAATATTAGCTTTACAGATAATAAATAAATATTTCAAGTTTGAGCTTAGCCCTAAAATATTATGCTGAAATGAAAAAAACATTCAAATAATTCAGTTATATCTTAAATATGTTCGAAATTCTAAATGAGTAAAACAAATAAACCCTAAGATATGTTCAAATAAACTAATACGTTCTTAGGTTTGTTGTATGTGTGTGCGTATGTACACAGAAAGAAAACTCGCTTTCTAAAATCAAGAATTTCATTCTTGAATTCATCCAAAAACTTTTTAAGTACGATCCTTACTTACATTTTCTTAAATCAAGCCTATTCGGATTGCTTCAACAAATCAAGCAGAAAAAAGCTTGTTGTTTTAATATATTATTTTACATTTGAAAACAAAGTGTCTCGGTGGCCTAGAGGTAACGCGCTTGTACTGCAGTGCAGAAGTCCCTGGTTCGAATCTCAGCTTCGCTAAATACAAAAAATGAAATTTTTAAATTATAAATTAATTATAAAATAAAAATAAAATATAAAATTCTTCTTCTTTATTAAAGCTCCATAAGACAAAAAAATGACATTTCATTTTTCAAATAATCCCGTTTACGGCTTAAATCAATCTTTTTCACGCTTACATCAAGTACGGTTCCTTTTTTGGCTTAAATGTGGCTAAAAGTAAGAAATTCGTACTTGAAAAATTTTACTTGGAGTAAGAAATTTTGTACTTGATTTAAGAAAAGCCTTACTCATCGTACTTTTGACACCGCTATGGCTTGATTTAAGTAAAGTTTTCTTAGATAATTTTTTGTGTGTACGTATATGTATAAACCTAACACATGCAAATTTGTTTTAACAATAAAAATACCACAATGACACATACAAACACCTGTAAAGGATATAATTATACTTTTGACAATCGTGCATTTATGTTTTAATTTACAACATTCAAGCTTTTACTAAAATATAAAAGACAAATGTGCAAATGGATATACATAAGAGTGTGTGTGTTTATATGGGAAAGACAGACAAACGGGCAGGACATATAAATGAGCATAAGCAAATACAGAGATAAATTACTGGTTGAAGTCTTGTGTTACATATCAACTACTAAATTTAAGGGGTAAAATTGTGTTAATTGTTGTAATTGCTCAGTGAAATGTATACACGCACACACACCAACACTCACACATTAGAAAATATATACCCTGCAGGAAATGTCAATTGTGAATCACTAGAAATTCATTATTGACACTATTACTAGTACTATTGACAAGACTTAGCCCATGCAATGCTTTTTGCTATAGACATTTAACATTTGCGTGTCATTGAAAATCCACTACTGACATTGGCTCTATGAAAAAGGTAGTTCTTTTGGGGTCATATGTAGACATTTGAACCAGTGGTTTACTTTTTTTAGCAATTTTCGTCTACAGTTCTACTGACTAGCTATATCACTGGCAATGTGTTTTTGTCATTAAAAAAAATTATAAAATGTGTATATAAGTTACTTTTTGAGCACAACTAAAAAAATTAACAATTAATAAAGACCCATTAGTCGCTGATACACTTTTGCGTTTGAGTGCGACCTGTAGCTTTAATTTTTTACTGACAATTTTTTCTCTTTATTTATGCTATATATAAAACTGTAGACGTATTGTTGACAAAGCCGCCAAAGAGGTACCATAATTGTCGCCAAAGGCGTTGACATGGGGACACTTGTTCCCAGGTTTCCTTCAGGGTAATGATGCGCTCATGCTTCCTTTCACCGCATACAAACTTACATTCAACAATAAATAGAGACAAATTTTGTTTGTTCTATAAACAGTTACAATGCAACGGAATTGTGTTAAAGGAAAAGCAATTTTCTTAAATAATCAAACAAATTTAGAACATTTAATTTTTTTATATAAATTTAATGTCTAGATTTCTAAGTTTCAGACTCGGTAACATATTGTTTTTAGCTTAAATAAATGATCTTGGTCGGCTATTAATTTTAAATATAATTCTTTTGCGATTTTGAATACCTTACTTCAGATAATTGCTTTTATTTTATCAAAACAACATTCTGTTGCCATATTAAATAGTTAAAAAAAACTTCAGAAGAAACTTAAGCGCTTAATTAATTTATCAACCCATCAATTTCTAATGCCAAGTATTAAAATTCAATCTCGAAATTACAAAGTTCATAATCAAGTTCACAACAAGTTTTAATAAAGTCATTCATTCTATTTCCGGACCTAATAATAATAAGTTGCTTTTTTTGCATACAAACGTGTGTGAGTGTGTGTGTACTCGTTGTGTTATAAATGCTTTCCAAACAACACTCAATTGAGGTATAAACAAAACTAATGCCACTTTAATGATATGTTAAGAAGGAAAACTTAAATAAACCTTTAGTCAAACAAATAAACAACCAAATAATAGAATTACAAATACAGGCAAACACAACTACACAAACATTTTGCAAATTACATACATTTAGACTTGTACAGTTTACCACGCCCTGTATGCAAATATAATTTAATAAATGTAACAACTGTTATATAATAATTTATTAACTAAACTTTTTTTCTATCGAATTCTTAAGGTAAAAAATAAACATTTTGAATTTTTAATTTTAAAACTTTTAAGTTATGGATCATAAATTAAGGTAAAATTTAATAAGCTAAGATATACTTTTTCTTTTTTAAAGAGAAATTGTTTAAAGGGTGAATATGTACATATGAATATGTGATTAGTTCTACATACGTACATATATGTAAGATTATGTGACAAAAAATATATAAATATTTACAAACATTAATAAAAATGTGTAAATTTATGCAATAAACCTTTATATTGATTTTCTGTATATCAGGCATAAACAATTTTGTAGTGAACTTTAGTGACACGAGAACACTTAATCAAAATGTCAAAATACGTACGTAAATATAACCAAAATGCATTTCTATTTTACTAAGGAATAAGCTAGCATATCCCAGCAAACATTTGACAAAAAATTTTATATAAAGAGTAATTTACACAAAAAAAACTTAAGAAAATTTACGAAATGTTTAAAATTCTTTTGGCAAAAAATGTTTTTTCTTATATTCAAAGCAAATAAGCTATAAAAAATGAACGTTTTTAAGGTGTTAGTCTGATTAAGAATCTTTTTAATTAGACGTCTTGAAATGAAAAAAAATTGAGCACAAGTTAAGTGGGCAATAAGAATTGTCTCATTTGAAATGCCAACGATAATAAATTTGTTTAAGTCTTACACATGTTAGAAACGAAGATGTAAATAAAAAAACACAAGTGACCTTTAAACCTTATGTAACCGCTTATCAGTGTTTTATATAACATTGATAGTAAAAAGCTAAATATGTTTCTGAAGACGTCCGTACTTTACCAGCTAGCAATTCGTAAAAGGGAAATTTCTCATATAATTGCCCAAAACAACAAACAATACCTCATTAATTTTGTAAAAAAATTAACGAAATTTTTTTAAAATTTTTCTATAAGAAAAAATGGTTTTTCATAAAAATAAAATTTTTGATACAATTAAATTAATTTTATTTTAATAATAAGGCCCATTTCTAAAATATGATCTTAAATTAGAAACTCATTTCTAAAATATGATCTTAAATTAGAAGCTTTGTAAAGTTAAAATTTTTTAGGTCTATGTGCAGAAATTGTCTTTTTCAATGTCGACCTTTTATAAAATTGTTAAGAACGTATCATTTCTAGGAGTCATTGCCCTTTTTCAATTTTCAAATTTTAAATATTAAAAATATAAACCCAAATTCAAGCAAAAGTCACACCTGCCGAAATGGAATTTCCCAATATGGCAAGACAAAATTTTGAAGAAATAAATTTCTATCAACAATAATTTCTTCTGCTGACAAAGAACCGAATTTTAATCAATATTGTTGAGCAGGAAAAAACACAAGGGACCAAAAGAACTCAATCACTTTGGCCCCTTCCATTACAAGAAAAAACGTAACTTGAATAAAATATTTATACATAAAATTCAATTTCAAAAGAAAATAAGTAACTTTAATCATTATTTCGGTACGTAAGTCTGTACATGCGTATGATTTATAGAAAATAGTTAAATAACATAAGTTAAGCATAATAATTTGATGTTGTAGCAGCTGTTTTATTTTGCTTTCCCACCCACTCACTATACAATAAAAATTCTTTTATTTATGTGTATGTCAATTATTTTATTGGTTATAAAAATAAACATAAAGTAGATGTTTATGTACCCTAATCCAGGCATAAAGAAAGGAAGTACTGAAACTGGTAATTGAATAGTGTTTTTGTTATTTCTGCCAAAAATTTTCTTGTTGCTTTGTGACTTAATTTTCTGCTTTATTTTTATGACAAGTAACAAATGCTTAATAGTCACATACAAACACACATACATATACAGGCAAAGCCATATAAAAATAATTATTTGCTAAAATACACACAAGCACATAGTAAATTTGTACGTTAAAAGTTTGCGTTTCAATATGTTTACATTTGTAGTTATTTTTAACTAAAAACAGGTATATTGATAATAGTAAAAATAATGTCAGCCTCTTATTTCAGAAAGCCATATTGAGTTTTTTATTGTTATTAATAAAAGTTCGAGCATTAAATGTAAACGCCTAAGTTCCTTATGATAACAAGGTGCAACTTGTAATAAAATATTTAAACAAAAACAAATTTAAAATATAGTAATATACAAATTTCCAATAAAAGTTTGAAGGCATTCGATAGTGATTGAAATTTTAATATTTTAAATTCTTAATTGAGCTCCTATAGCAAAAAGCACAGATAAAGATTTGGTTCTCTTTAGAATGCAACAATTTTGAACCTTTCCATTTTATACTATATCATTCATTTGAAACTATATCTCAATGGACCCTCCGCTCACTTAAAAAACCAACAGATGGATAAATCTTCCTTAAAATGGAAAATTACCCTTAAAAAAATTGTCCAACTATTCGGGGACTACAGGTAGTATAATTAATATATTAAATAGTTAAGTGCTATAAATAGAAAGAGATAGACATCATTTGTTTTGTTCTTTAATAAATCTGTTCTTAAGAATTTGAACTAAAAACTGTCAATAATTTGCATAAAATGTATTTAGAACGCAAGTAAAAAATTTTATTTAAAATTACATTTAGTATCAGTAAAATTTTTTTATAAAATTTTTAGTTAAAAAAAAATAAAAAAATCTATTTTCCTAAAGGAAATAATGAAATTTTTTAAATATGCTTTTTGTACTTTTATATCGAAAAAAGTTTTATTTATGTAAATAAATGCAAAAATATAAAAACATTCTCATAAATTACTTTATGGGAACTCTATGCATACAAATATCTGTGTATGTATGTATATACATACATACAAATACATATATGTGTGTGTATGGAACATTTTTATTTCGGTTTGAGTTTCAATTGAGTTGGTGAGTTAAACTAAATTGAGTTTTTGCCTGTCTGGTCAACTAACATAAGCACACTCACAGCTTTTTATTTTTATGTCCACAGAACTCGCAAAGGAGAGGAAGCAAATAGTTATTTGTAGTGGTGGTTGAGGGTTAGCTGTAATTATGTTGACTGTAATTTTCAGCCACATACACACATAATCATTTGAAATTTGCATATACTGCGGATGATAAAAATAAATTTTTGTTTGATATTAGAATCATATAAACATGAAAAATAATTTGTTAAACAAAAAACATTTAAATAAAAAGTTAATAATCATCTATTTGTAGACACTCTTAAGTATATATTTGCGATACACGATATAGAATAAATACACTGGTTAATGTAAACATTGAAATATTGAAATATTTGTTTACAACGAAATTTTTTAAAATATATCCTTGTATGTTTGTATATCTTTGTATTATAATAACGATATATAAACAGACATAAGCACATACACACATACTTATTACTTACTTATACTTATTACTTTACTGCCACAAATTTTATATTTTGTTGTCACAAATAGTTATGAATTATTTGAATTTATTAGAAACATTTTTATATGAAAGTGGTAGTTTATAAAATCCCCATTTGTATTTTTAATAAAGAAGGTGGTCAAATTTTATTGAAAATAATTAACTAAAAATTTTTGTAGATTTGTGCTCATATTCGAAATAATTATAGTTGGTTTACTTAGGGCTTATTTGACCGATGTTTATGAAAAAATTGTCAAATAAGCCTTTAAAATTTCTACTATATATAATGTGAGTACCAGCATGTTAATGAGAGTAAAGTAATTTCATTAGAACTAGTATTACACGATGTATGAGACTGTATTGTCATGGCGTAATTTAAAAAAGACAAGCAAGAGCGAACCCCTCACATTGGCCTTTTTTAATATCTTGTGGGACGATATAACTTCTTTCCAAAATGTTAGTATTTAAACAAAATATCTATGCGGCATAATAAGGGTCGATTAAACACTTCATATAATTGCCCGTTTGTATGGTTTCCTCCACTCTCCTTGCTTCAAAATAATAATTTCTTTCCAAGATATCTCAATCAGACTGGAACTGAAAAGTTATAGCAAATGGAAGTCAATAGCTTCAATAATTACTACCATAGCATATAAACTTTTTTAATGGAATTTAACGGAAACTACCATTTTTCTTGATGCTCTCTTAAAAACAGTTTTCCCTAAAAGTGCCTGTGCAAATCCTGTGGCAATAGGGGCCATATATACTGACATATACATATAGGAATATAAGCATGGGTTTTTTCCCCATTTTTTTTAACCTCGCTGCGTAGTAACCAGATATCGCTGAATAAAAACAGCGATCTGATTAAAAGTATTTTTAAAAGTTATAATCAAAATGTGCTCTGTAGGATTTGGTTTGGCAGTGAAAATTTAATTTAAACACACGGGCACACGAACGGGCCAACATGGCTTAATCGGATTTTCTATATATAAGGATCAAAAATTATTACTTATATACCATGAGGTTTCGAATGAATACTGCAGAAGTAAAATGATGAATGGCATATTATACCCAATTCAAAGATTTTTTATAATTAAAAAATATTACTAATAAAATTCGTTTGAGTGTGGCTTTCGTAAATTGGACCTTTCCGGGAGCCCTGGTAAATTTTAAACCGACCGTTATGGAGCTTAGTACGGCAACTTATTTTTTTTATTTATTTTTTTTGTAGCAAGAGAATACTTATTTGGGGGCTATGTAAGAAAAGGGGCGATAACCAGCCCCTTAAATTTTTTTATCCACCAACCAAAAAACTTGATTTTGGCAAATTGAAATAAATATTTAAAAAAAAGTGAAACGCGCAATTAAATTATAAAAATACAAGAACAATTATAGAGATGAATGGACGGACATGCTTTATTCAATTTAATCAGTGATTTTTAGTCGATGGTGGTAGTTCAAGCGGATCTCATTCTTTAATTTTAAGGCGCTCCAAGCATCTGTACATACCTTTAACAACCATACCATGTATGTGGTGTGGGCGTAAAATAAAATAAATACTGGATGTATTTGTTGACAAAAATAATAATTAATTCTTTACAGTTGCATTTTCCAATTTTACTCTGTTCATAAAAGTATACAGTAATTTTCGCCTGTTTGTATTTGTTTGAGTAAACAATAGTTTTACTAACTGTTTCACTAAATACTTTAATCAAATTGAACGTGACTCGGCAAAAAATTTTTTAAAATCAAAATTCAATAGAAATAACCAAATAAATATATCAAAAAACAAAACTAATTAAACTGACAAAAATAAATAATATTTTTAGTAAATGTGTGGTGAAAAAATTGGGAATTTGTCCTTATCAGAATGAACAATGCAAGCAGCTTTTATGTTTGAAAAAGTGTGTTTGTGTGTGTGTGTGTGTGTTTGCTTGCGTTATTATTTTGTTGGAACTTTAATTGTTAAATTTGTATTTGTTTTTAAAATCTTTGTTATAATCCTGCAATTGTAAAGTTTCGCTAACAATAAAAATAACAAAAGCATCATATGAAATAACAATAAAAAAATATGTCAATTAGATTTTAATAACTTTTCTACTTAGAGGAGTGGTTAAGTGTGTCAATTTGAAGGATCTTTGATTTTTTTATATTCTTGCAGATAATTTTTTTTATTTCTTTTGAAAATGGAAAAAAAAAACTCAAACACACACGCGTGCACATACTTAACTTGTATAAAAAAAAAATAATAAAATTATAAAAGAATGAAATTTCCTGTTTGTCAATATTTTTTAGATTTTTAAGCTGCTTATTTATAAATATGATAATTGGTAATCTAACAAATTTGTTATGTTAAATGTTTTACAAATTTATTAAAATGTATCGCGTGTCACATCTCATATAAAACTTGAAAAAATTAAAAAAAAAAACAAATAAAAAAGCATTACAATCACTTAAGAGAACATTTGCAAAATTTGTGTTTAAAAATAATTTTTAACAATTCCTGTTAACATTTCTTTATTATTTTAGTTATTATTGTCGTGTATATTTGTTTAAGGGGCGAACCTAAAACATTATTACGGTTTTTATCAAACAAAAACATACATTCGAGGTTGTTTTACACTGATTATTAAAGAGCGATAACAGAAAGTAGAAACAAAATATGTTTACAAATTTAAAGATAAAAAAAAATTAAATAAATCAGCACGAAACTATGTATGTATGCATTTACACGAACACAAATGCAAACCTACATTTATACCATTTTTTAATGATGCTTAGTAAACTGTAAAAATACCGTTATTAACAGTTTAACACATGCATTACAGAGCTTACAATAAAAAAAAAACGAACAAAAGACAGAAATGAAAAGCGTTTTTTTTTATTTTCATGCACATTTTCATTTGTTCAAAATATAATTGTGGATAAAAAAACAATACAACTTATTAACCCTTTATCTTTGTTTAATTTTTTATATTTTAAAGGCAATTTTTTTCTTTACAAAACTGAAAGAATTTTTTTTTAAATCGTCAAGTATTTAATGATAAAAATTTGATGGCCACTACAAATCTTAACCAATTGTGTTTATTTTAGTTTGAAACAACTTTTTGTGTATTCAGAAAGTTTTAAAAAGGGTTAAATACTCATTTTATATTATTTTATTTTTTCTATTAAATGGTAATAAATAATATTTTATATTTTTATTTTAATGTTTGTTTGGCTTTTGATTTTAAATTCAATAATTTCATGACTTTTAACCATATTAACAGATAATTGAATAAGTATTGTTAAAAAAATGAGGATTTTTTTATTTTGAAAAGATTAACCAACATGAACACGACCTAAAATTTAAATAAATGTTCATTCATTTATTTGGCTTATATTTCGTTAAATTTTTTGCAATTAAAAAAACGGAAATGGAAAAATATATACAGATATTAAGCCCTGAATGCTTTAATTTTATAAACTAGTATTTACAATAATAAAAATTTATTAAAATTTTTTAACACCCTCATTAGAAAGGTATTTCCAAATGTTATATACAAAGCAACATAGAAATTTTTTTGAAATTATTTTAAAACTCCTTAATTGTTATACACATAATTAAAATATAAATTTTTGCATTTGCCGCTCATACTGTTAATGGTTATCTTATTTTAAATTTAAAACTTTTATCTTTGAAATATACCATTTTCAATGACTAATTTGAGGAAAAAAGTAATGTTTAATATATTTAAACGAAGTTCAGAAACATAACAGGTTTGTATTCTTCCTTAATAACCCTTTTATTTAAGGTGGTTTTTTGTTTTGCATTTAATTAAATTTAATTTAAGCTACTGAAACATTTATGAACCCTTTAAGTCTAAAATAAGTTCAGATTAACCCTTTGAGAGCTTAATTAAAATATGTAATAGGTGGTCATTATTTTGAAAATTATATAATAGAAATCGACCTTTTTTAACACATTAATTATTTGCTGGTAATGACCTAAGTTAGTAATTGTTGATATTATAATTTAAAGAGAGTAGATAATTATGTGATGGTATTTTATTAAAAAGTAAGGTTAACCTTTGCAATCGACCCTTAAAAAAGGACTCGTACTTAGCTTTTCGGAGCGAATTGTTATTTTTATAAAATAAAATAAAATAAAATAAAATAAAATTAAATAAAATAAAATAAAACAAAATAAAATAAAATAAAAAAAAAAATAAAATAAAATAAGAAATCTAAATATTTTTCAAATGGACTGGCATAAACGAGAAACTCGATTTTCTCTTCTGTGCTTTACAAGAATTTCAAAAATAGAATATTAAATTTTATAAATATTGCTATGACTCTTAATGTATGTATATTATAATTAGAAGAACGCCCTGTCTGCAACAGCATAGCTTTAATAATTATTTTACCTGACTTTTAACAAAATGATTTTATTTTTTGTTTAAAATTTTCAATGTCCTTTTAAAATATTCCAGTTTAACCATATTTTTTTTAACACGAATTTCAATTCTTACTTTTTTGTTTACATTGACACACATCAGTTGAATGCCAATTTGTAAAAGTGTCCCTTTAATAGGACTCTATTTAACTACTTTAATTGTCGTGCAATTAACTTAATGAGAATTCTACTTAATTCCAATTACTCTTAACGTTGCTTAACACATGCACAATTACAAAAGCAAAAATCACCAAACGTTAGTCCTTCTTCAGTGTTATTTTCACCTTCATTTAAAAATGAATAATTAACCGAACATTTTATCTGTTGTTCTGAGTCAGAAAGAATAATTTTATAAGCAGATTGACCATTTAGTTGTACAGGAAAGTAAAAATGAAATTATTGCAGTCAATAAAAGTAATTTTATTCTTTCCAAAATAGTTATTCTCTTAAACCTGGCGTCAGTAAATGCATTAACGTAAATAACAACTTATATTAGTTTGTACAAATTTTGTTGTTAAAGGTAGTGGTGGATTTCTTTTAAATGTTAAATAAGATAATACAAATTTACTTGTCATTTAAACAACAATTTTATTATAATTATTTTAAGCAGCTTTTCAACCAAATGCATATTAAAAGCTTAAATATTTGTTCAGTTTCTTTTCAGCATAGAATATTTTAATTTTGTTTTACTTATTTTTGCATTCATTCATTTATTTACTTTTTGTTTAATTTTTAAGGCAACAAAAAATAAACATTTTAAATGAATGAACCACAAAATGTTGAATAAAACATTGACAAGCAAAACAGAAAAAAAAAAGAAAAACAAACGAATCAAAGATTTAAACAACTTTTTCTATGGCTTTTATTGAGTTGGTGTTGTTTTTGTTGTTGCTGATGAATTCGGACACAACTGTAAAGGACATAATTTGTTTAAGTTGTAAAACTTTTACTCATGCATTAAGCGCACATTTGTATAGAACTTACAAAAGAACAAAATAAGAAAAAAAATTAACCAACACAGGGCGAACAACCAAGCAGACACAAAAGCAGAAACGTTCATTTTACATGCACAAAACTTTTCTTTTTAAATCAACTGTAAGTGACTTATTTCAGTTTTACTTCCTTTTACTCCTGTCCCTCTTTCGAACTTTGTTTTATATTTGTTTAATAGTCTATTCCATTGCATCGTCTTTTAATAAAAAATATCTCTTTTTTTACTTAAGCGTTTGTAAATGTGTATTTAAGTGTGGTTGTGTTTGGGTATGTATGTATGTGTGTGCTTGTGAGTAAAAATTCCCTGTCGGACATTCAGTTAACTTAAAATTAACTTGAAGCTAACTATTTCTCAAGTAGTGGTGGTTGACACTTGCATTACTTTTATATGGAATCAACTAACTATTTTAACATTGCGATGTCCTAGGAAGTAGTCAATTGTCCGATTCTGCATTACTTTTAATTAACTTAAAGTTAACGTTTTGTAGCTAGCTATAAACTTACTACTTTAAGTTAGCTTTAAGTTGGTTTTTTTTTTAATTAACTATAAGTTACGAATTTCTTACTTTTAGCCACAATCAAGCCAAAAAAGGATTGATTTAAGTTCGGAACCGTACTTGATTTAAGCCAAAAAAGATTGATTTAAGCCGTAAACGGGATTATTTCTAAACTAAATGTCATTGTTTTTGACATATGGGGGGGGGGGGGGGGGCTTTATTAAAGAAGAAGAACTTTATATTTTATTTATATTTTATTAATAATTAATATTTACAATTTAAAAATTTCATTTTTTGTATTTACCGACGCTGAGATTCGAACCAGGGATTTCTGCACTGCAGTACAGGCGCTCTACCTCTAGGCCACCGATACACTTTGTTTTTAAATGTAAAATAATATATTGAAAGAACAAGTTTTCTTCTGCTTGATTTGTTAAAGCAATCTAATCTTATTTAAAAAAAATACTGCGCAGTGTTTGTATACATTTTGGTTAATGCAAATTTTGCATTGCGTAGTAGTTGGCTTTAAGTTAGTCTATAGAAGCTAACTTAAAGTTAGTTTTTTTTGTAGTTAGCTACTCATTTTACGGCTGGGAAGTGACGCTTAATTTTATTTTCTTTACAATCTTTTTGTGTATAATCTATATAGACGATTTTGTAATGTTCTTAGAATTTTAAAAAAAGAATAAACAAGTTTATTTTTCAGGTTTATTAAGTTATTATTTCATATGTACATATATGACCTTATAACGAAAGTCGACTTTGTTCTTAAAGGCCTCCTCTTATGTCCTGCAGGCTCAAAGATAGTTTTAGCTCTGTTAAAACTTTAAGGAATAGTTTGAAATTAAAAAGCAGGAGTACCAACCAAGAACGAAAATAAATCTCACTTATTTTCCAATAAAATATGATAAATAGTTTTCAATATTAAAGGAAACAACCTTTTTTAACAAACGATATTGTTTAACAAAAATTAAGGGATTGCAGACAAAAGAAGCACTTCTACTAGCTTTTTAATGTTTCTTCTCCTCTATTGCTTAAAAATCAAAAGCTAAAAATAAATAGATAATTTGCATAAAAACCAAAAAAGTTAAAGGGATAATGAAAATCGCTTTGATTCCGCTTTATTTTTCTGGGATAAAGTGTTGTCTTAATGTAATTATAATACCAATAGTATTCATGCTGGTGAGTAGTATAATGTAAAGTGGAGAACTATAAGCCCTTTTTAATACATTTTTAGTTTTACCACACTATTTCCCTAATATGTTTTTTAATTTTGTTTTGTTTAGGCTGATCATTAAAAAACCTTTTATCTTTACAATGTGTTTTATAAAGCATGTGATTTTAAAAACTGCCGGTTTCAAGATTTTTGAATTTAGTTTTTATTTAGACAATTTCTTAATGACGCAAAACGTGTTCATAGCCAACAAAAGTTTTTTGGGGTTTTATTTTAATTAAGACTTAAGTATTAAAATAAAAACTGTGATTAAAAAATAATTGTAGTTTAGTTTAAATATAAAAAAAAATAATAATTTCAAACCAATTAACTGAAAAAGCAAGAAAATTAATTTTACGTTTTTCACGTTCGACCTTCTAAAGTTTGAAGCAAAAATTTTTGAGCACACGTATGTATTTTATCTCAGATTTTTATTAAAGACAAGATTTTGGTGTGTTTTTTGTCACCAAGTTACTTCAACATCAATGCGGCCGATATCCCCAAATTTCGTATACGTAAATTAGTATCTTTAATAATGCCAGAAATATGTAAAAAGTACTTTCTTTTCATTTATATAGCTAACATCTGGCACAAAAGTTAAGGGTGCAGATCTTATTTTCCTATTTATTGTCTCATAATGTAAAAAATTCTAACAAGGTTACAAACCAATCTAAGCCAAGAGAGTTCCTAAGGGACGAAGACTAATCGGGCTTTACACGTACACATTACGAGTACAACAACAAAGTAAAAAGACAAGGGGATATAACGTGGTTTTAATTTCTTAATAATAAAAACTGTGGAAAATCATACCTATACATTCTCATAAATCATCATCTCTCGTTGGGCAACGCTGCTATTAATACATAATTTTATAAAAATATAAAAACAAAAAAGATTTACAAAATTTGTCGCCTAGTTACCTAGTTCCAGTTAGATTTTTTTTCCGAAAACCAGTCGAACACAATCTGAGTTATGTTTCTATCTTCGTTTGGATGTTACAAAATAGACCTAAGAAGTACCACAGTGTAGTTTGAACCGTCTAAAAACCAGATAAGGGCTCCTTATTATTTCTTTATTTTATTCTAATTTAAACCCTCAAGGGATTTTGATTTCCTAAAAACGTTTTTCTCTTCTTCTTGCTCTTTCCTAAAAGGCCATCATGTTAGTTTAAAGGGAGATTTAAGTTTAGTCCCAAAATTGTAAGAAAATACTTGTTTATTTACTCAGCTAAGTCACGTTTAAATTGAATACAAATTATAATAATGGGCTTAAGCATGGCAACTCTCTTGCGTACTTTTTGTTCAAAATTTTCTTAAATATGAAATTTTTCCTTGTAAATAATTGTCGGTTGAATGTTTATTAAATGTAAGGTGGCTCATTTGCATTTAAAAAAAAATTCTTTTAACTTTGTTAAATAAAAGAGGCCGTGAAAAACAAAAATTTGTTTTTGTATTTGTCTTGCTCATTTTGATAACAATCTTGTAGAAATGCTCATAACATTTGTTTTCATTTGCCTTTCTTTTGTCCTTTTTAATGCCTGCGGACCCTTAAGTCTAAGTAAATATCATCATTACTGACACCATAGAGAACTCATTACAATAAATATTTTACTTAATGTTATGATGTTATTTCAAATTAATAGAATAATTTTGTAATTATTATTAATGTGATTTGTTTGCTGTAACATTTGTAGCGTAAAATAATTAGCTGAGATTTTAAGATAGAGAACTTATTAGTTATTTTAAGAACAAATTGTGTAAATAAATTCGTTTAAATTAATGTTTTGTAATAAATATTTTGTAAATCCTTAAATAGTCTATGATGGAATCGGAGAAATAATTGCAAAAACATTTTAAATATTTGAATTATTTTTCTTTTGAAAAATGTATTTAAATTTGTTTAGTTTATGGAATAAATTATTTTATAATTTTTCTTATCTCTTTCAATACAATTGCTGACAAATTCCTTTAACAGTTGTCTTTTGAAGCCTTCTTTTGTTACTTCGGCCTAATCACCTAAATATTTTTCTAACTAATTCCTATTCAAATTGGGAAATCAAGCTAAACAGTTCAATTAATTACATTTTCTGCTTTTATGTCAAGCAAATACAATTGAAGCAGGTACATTTTGACAATTAAAGGACAATGATTGCTGTTAAGGAAGAAGAATAAGTTGGTTGGACGTTGTTTTAAATAAAGCAAAAGAGGTAAAAAATTTAAAACAAATAAAATTTAAAGAAATGCATATCACAGCAAGACAAACTGAAAGTTTAGCAGATAAAAAATATATTTAATTTGAACGTTAATTAGTAGAAATTAACTAGCAATCAGTAAGTTATTGTAACAATGTTATAGCAGGGATGGAAAACGGAAATTAAAAATTTAAGGACTTAATTGTTACTTTTGCTTTATTGCCTTAAATTATTGTAATGTTAAATCTAACATAGGGGATAAATTTTTACACTTAACCTATGAATTTTAGGCCACTTTAAGAGTTGTAAGCAGTTTAAAGTCTTGCTAAGGAAAAGTTAATTTTAGTTTAAAAATGAAACAGACATTACTTATTAAAAATTATGCAAAGAGTGATTCATAAATAAAAAAATTAAGCACCAAAATAGTAAAAATATTTTAAAAACCTGTGCATGACTTTAAAGTTGTAACAATTTAAAAAATAATAAAAAAATTTTTTGTTTCATTTTTTCTTAAATAATAAATCTTATGAAGTATTTATGTTCAAAGAATATGATATCGTTACAGCTTTTTATTTAAAAGAAAATGAAAATAAATATTTTATCACTGTTCCATCCCTGCCACACAAGGCGCGGGTGAGAGTGTGAGAAATCATTGAATGAAGCGGATGTTCTAGCACATACTCTTACACATGCTACTGTAGGGCCTTAAGAAGGAAGTTATTGCAACGTAATTACTGCTGCAATTTCAATTCGTTGTTGGAATAGCAAATATTAGTTGGATGAAGTTCCAACTACAAAAACACTACGTAATCGTGCAAATAGAAAAAAACATTTTTCATTCTTATATGTTTGAAAAAAATGTAGGAGCCTTAAGGCAGCTTTTGTTTTTTCATATCTTTTGGTGTCATTTTTTTTTACTCTTATTAAGCGGTTGGTTTTGAAAAGTGATTTGGCTTTTGTTTAGGGTTTTTTTGTAACATTTTCTTTCAGTGTAATTGTGACTCAGTCTGCCTTTAAAAATTGTACAAAGACTCATTTCTTTTTAATTATGGATTTTGTTCTTGGCTTTGGAAACAAAAGGAACTGTAGTATAATTGAAAAATGTAGCGACGCTTAAAGTGTGCTTGTATGTTGCTGTCACTATTCTAAGCTAAAAATAATATTCTGCAATTTTTCAGCCGTGTTTTAAGTTTTTTATTTATCCGTAAATATTTGGTTTTGTATTAACTAATTCTTTTTTTAGGTTGAACTAATTTTTATGTTTTGTTTCAAATCAAAAATTTAATTTTGTGTTTTGCTTGTTAAAAATCATTAGCGAATGTCGACGTCTCTGTAAAATTGTTGGTTGGCATAACTGCAGTGTAATATACTACCTTAAGTAAATTAGACCCTATTGGTCGGAACAACTTAAGTGGTTTCCCTGTTTGATCATTAATTGTCGACCGGTTATGTACTTTTCCAATAGGTTGCTTATATTGGGTGGAAGGTTCATGTTTAGTCCGTTTAACGGGCCTTCATACCATACTTAATCGAAACCTTGAGACATGCATGAAAAGTGCGGATCAGTACTTTTTGTCATAGAACTCTTTTCTTTTAAGCTGTACCTACCTGTGTGCTAAGCAAATTTTAAATTTCTTTTGCTCAAGTGAAATTTCTAATAATTTAGTAGCTAATACGGCTTCAATCTAATACCTTATAATTATGTCTGTAAAATACATTAGATAAGTTTTTGTAGAAACAAATGATTATAAAAAGTTAAATTTTACTTATTTCTTCCTCATTCACAAATACTTCTTAATAATTTTCTATTCTTAAGTCTTAATCCAATTCTGTTTACGTTAGTTTACCTGCTTATACCTGCACCCATCTACCCACAAAACGGAAGAAATTTTGGCGAACTGAAATACGTGTAAAATAGTTGATTTTATTTAGTTAAAATATTTGTTGTAACAGCAAAACAACTTGTAAATTGTTGTAAGAATTATGTTAAACTTTGTGCAGAAATCTCAGTACCACAATCAAAAAAGTAAAAAAACTTAAAAACTTTTTAACTACAAAAACGAAAAGACCAAGTTTCGTTGTTCATTTTATGTTGTTAACAAATCCCAATTGTTTTAAAAATATGTTAAGACAAGGACATGGTGCGTGTCCTTAGTGGCAAAATGTTTTAATTTTACCTTAATCGCATTATTATAATAATTTTATGAAATTCTATAAAAACATCTTTAAAACGCAAATTTTGTTTGCCGAAAAGTATGAGTAAGTTGTGAAATATTAGGATTTTTTTGTTAAGTTTAAAGAAAACAATTTAAAAATAAAAATAATCCAAACCAAATCTCTTATTGTTTTATTTTAATCCCTTTTGGTTTTATATATTTACAAAATTTTTGCAAAAGGCATAAAATATGCATTAAATGGAAAATACTTAATGCACATCAAATTAAAAGTTTGAAAAAAGATTTAAAAAAAAACCAAAGTTATGATTTATATTATTTAAAGTCATTATGAGGCTTAAAATAACAGATGAGCTTAAAATTCTTTGACCCAAAATTTAATAAAGCGTTAAATTTACCTCTGTCTTCTCCTTTTTTGTGAAAGGTGTATTGCAATTACGAGCTCATCGTTCATTGAATGTGTGTGTGAACATACTTCATACTCAAAAAAAAAACCATCAGGTTAATATATAAATGCACATACATACATACATAAGTGCACACACACATATCCAAAATTACATTTATTTTTATAAATAATAAATTGAAAAATAAACCAATAAATGGCAAAACAAGTTTTGAGCTTAAATATATAACATCATCATTAAATATGCAATTACTATTGCATCCAGCTCTTAGTAATTCTTCACACATTAATATGCATGATCAAATGCTCATATATGTGTAGAACACATGTCAAATCATATTATCATAAGAAATAACAAAATTTGTAACAAATGAAGCAAATCATTAAATACTTTTCAAACTAGATTTTGACAGGAAGGTAATACACAAAAAAAAAAGAAAATATTTGAGCAAAAAAAAAAAAAAGTTTAAAAAATTCCAAAAATAAATCAATTTTTTTTAATCCAAAGTAGACAGCTTTTCAAATTGAGTATCTGGATTACTACATATGTAAATCCTTAAAAAAAAGATATGGTCTTAAGTATTATTATTTTTTAAAACAAAATATATATGTATTTAATACGTAAAAAAATAATTTGTTAAGGATTTGGAATTTTGAACATATTTTTAGCAGACAACACATAATGTCCTGGCAAAAAAAAAATGTAAAAAGTAAAACAAATTAAAAGCCACAAGTTAATAGAAAATTTGTTTAAATAAACCACATTTACACACAAACACACACTTAAAATTTTAAAAGCAGTTAAAACATTCCAGCTTACACATACTTGAACTGAAAGAGCAAATATCTACATTGGAATAATAGAACTGAGTGAAGTATAGATGAGTAAAAAATCCTTCGTAAAGAACAAGTACACTTTAATTCTATTTTAAATACACCCACACACACCAGCCAACTAACAATGCACTTATACCAAGAAATTTAGGATTCTAAAATAAATGTTCCTTTTAGAAAATGAATTTGTAGTCTGAAACTCAAAGAGGTTTAAATGAAGAATAAAGTCAAGACAAAAAGACCACAAAAGTTAATTAAAATTTCAAAACGCATATTTGAGGTAGGAAAGTACTTACACAAACAAACAAATACTCAAAGTAATTTTACATGCATAATCAGCGTTTGTATATGGGACCTCTCACCACCACTGAGAAGTGATAAGATTGGACCAGTTTTTGTAATAAAAATAACAATCACAGTAGCGGCATAATGGACAATGCTTCAGGTATAAATACAGTATCAGTCAACCGACCTCAATGCTTTTAACCAAACTTGTTATACATTATAGCAGATTGCTTTCACAACCACACTCGAATATGCGCTTCGTTTAGCATCACTAGTGTTACGAGAAACATAACTTAAGCGACGCTAGACATCATTCTCCTGGCGGTACCTAGGGAGTACTCGATGATGGGAGTGGCTGCAAGAAGACTAGGCGGGTCAGGATTAGAAAAATTTCTTAATTTTGGCCACGATAGGATGTTTTGCAAGATTGGTCTTGAGTATCTTAGTAGAGGCCGGGGATGGCCAGGCTAGTTTTGAAAGAACGCCACCAACAATAATCCTTAAGAAGGATTGTTGGTTGGGATCCAATAGTCTAAGCAATATGAAGTTTTCTCTGATTGACCTATTATAAAACCAATCAGATTACCCTAAAGATAATCTTATGAGTCAAATGTATTCCAGGCAGAGGTGTTGGCAGATTTAAAAGGGTCAAATATAATGGTGTAACCTTTTCTAAAGGATGGTGAGGCATGCAATGCGAGAACAGGTGTATGTGTAGGCGGCTAGGGCTTAATACACAGGGCTTAGCAAACCAGTATTTGTTTGCCCATGGAGTTGGGGAAATTAGGCCTGGGGATCACAACTAACGCCAAAACTGAAAGCTGCCAGTTAAGAGCAAAGACAAGAAGAAAGGATCGCTGCACTCCAGATAATTTTTGGGTGTATGAGATGAAGAGGTATTGGAAACAAAAGAGAAGGTTTTCTTGTGAATGCCCGAGGTCACAAAACCATCGGCATTAGACTATTTCGCGCCTTCTTGCTAATCCAACTGCTTCTTTTATACTTAATGTCTTATTTGTCCTTAAATAAACGCAATATGGACATTGGATAATTTTGAGTGATGATGAATCAAAGGGTTTGTCTTAATCAATCACCACTTGCAATCTGACTTAACCGGAACATGGCCAAGAATGGGTGTCTGCATATTACGGGCTGAAATTCTTAGCATTAAAAAGCAAACATTTTGCCTAATTAAACCAAAAAACCGCAGAATTTTTTTTTTGCAAGACCTGAAGCTCTTTGTGTCTAATTCGAGAGGCTTTAAATGCAAAAGTTTGTAAGGATTTCCGCATGGGAAAGTTTTAATGCTTATCCTACGTAACCTTCCTTTGCCGATTTCTTTGACACTGTTGTTGCTACTTATGTACAAGACCACCATTGCAATGGGAGGCAGTTTTATTTTTCCTTTGCTTATCTAGTGCTGCTATTTTAAGAATAATGCCATCGTAATACAACTTTAAAAATCACTAAAAAGAAACTTAATAATATTTACAAACAAACAAATTTAAGAGATACATATTTGAAATTGTATGCATCTTATTACTATGCGTAGGGTATATAGTTGCTCACTATTAACCTTTTTTCGTGCTGGAAATACTGCATTTTGCTTCTTACCGAAAATCCCTTTTTAACTTTAATGGCAAACTTGTTTTAAAAACAATGTTGTGGTTAAAACTATAAGTGTATGTAACTGCTACAGAAAATAAAAAATCTTTTGTTTAATTTTCTAATCGACAACCAAAATTGTAACATCAAACCATGTAATTTGATAAACAAAAAAAATGGCAAATACTTAATGAAAGTTTTAAAAATTCCCAGCACACCTACTGTTTTACTCCGACAAAAGATTTAAATGAGCGTTGCGTAACGAGAGAGAATGATTTGTGAAAATATATGGGGTCTTTCTCACTGTATTTATAACCAATGCAATATACTCTTGTGTTGTTGTTACTTTTCTTTTTGTTTCTCTCTTATTAATGATTCTTGTAGGTACACGTGCTGCGTAGAAGTTAAAACCGATTAGTGTTCGCCCCCCGGAGACACTTTTGGCTTACATTGATCTAAATTTATACAGAATGTATTTTGACAATTGCCCTCTGCTGCATTTTTGTAAATATTTCTATGAACTGTAACAAAAAGTATGTTTTGTTTTTTGCAGAAAACTGCACCGCAACCGCCAACTCAAAAAACTGTAATAAAAAACTGTATAAAATAAAATAAAAATAATAATACAATATTTCAGTAGCTGAATGTAGTTGAAATTTAAAATGGGGTTTTTATTGAAAAAAAAACAGTTATTTAAAACAAAGTACATGTTTAAAATATGTAACATTAGAACGTTTTTTTGTAGAAATTCTTAAATATGACAGATCCTGACATATTTGATAACTTTTAGATAATATTTATTAACCAAAAGTCAAATTTTTTTAACCTTTACTGCAACACACGCTCGAAAACATGTTTATACACATAGAGGCATTCGCGTAAAGATGTTAAACCACGAGGAGTCATTTGAAATATTTAATATACAAATGCAGTTGATATATGAATGTGTGCGTATCGGTAGCTCGACATGGTAGATTTGCAAACAATGTAATGTTTACCACTGTTGAGCATTACACTTTAAAGCTAAAATTACTTTTATTTTTATTTTTTAAGTTTATTGTTGTTTCAAATCTTTTTTGCTGTTGATATTGTTTTTAAGCTGTTCTTATGCAACTCGTTGGCAATATGTCTGTTCTAAGGATAAAATAAAAACCTCAAAAAATATATAAAACAAAACGGTTTGGGGAATTTACCATTTACAACAAACGTCAAAACTGTAAAAAACCAAAAGTAATATATTGTGTAAAAAAAACAATAGTAACAATGTTAAGTTCGCCCCAATGACTTTAAGAGAAAAATAATATTATGACATGTTATTAAAGAGAAAAAATTAAACACAAAAAACCAAATCATTAAAAAAATATATTTCAACAAAAAACTGCAACTTAAATATGACAGAATAGCAAACAATACAAAATAATAGGAAACAACAATTTATATTTAGGGTATTCACAAGGTTGTGATAAAGTCATATGTTTTAAAAAAATAAAACGAAAAAATACTACTGTTTTGAGCATCCGCTCATAATTAAGTGTGCTATTTTAAATTTGAATCAGCTTTTGGAGAAAACAGAAAACGAAGTAATTTCAAAAATATTTTAAAATTAATGACTGCGATTTGTTAATTATATCAACGGCTTTACTAAAGAGTTTTGGCCGCCCGGCTCAGGTTTCTACTGTTTACGACAAAAAAATAAACACAGTTCAAAAAGTCTTGTTATTATAGAACTTTTTTTTTTTTTAAGCACAATAACAATTTTTTTAAACTATTGTAAAATTTTAAAACTTTAAGACAATATGACTTGATAGCATACCGTTTGAATACCCCAATTATTTTGATTTTAAAATTACTCGCAATGTTTTTGGCAAGTGCGGATCGTCAGTTCAATTTAATATTAAATAACAGTAAGTGAGGAAATTTTGAAACTTTGATTTCTTAAAAAAATACTTTTAAAGTTTTAACGATTTTATAAGTGAGCTCAGGCCGGTCAAGCCCAACCACATTTTCTACCACAACCCATTTTACTTTACGCCAGTATATATATACTGTCAAAATTGTTCATGAAGTTAAAGTGGTTTTTAGAAGTGAAGCTTACAGGGCAAATTCAAGGCTGATTACCGCAGTATTTTCTACCAAAAAAACTAATTTTGTTCCTATAGATAGGTTTGCTGCTGAGCTCTTGTGTTACTAAAGGGTCCAATCATGTCCTGTCGCCTTGGAATCAAGATTAGAGGCTGTACATTTTCACACATAACGAAAAAAATTTATTATTAACTAAAATTGGAAAAAACATGTTACTTACACTCTTGTAATATAGAGCAGACGATATGACACGTGGGACTAAAAAAAAAGTTTTTAGAAAAATATTATTATTATTAAAATTTACATTAAAGCTTTATTAATTTTAAATACTTGCAATCTAAAATATTTAAGTTTATTATACTTTTAAATTAAATCACTTTTAAATATAAGAAATAAATCTTCTGCTAAATATTGCCAAAATAACTTTAATAGTTAATTGAAAAATAATACTAAAGAAAAGTTTAAGAATTTAATTTATTTACGATGAAAATAACATTGTGTACAACACAAACATACACACACATACCCACATAAAAATCTTAACATCAAAAGAACCACAAATATTAATTATTCTATTGTCGGAGTTAAAGAAAGTAAATTAAAATATTTAATGGAATTTAAGATCTCATAATTCAAAGAAATAATTTTATATTCTTCTTCTTATTTTTGATTTGCAGTTATGGCCTCCTGGGCGCATCTGGCTGTGGCAAAACCACATTATTATCTTGCATAGTGGGTCGAAGACGTTTAAATTCTGGTGAAATTTGGGTATTGGGTGGACGTCCAGGCTCAAGAGGTTCTGGTGTGCCAGGACCTCGAATTGGTTATATGCCTCAGGTAATAATATCATAAAATAGTATAAAAAGTATTGAATAACTTTTTTTTTTAAATTATTCTGATTAGTTAAAATGAAATTAAAGAAGATAATTGCGGTTGTCAAGACATTTAAATTATACATATTATTTCTGTAAAACATTTTAAAAGGATGATATTAAAAATTAATGACAATAAACTAAAACCGCAATAAAATTCAATATATAATTATTTTGCTTTTGCATTATTTTAATATAAATCAAATAAAGACGATGCATTGTTATTAAAATTAAAACAAATATTAAACAACCAAAGTCAATAGAAATTTTATTTCAGGTCCTAAAGACTAATATCCAACCCAAAGTGAATAAAATTTAATAAAAATAATTAATAATTGAATTGATGTTTATCATTAACAATAAATAAAGTATCAAAACCTCATAAACAAAAAATTTACAAAAGAAATATTTAAAATAGAAATGGAATTGATAGCAATTAAAAGTTTAATAGAGATTTGAGAGCCCTACTTGGAAGAAGTGTGTAGGTGATTTACGTTGTTTAAAAATTTATATTAAATTCATTAAGACTGGGGATGTATAGCATTTTTTGGGCCAATTCACTAGAATAATACATTTTTCCCTTCTTAGCTTTTTGAACTTAGACTTTATAAAAAAAACATTTCACATTATTTTAACATTTTTAATAATGTAGAAACTTTTAAAAATTTTATTTTGCTGCTTACATAGCAGATCAATAAAATTTAATTGCTTTGCGTTCTTGCGCGTTTTGTTTATTATAAAATACATGTTCGACTAAAGTCGGTTCCTTGTTTTTATTTTTTTGTTATACGTTTCACATTGGAGTAGCTTAAAGATATTAAAGCCACTATAAGGTCTCAAAAATTTCAAATAATACAGAAACAATGACAACGGCTAAGATAATCACAAAATCCTTTTTTTTTTTTTTTGATAGAAACACCCGTTAAATAGAGATGGAATTGCTGACGGCGGAAGTAAATAATTTGCTTTAACATCCACAGCTTTTACTGCAGCCCTTTTCATTTCTTACATAAAAATAAATTTTAATTATTGTGTCTTTCTGTATAAAGATCTTCCCCGTTTTATTGGTCAGTGATAAAAATGTTCATAAACTATTTTAAAAACAATTTAATTTTTTTTTAAACTAAGAAATGAAAATTAAAAAAAAACTGAAACTTAGCAACTTTTAAAATTGTAGCCAGGCTCTTAACAGTTTAAGTATTTAATCGTCTTTTTATCAGAATTTTAAACGGAAAATATAAAACAAACATGTAAGCCTTCACTAATTAGAGACCTTAGTCGCGTTTTTCAAAATTTTAAGTTTTAGGGCATAATGTCAAATATCAATAGCAATTGTATTTATACTGTGTAAGGTCTTATTTAATTTAATATAATTTATTCCCTTGTCGAGTTAAAAATTTTAAAATTTAAAAACCAGAAGGAAAGGATTATTAAATAATGTTGTGGTAATCAAGTAAAGTATTTAAAGAATTAGGAGTTGTTAAGAATACTTAAACAACCCAGTAAGGCTTTTGTATTCAATCAAATGAGAATAATTATACTAAAATTATATGTTTATTAAAGTTAATAATTACGAGCGAAAAAGTGTGAAATAAAAAATTTGTATAAGCCACCTCAAATCGCATGGTTTTTTATAAATTATGTTTGTAATAACCAGACTCCTGACGGATTCCTATCAAAGCTAATGAGCTCTTACAGACAGACAGGCAGACAGACCAACAAATTTCTGTTAAAAAAAGCTTTAAAAAAAAATTTTATATTCCTCAATGTGTATTTAAAACATTTATTTTTTATTTCCATTTTTTTATGTATGAACATTCATTTACCGCTAATGGAGTTGCATTTTAAATATTATTTATGGTTCTTCATTGTAAAAGAGACCAGCAACAACAACAACAACAAAAGGAGAAAAATTTAAATTTTATGATGTAGTCTTTTGGTTTTATTGCGAGTTTTTTTCCTTCTTCTTCTTTCCCCGTTTTATTTGATTTTCCCTTCATCGTATTTTCTTTTGTGTGTTTTACTTCATTTTATAAAATTTATTTTAATACAGAATAAATATTTGGTTTATTTCTTTTAAATATTTTTCCTTTTCTTTTTGTAGGAGGTGGCTTTATATGGTGAATTTACTATGAGGGAAACATTAATCTACTTTGGTTTAATTGCTGGCATGTCCCGCAGCGACATTGAAGATAGAACTGAATTTTTGCTAAAACTTTTGAACTTACCAAATGGTTCAAAATTCGTTAAGAACTTAAGTGGAGGCCAGCAGCGACGCATGAGCTTAGCTGTGGCGTTGCTGCAGGAGCCGGAGTTATTAATTTTGGATGAGCCAACGGTTGGCGTTGATCCCGTGTTGCGTCAAAGGTAAGTTTTTTACTTTTTTTTCATTTTTGTCAAAACCTTTTTATTTGTAAATTTTTTTTTTATCCAAAAGTAACAAAAACCACATAATATTTAGTTGTGTATATACACCATTGTACCAAGATGTACTTCTGCCCCAGGTTCTTAACAAGGTTGGGGAAAATATAAAATTCTTTTCATTCCCGTAAACATTTTTTTTGAAAATTTAACAAAACAAAAGAAATCATTTCTTTGACGCAAATAGGTTTTTTAGTTTCAGTCTTTAACAAAAATTATCATAATATTAATAAACCAGTGACCTTCTTCTATTTAGTAGTTAATTCTAAAACAGATTTTATTGCCAATTCAGTCCTTAAATCAAAAACTTGCGTTCTTCAAAGCAATAATTTTAATTAAATGCTGGAAAATATTTTTCCTGCTTGTATACCAACAACAATAACAATGTCCTTATTATGATTTATTTCAATTCAATACAGTCCTCGTCACTATTAAAATCCTTTTAAAACAATAAAATTGTTCATTTTTACTTTCTGTTGTCCATATGTAAGTACTATTTGTAAGTGCAAATGAAAGCACATGTATTCGTATTAATTACAGTTGTTTAATTTAGTTTTTCGTTAATTTTTTTACTTTTAACATTTATACTGGCGCTCATTAATACGTTTTATTTCATGTTTCTTTTCTTTGTCAATTTTTTCTTTCCATGCAGCATATGGGATCATCTGGTGGATATAACCAAGCATGGTAACACAACTGTGATAATTACAACACATTACATCGATGAGTGTGCTCAAGCTCATGTGGTAAGTAACAGTTGCTTGTAAGAGTATAACTAGTTGGACGCATATATTTTTATTGAATTAAAAGAAAACTGCATGTGATGATAGTGTGTTTGTCGTTTTATTACAAAAGTTTCATTTTTCTTTTTAAGCGCAATATTTAATTGTGTATTTAAACTGATACAAACGTTTTTAAAATAGAAGCTGCCCTGCAGTTTTGAAGCCTTGTAAAATACTTTCAAAATTCATTTCTATTCTTTTAGCCTCAGAATTTAAACTAAAGTAGAAAAAATTTAAAGTAATCAATGCATAAACAATTAAATCATCTTCATATAATAAAGATTGTTTATATTAAGTATACGCTATAGTGGTCCTAATATGATTTCAAATTTAAAAATAAATCTTTAATATAATTTAAGTTGAGAAAAATACTTATGTAAAATTGAAAAAAGTAAATGGTGAAATTCAGTAAAATCTGTCATCTTGTCCTCCTTGGCATGCGAACATAAGAAAACTCAACATGCTACACTAATCTTAACACTCATACATACAGACATATGTCCAAATAGTTGCAAGTGCTCTACCCTTTCATTTCCTTCCCCTCTGTGTTTCATTTTTATATTTACACTTTTCATTTATATCTGTTAACTAAAAGGGTCTTTCATTTAAAGTATCCACATAAATAAATAATAAAAGAGTAAAAGATAGTCGTATATAAAAATTGTATAAATTGTTTAATTGCAGAATCGTGCATTGTGTATCTTTGCATGAACACATGTATGCATATGTATGTGTATGTATCTGTTTTAGTAAAAGCTTTTATGAGTATTACGTATAAAATGAAATTAAATTAAATTGTTAGGATTATGAATGGTATGTATTTGTTAACTAACACAATTGTAATTGGGGTCAAAAAGAAAGTTAAAGAGAATGTTTAAATTGTTATTTACCTTAATTATTAACCAATACAAACATGAGCAGGTAAGTTTAAAATTTATTTAAGAATAAACTCTAAACATACATGTGTGAAAGTGCTTTCAAAGTTAAAAAAAAATTTAAAAACTAGCAAAATAAAATTATTGCAAAATTTTACATTTTATTTAAAAGCAAAAACTTTAATTTAAACATCAAACGATTCAGTTTAATTTATCAAGCTGGAGTTTAACCAAAATCATTAAAAATATTATTGTTTTTGAAAGGTGTAATTTTAATTGTATTTTTCTAATTAGAAAATTAATGTACTTTTTTCGAGTAATTTAAGCATAAAAACTTAATTTTCATACATTTGTTTCGCAGTGCTAGAGAACGAAATAAATTATTATTTAAGAGAAAATAATTCTTATTACTTTAAGTGGCAATTTGCGTGTTATTTAAAGTAAATGCTAAAGGTAAACATAAAGATTTCTTATGTTTACGGCAATAAACACAATGAAATGATTAATATTCAAATAATAACCAAAAAACTATTACAAATGTTTTTGTTAAAGAAGAGTTTAAAGTATAATAGCAAAAAGAAAAGCATTATTTCTTTGATTAAGACTTTAATTTATGGATATTTTCTGTTAAAGAAAATTATACTTTTCCTTTATTCCAGGAACGTAAGACCGGAAAGCAAGTTTGCGAAAAAATAAATCTTGGTCAACTTTTATATTAGTTTTAACCTGTTCGTGTTGTAAGTTATGATTTTTGAAACAGCAAATAAAAATGGAGGAGAACTGTGTGAAAACAAATATATTAAAATAATCGTTAACTGCAAAAAAAAAAATATATAAATATTTAATACAAAAGCAAAATAAAAATTAATATTTATGTGTTTAACCTTAATTTATCATCTAACACAAACATAAATGTTGTAAACGCTGTTATAGACACAATAAATACTTTGTGGCAAACAGTGTAGCAAAACAGTATAATTGTATATGTGCATGTGTGTTTGTGTGTGTAATATTCATGTTTATTTATTTGTATATGAAAATCTCGGCAAACAATATCAGGGATTTATGGTACTTGTAAATCCATTTTGACACAGACAAAAAAAAATACATAAAAAACACTGCAACAACAAATCACAAGTCACTTTCAACCAGAAAACAAATACAAAAATAGACATTCGTTACACAAATGTTTGATATATTTCTACAGATTTTACAAACAATAAAATAGAATTGCGTGATTTAAATATAATTTTATGATCCACTGTAACTGAATTTTGAAAAGAACTTATGTTTTTATTTTAAATACAAAATTGTAAAAACTTACACTCAATAATAAAACATTCATAACGACAAAGAGAAAGGCAAGAAGCCTCGCAAAAAAATTAATAAATTTTTTAAAGAATGATTTATTTAAGATTTTAATGGGAAAAATGCTCAAATGAATTGGAAAAAATTTAAAACCAAATAGCGAATACATAACGCAAAGACATAAGCACACAAGTACACACTTACGCACGAAAGGAAACCCCTTAAAAGAAATATCCTGTACAGCCATTAAGAACAAAAAAAAATTTATAAAAAAAGTAGTAGACAATAAAAAATGGGTTGGACGAAGAAAGGAAACTAACAACTACATAAGTTATGGTGACAAAAGTCAACTCAAGCAAAGTGTGAATTTGAGGTTAAATCATCGGAGACATGAAAATATACACCCTCATATCAAGCTGTATATACATTCTAATGTTTACACGCATGAAGCAATATTAACAACATATAAGAATCGATAGATTGACAACAACCTTGGAACAAAGAAGAGAAGCGAAAAACAATATATATGTATGTGATGACGAAACTTAAATAAAGCAGGATTCAACAAAAATAAGAACAAGAAGAAATAACAATAAAATAAATCTAAATTAAATTAAAAACTGAAACTACAAAACACAAAAACTAAAAAAACGAGGGACCATAAAAAGAAGAAGAAAATGCACTGAAAGAAAGTTTAATGGGAAGAAATCAAATTAAAAACTAAACAATTGTGCAGTTAGTAGAAGCTAAATTATTTAGGTTGAGACAGTCTTTTGTTTTTAAAACTTGCTTAAAATGTTAAATTTTTTATTTATTTTTTTATTGTAGCTCCTAATATTTACTCATCCAAATGATTTAAGAAAACCCATATCACGCTATGTATGGTCTTGTGCGGGAATAGCGTACAGCCTTTAATTACACACACCTTTTACGCATATCTTGGTAAAAAGTTCTTAATAGCTGTTAATAGAACAAATGCAATGACTGCCAATCGTATGCTTAAGGCTTGTTTTTGGGTATCCTCCCATTTAAATTACAATGTCACCGTGATTTACAGGTGCCAAAGACCCATCCAGCTGGTTTCAGATCTCTTCTTTAACACTTCCTTCGGCTAAATACATCTATGTGTGGCACTATATGCAGGGGGCCCTCGTCCGGAGGGTAGCACTGAAAATTTTGTCACTGTGTAATTTGCATTCTTCTTGCTTTTTGACTCCTCTTTAAAAAATTCCGACTTTGCTTAACCTTTGTTCAGATGCTTTCTTTTATGGGCGTAAAAAGGTATGTTCGTTTGCGTTTTTGGTACAAAAAATTCAGGCCATCGAGCGTTACTCAGTTTCAATTAAAGTAAATTAAATTTTTAAATTCCTTTCTTACTTAGTTAAACCATGAAAAGTAATTAGTGTTCAAATATTTTCTAATTCTATGCCTATCCGTAAACATAAATTAAAAATAGTTATTATTTTGTTAACTGCGTATTAGGGATGGGCAACTGATTAGGATACCGCATTCGAGTCTTGCGTGAGGACTGCCAGTTTAAGCTTCAGACAGGCATTTTTTAAATTAAGTGAAAGTTGAAGCCTTTAAAAATAATGAATCAATGTCTAATATTCAAAAAACTTGGGTATATTATTACTTTTGTAAGCATTTTTCTCCGTGTAGTTAAAAGGCAAGTTGAACAATTTAAATTTATAATCGCTTATAACCATTAAATATAACAAAAATTAAAAGAAAAATTATAAAATGTTTATTGTTGATAACTGAACTCATTTTAGGTTTATCGATTTTATTAATTTTAAACAGCTAAATATTAACCCTTTCACATATCTTTTGGACCAACAAGTACACTTTTTTAAACAATATTTAGATAAGGTTGCCGAATGCTTTCTGCAATAAAAGATTTTATTTCCAAAAACGTATTTATGATTTTATTTTTTTAAACAATTTTTTAAAAAAAGAATTTTATATCGTAATACAAATTAATGAAAACATTTGTATCAATTACTTTAGCTGACCAAATTAGTATTTTCTGACGAATTAAGAATAGAAAGCATATAAATACAAAGACTAAATTAATGTATTTTAAAACATTTATATTTCTTTATTATATTTTAAATTTCTCAAAATGTGATAATTTCAGACCTTTCTTGACATTGACGTTGATCAGAGAAACTGGATTCCAAAATAACTCTTAATTGATACTTTATAATTAAATTTTTATATGATATTATTTAGGAATTAATTTTAAAGGATAAAAAGCCAAAGTCATAATGTCAAAAACGAACTTAAATTAAAACGTTATTCGTCAACCATCCACAGAAATTTAAAGGGTTAAAGGCCTTAAACAAGAAGTAAGAAATTTGTTTATTTTTATGTCATGAAAGGGTTCAACCAGTTTATGGGAAAATTATAGCTTTATAATGAATTTGTAAATTTGTGGGAATTTATATCATTTTAAATAAAATCTAAATAATATGGTTGGGACAAATTGTTGTTTTATATATTAATTTAGTGTTTTATTACTCTTCTTTCAATAACGTCATAATAATATAACGAAATGTTTCAGACATCTGATATTATTAGAGAAAATTTTTTCATAATGATATCATGTGTGATAGTAGATTTAAAATTATTCATTTATAAAAAAACGTAGTTTTTTAATATAGATTTACTGCTTAACATATTTGAGAATAATGTCTTTTACTTTTGACTAAATTAAATTCATACGGATGGGAAGGATATATGTTTATTAAAAGTAAATGTCTTTCATTTCAAATAAACCATATTTTTTCTATGAATGTTTTCTTCATCTAACATTTGCTTAAGTAAGTGCAAACAGTTTCGAGAAGAAATATAAAACATTTAATTGCTGGTAATTTATGAGATTATGGTTGCTATTGGTGCTTGCAAAAGCCTCAAGACAATCTAGCGTAGCAAAAGGTAAATAAATGAAAATGGTATGTGGTCGTAGTGATGCTTCTGTGGCCATCAATCTAGTTGTCATTGCAAACAAATCAAGTTAAATAAATAAAGAACTGCGATGAATAAATACAAGAGCAATACGAATAATTTAAAAATATAGAGGAAAGCAAAACATAAGAAGCAAAGCATAAATTACAAGGATTACCTAGAGTTGAATGTGTTTGTAGAAACTACATGTGGCCATGTTTAGAGTATGCATTAGTAACACTTTAACCAAAAAACACATTTAAAAACACAAGTAAAAAGAAGAATACTATTCGGTCTACTATATTAAAGAACTTTTTTTTAAAACATCCATTAGCTCTTCTTCTATTGTTTGCTTTATCCTTTGTAACACTGTTCATAAAAAAATATAATTTTTTTACACTCTTGTTGAATGTTCTATTTGATTCCCTTCGTTGCTAAGTTTTAAAATAAAATATTTTTTATGGAAGCTTTAGACAACGAAAAAAAAACAGTAAAAAAAGGAAAAAAAACTCGTGATTAATTGCTCGCATTAATTCCTTTAACAATCGAGTTAAAATCCTTTCAATAATATGAATTAGGGTGAAGTGCAAAAGGAGGTGATAAATTTAATTAAATGCATTGCAATAAAGAAAATTTAATGTGAAAGTATTTGTGCACCAGCAAAGGTGACACATAAATAAATTGTAGCATTAACACATGCTCTTAAAAACTCTATATTAGGACTTTAGGAATTATTGGGTGTGTAAGAGTTATTTGTAGTAATTTGTTTTAACCAAATAATTTTTATTAAGTTAATTCTCGTTTTCATTAGTATGTATTTAATAATCTTTTTACTTTGATATAGAACTTAAAAAATTTATATAATTTGCTGGGAAATTTACTCGAAGATATTTTTGATATTTTTATACCCTTCACATAGTGATAGGGTATATATCACTTTGTCATTCCGTTTGTAATTTCTTTATTATTCATTTGCGACCCCATAAAGCATATATATTCTGGATCCTTATAGATAGGGAAGCCGATTGAGCGTTGTCCGTCTGTCCGTCTGTCCGTCTGTCCGTCTGTTGAAATCAAGTTTCCGGAGTCAAATAAAAAGATACAGACCAGTTAATGGTGTCAAAGGATCAGAAATATCCCGCTTCACTATTGACCGAGATATAAGCGAAAACCCAGAGTAACCCATTTTTTTAGGACAAAATCCGTGCATATATCCCTATATATCTCGGTAAGTATAATCACTCTTGCCACAAAACTTGGCACGGATACTCCTAAAGAAGGGACCCTTTCAGATAGGACCAGGGAAAGGGGTATTTTTCCTACAATTGCACAAATGTGGTAAAATATTTTATGCGCTATATCTCGGAAACTATAAAAGATATCGAAATGAAATGTTCTACAAAAAGTGATTGTACGCAAACATCTACACTTTAAAGAAAAAACTTTTTAAGTGGGGGCAAAAAAAGGGGTAGCTCCCATACAAATCGACAATTGTTATAAAATATTCGATACGATATATCTCGGAAACTATAACAGATATCGAAATAAAATGTTCTACAAAAAGCAATTGGGCAAGAAGGCCTACGCTAACTAAAACTATTGCAGCTATCGACTTCGAATATTCTACAAAAAGTAATAATCAAATAATTCATACATTTTGGAGAAAAAGTTGGAGAAGAGCAGGGGGACTAGAACATTTAACAAGTTTTATTAACCTTTAAATATGAATAATGTCGAAAACTTTTAAAACTCTCGACCTCAAATCTTCTTCATCTATTTCTATTATTCATACGAACGTTAAAATTTTGTTATTTTTTCTATGAACTTTAAAACTTTCACAAGGTGTTTTATTGTATTGTTTGCAGTACAAAATTACTCGGCTGGGTATATTTAAAGACCAATGTGAAGGGTATATAAGATTCGGCACAGCCGAATATAGCGCTCTTACTTGTTTTGTTTTATATTCATATATTCTTTGCATATTTAATCTACTTTGCTTTTGCTAGCTCCTTAATAAAGCGTAAGGGTAATATTTTTTTTTTACTGTTTTATTAAAATTCACTGTATTAATTGAATTTAGTCTTCATTGTTTATCAATCAATTTTTTTTAATAACGATTGCACTGCAGTTTCGGCTGCTGTTAGCCAACCTGGCAATCATTTGAGTAAAGGTGGTAGTAAATAACTTTCAACGATGGGAATTTAAAAACGTTTGCAAATAAAAAAAAATACCTTAACATAGTGTGTCATCATTTACTTAATTAACTTGTTACTTTAAGACAAGGACCTCCGTTAAACCAAAAAGTATTTTAAATCCAAAAAAAAATCTTTTTCTAAACAGCTGACTGTATTAGAAAGACAATTATATCCTGTTTAAGGTTACACATTCCACAAGCCTATATTTTAAATGCTTTTAAACAAAAAAATTTACACATACAAACATGCAAAGTTTTATAGGTAAAAAAACATATAAATATTTGCTCCTAAGTAAGTTACTTAAAGTAACACAACAACAAAATAAAAAAGTTAAAAAAAATTAATGAAAGACGACATCTACACAAATCTCTAAGGAATTCAGTGGGCATGTGGCTACGTGTTGCAATTAAACATGTTTTATTTTAATTTTAATGTTTTTCTAATTTGAGGAGAAATTAAAGCACACATAGACACATAAGTATATTCTCACTAAATCAAACACATACACGCAAACAGCCAAATAGGCTCTCAACAATAATAACGTGATACTGTTTAAGATAATTTTCATTGTGTAAGAAAGATAAAATGCTTGTTAAGCATGTTTAAGGACTTTTCCTTAACTCTCTTGAGTATCCTGTTTTTTTTACTTTACGTAACTTTCATCTCTTCTTCTTTTTTAAAGAAAAATAAAATTTGTTTGTTTAATGTCTACTTTTAAATGCTGTATTGGTGTTTTCTTTAAAGAAAAAAGGTGCTTGATTGCTAATTTTATTTTTGCTTTAAATAACTTGGACGGTGGCAGTGATTAAGCTTACAATTGAAAACAGATTTAAAGACTTCTTTGCGTAAATATTAAGCTTCCAATAAGTTTAAAGGAAATTTAAGAAAACTTGACCTGCTTATACTTTAAGGATAAAAAGTTGGCCAAAAAACTTGATAAAATAATAAAACTTAAAAAAAACCATAAAAACGTCCTTATAAGGATAATGATTAAATATTTTTATTTTAATTTAGTTCTCGTTAGCATTTAAGGTTTTGCATTTCATTATAATTTTTCTTATTAATATAAATATTTTCTTCTTTTTGAATAATTTTTATTTACATATTTTTTTAATTTAATTTTAATTTAAATATATTTCATTATTATTATTTATAAAAAAACAAGGCCGCACACATCTCGATTATTATCAACTAAAATTTTAAAGTTAAAAACTTTCTATTTAATTAAGTATATTTTCATTTTGATGCTGCTGATTTTTTTTAGCACAATGTCACTAATTTGTATGTTAAAAAAAATGAATTTAAATTTTTTGCTAAATTATTGGCTAGACTTATTGAACCTTTTATGTATGCAATGAACTAAATACAGACAGAAAGGCAGGCAGGCAGCCAGGCATTTCACCTTTTATGGCATCAATTTAACCAAACGAGACAGGATTAAAAACAAGAATATATATTACAATGTTTTTTTCTTTTTGTAACTTTTGTTTCATTTTTGCTCTCTACCCACAAGGTATTGATACTGTTGAGAAAATTTCAAAATGCAAAATTGGTAAAATTAAATAAAAAATCCACTGAGTGGAGACAATGAAATACACAACGCGCACTATAAAGCAGCAACAACAATATTTAGTTGGTGGCTTATTTCATCTACAAATTACAATATCCAGTCACAGGAAAAATGTATAAAAGAACAATTGGCATTTTGTAAATCTGATTTTGTATATGTATTAAACATACCTAAACATGTGTATGTACACGGTTGCACGGTTAGAGCATCAGCCTCAATTAAGTAAAATACAGGATATTTAATGGTCCAAGTATTAGTTTTTCAGTTTCTGCACACAATTTTAAATAACAAGAACTGAATCGGTTAAATTTACAAATTTTAATGAAACTTTTGTTTAAAATATGCTAATTAGTAATTTGAATTAGAAAAGTTTAAAGCCAAAATACATTTTAAAACCTTTTTCAAAACCATTTTTACTTTTAAGGTCCTTAGCTCAAGTGGTTTTAATGCTATTTTTTTTGTTTCTGTTTGTTTAGATTACCTTTTATTTAGTTAATAGAACCCCTTTTTAAAATTATGCAAGAGTTAGATAATAGAAAACATTGTTTTTGAGAGTTGTCAGTAAAAAGAAACATGAACAATAAAAAACTCAAACTCATACGCATAAAAAAAATTCGGACTTTATGCAAATTGATATGAAACAAAGAACTCAACTTTAAATTGGCAAATTAAAGTTACAAGTTACTTTCATAAAATAAAAAAAAAAATCAAGAAAGAACCGCAAAAAAAATAAGTTAAATTAAAAAAGGTAAATTTCTTTTGAATTTTGCATATTTTGGTATACGAGGGTGAAAGTAAAATTTTTAGTTGATATTTAAATTGCAGGGAAAATATATTTAAAAATATTTTACTTAACTTATATTTTCATACAGATCCCAGGAATTAATATTTTAAGTAAATCGCACTTACGTAGTTATAATCTCTATTATTCGAAAATTCGAAAAATCTTACCCCATTAACCGTTAAGCGGCTAAAATTAAATTCCAATATTTTATTAAAATATTTTGTCTTTTTCTTAACTGAAAGTCAAAACAATCTTAGCAAGATAATAAAGTTGTTTCAAATATTTGCATAGAAAAGATGACAAATTGATTTTTTCCACCAAACAAAATTATCTCTGATATAAAAAAAGAAATCTATAATTTCAGTAAAAAAGTTTAACCAACAAGCTCCTATAAACATAAGCACACACAAACACACATAAATATACATTTGCATATCAGAATATGGTTTTTACTTGTGTAATACTTTTTATGTATCGGTTGAATAATTCTATACTTTTTGTTTTCCTTTCACATGACTGACTTATAATACGACTTGAATTATATGCATCACTGCCTTAAACTATGTAAAACGTATCCCATATTCATCCTTCAAATTTTGCTCCTTCTTTTTATATTTTCTGTTTTTTTTATCTTCCAGTAAATGTTGTTGAAACAAATTGCAACTGATACAAGACAATATTACCACTAGAAAACTAAATATTTCAACCGCTATGACAGAAAAGTTTTTTTCCTTAAAATATACACATACACACATATACATATATACATGTATATAAAAAAAGGATAATATAAAAATAAATAAAAAAAAAACAACAATAATTTTTAAAATCTACATTTAAAAAAAAACATACAAAACAATAATACAAAATAAATACATTTTTTGATTGTTTTTTATTTTTTGAAGTTAAATCCAAACAGTAGAAAAATCAAAACCAGATTACAAAACTTTTTATAAAAGGACAATTTTTATTCATGTGATATATTTTCTAGATGTTGGTTGGCATGTTTGTGAGTGTATGTATTAGTGTATATCAGAACATTCAAATTAAGCCTCTTATGTGACTGACAAGCATGTCGTCTTTAAAACGAAACAAAACTAAATAAACATCTTTCAAGTTATTGTCTGTATTTGTATTTGAGTTTTTTATTTATTTATTTTAAAAAAGTGTTCGAATTGATTTAATTTCTTTTAACATAAGATTTGGATGACAAAAAGAGATGAATAGAAAATCAATTTATTTTATTTGATTGCAACAGCTTTTCTATTTGATGTTTTAGTGGTTTTTTTTCTTAAATAGAAATGTCAAATTTTTAGTTTTCAACGTCTCACTTTTGCAGTGTTGCCTTTTAATTCGAGGATGATCCACAACATATAAAACAATTTATACCTTAAAAAAAAGAATCTCAGTTTTTTTTATGAACATCGAACTCAGTTTATCTCCTCAAGCCAATAAAAAAATTGCAGAAATAGTTTTTTTTTACTTAATATACAATCAACTAAACTATATTGATAGTCATTGTTCTTTAAAATTTTTCTTTAAGTCAAAAATTTCTTAAGCATAAATTTAAATAAAAGCGACACCAGTCACAATCTTCTTGTACTCATTCAACGTCATTGCATTATATCTTAGATTTAAAACCTATTTATCATGTTGCAGAGGGCTTTAAAAAAGCCTCCAACTGGAATTACCATAATGCGCTATTTCACGCAGGTACCACATGAACGATGAGGGATTTTTGGGAGTACAAAAATCTAACAGTGACTACATTACCCTGGAACATAGCTTCACGGTAGAGCCGGTTGTATTTTTAGAGGAATGGCGCTATCTGATAGGTCTTTTAGCAGACCACAGGATCTTTAATTTCAGAGCTAGGATCTTCCAGAAAGTGACAGATATCAGTGAGTTCTACATACTTTCAGATAATTATAGCGTCCTACAAGGCCATTAATCTTGCTCTGTCCTCCCAGGTAAAGAATTCTCTGACGGATATGTTTTTAGAAAAAATGTGTGGCAATAATGGCTATTACCACGAACGTAACACACTCCTCAATCCTCCGTTAAGCGTCCAACGAATCTATTGGTGGACTGTGTGCAGCAAGTAAGGTGCCCATTTACTCGACTTGGAAAAAATGCAATGGACGTTCAGGCTTTACTTGAGTTCAATTATGGCAGTACCAACTCTATGGTCAGAGCTACATATGTCCAGGTTAATACCACTTCGTATAGAGTCTTCAAGATTTTTTGGAAGAAATTATTACCCGGGTTCGATAAGGTTCTAACAGTTTTTGCAGAGGAGTGATTGTCTCGCAGGATTCTATGTTAGAAGAGGGTTTATGCCAAAAAAGCAGGATGACTGGCAAGCTATGATTGCGCAGGTCTGTGGTGTACCCGAGAATAAGAAGACCGCTAAGCATATTTTGTGTAACTGCCTGGTGCTCTTGCACTCCAGGGTAGTCTTACTAGGGTTCTACCTCTTCAAAGGAGTTATCTGGGATTAAAAGGACGAGAATGCTGTCATTTGTCAAAACAATGTGCAGCATTCTCGGGTTACTTGCATTAAATTAATATGATTGAAACCCCTACGTTATGACGACTTTTGTTCGTAAAAATATTTGTTATAATCAATCCCTAAAAAGACAAAAGTGTTTGTTTTAAGAGCGCAAGAATAAGTCCTTAACAAGTAAAACTTAAGAAGGGAATTCCTATGAAAAATTTATTCAAATAATGGCATAAACACTCTCAGCATCCACTCTGGAAAACAAAATTTATATATATTTTTTGGATTATTTTTCTTGAACTTCACTGATTTTGTCGAGGTTGTTGGAAAGTAGTATTCAAATAAGTTGTCATCCTTGTAAATCAGAAAGCAAAAAAACAAACAAAAATTCGCCAGTTAAATAAATAAACCAAATTCTTTTTTCTCCCAAGTTAATGCAAAAATGTTCCAGGGTCGTGGTGATAGAGGTTTTGCAAATTTTCAACTTTGTTCTTGTATGTTCAAGTGTAAGTCTTTGGGTGATAGTTACTGTTTGGACATTTGACATCTTTTTTAATTCGGTTTTATGTCTTTGCTTCCTTTTGTCGCCTGCTAATGGCTGTGTGTACTCAATTGGATTTATTTGACTGTAGCAATTTGATTTTAAAGTTTACTGATTCTCTTGTAAGAAACTTGTTCATTCGCCTGTATTTGTATGCCATTAAGACAAGTCATATTGGTTGCTAAATGGATTTTGTTTTTTAAATTGTAAAAATAAAATCAAATAAATATTTGTTTAAAAAGGATAAGATAAAATAATTCACATTAAAAAAGATTGAACTGTTACATCGTAAGAATCAATAAGATGTTTATCCATGACACTTAACGCCACAGCATCCTTTAAAAGAAAAGGGTTTTTGTTGACATGTAAAGTTAGGGCACACTTACTTACTAACACATTTCCAAAAATTTAAAAAAAAATGATAAGCACTTTTGCATTTTAAATATTTGTTGAAAATTACAAAAGTGTCTTGGTTTGTAAAAAGCAAATATTTGATTTAAAAAAACAACTTTTTCTGTTAAGTTCTTTTAAATCTTATTAGAAGGGTTTAAAGAAAAGGAGGGGTGATTTTCAAGTAAAGAATTCTATTAAATTTTTCCAGTGGAATATTTTAAAAGTTTTAAATACTTTTAAACATAGGGGCAGTGGCTTTACCGTCTAAAAGGTCCAAGGCATGACTATGAGGATGAAAGGCGAGTTTTCTAGGCTTATAAGGGTCACAAAGCTGAAAGAGTGGCAGTCGGGAAGGAAGTTAACGTCTATGACCAAAGTCAGACCTATCTTAAAGCTCTGAATAAAAATAACTTCAAGTCAAGGCGTAAGGACGTAGGTGATTACGGTAACCCGCAATATTAGGCTTCGTTGTGGTTTGGATCATTATAACATCATAGATAATAAAATTGCTGATGAAATCGCGAGTAGGGGATCGTTCTAGGATATTGGGCTAGGATGTTATCCAGTTATCCTCCCATGGGTTTTTATTAGATTAGGCTAAGCAGAACAGGCAGTCGTTAGGGGAAGAAATAAAGCTCACTTGACTTCGCTAATTTGCCTTAAGAAAGAGATAGAAAGGGTGGAGGTAGAAGAAAAGAAGAAATTTAGAGAAGGATTATAAAAGAAGAACAGTTATATGAACCGACTTACCAAAGTCTCCGGTGAGAGTTGAACCCACAGCTTCCCGTTTGGCAGACTCGCGCACATATTCACTGATCTTCCGGGGCACCCATAGATTATTATAACATTTTGTTAAGGATATAAGTTCAAGTGCGCATGAGAAAACAGGGTTTATTGCTCATTTGTTTTATTGCACTGCTTTTTCATCTAATTTTCTAAACAGATGAACCATAGGCTTTCAGGCGAATAAGCTTTAGTATTTCCCTTTGCAATTTAGGCTATCCTAGGTACCAGAATCAAATGTGGCGCTTTTACATTTCAAATGATTAATCTTTTTTACCAAAAAAATTATTAGCTCAAGTTTCTTGTACCAAACTAACCTATATACTCTTTCTCTAAGCTTTTTTAAAATTTAAAATTTTTTTCTTAATAAAATTGATGGGAAACCCTGGTGTGTGTAAACAAGATAAGTGGGTTTTTACATATTTAAATTTAAAATGAGTTTGAAATTTGCAAAAAAAAAAATGTTTTAATTTTTTATTACTTTATCAAACCAAATATCAGAAACCAATGGCGTCTAAAATATTTAAAAATTTTTTTATCAATTTTATTGATGTTACTACTTGTCCTAAGCTGTCAAACAAATATTTTATATTTTTTCAAAATAAATTAGTTTTGTGGTATGTATGTATTTAGTACTTAAATATAATTTCTAAAACTTTAATTTGTTTAAAGATATGAAAATTTTTTTTAAAAAATTTCTTAAATTTTGATTCTTTATTTTTAATTATTAAATTCCAATGTATTTAACTCTTAAGTCTTTGTCACATTAAACCAATATGTGACAAAATAGACAACAAACAAATAATTTATTAAGCTTGAACCGACTCCTCCTTGTTCGATTTAACAAATTAATTTTTAGAACAGCGGTCACGTGCCCTTCAAATAAACAGACACTAAAGCTCGACATTGTTTTATAACAAGGACTATAATTTTTGCGTGTAAAGGAAATAATTAATATCAATACATTTCGAAAAAAAGTTCTTATTAACAAAGCAAACACTTGTCTTCAATTGTGTAATTTTTTATTGACTACAAGAAGTAGTTTTCATATATTAATTTGATTAGTTTTCTTTTAAATTCAATTTAATCTATTCACATACAAGAAAGTTTTATTTAATATTACAAACTAAGTTGGTCCTTAGATTTTCATTTTGTTACATACAAAAACAAGAAGATGATTTAATTACACTGGCAGTATACCTTTCAAACAAAAGACAACAAGCTAAAACTGAAAAAAAAAACTTTAATTTTATCAATCCTCTAATAAAGTTCATTAATTACTAAAACACCATAAATAGAAAAATTGAAAAACATTGAAGTAAATATAGTAAAACAGAAAACATGAAAATCCTTCTCACGGTTATGCCAAACACGTAACCACAATTTTGATGTAATTACTCCTACAAAATAAAGCAGACTAGCCACCAAGATGAAACAACTTTGAACATAAATTTTAATAGACAAACAACCAGTCAAGTTTAGACGGACAGATAGATGTTTGAATACTTAAACAGATACAAACATGCACAGAAACATATACTCTTATGTAAATGTTTGTTGTTGTTATTTTCAAACAAGACCCAAAAGCTTCTTCTTCTTCTTCCTCAATCTTTAAAGAGGTTTCTCATTATCCTTGTACTTAAATTCTAATAAAAACAAAAAAAGCCTCCTTCAAAAACTTGCACGCAAATTTAACAAGGCAAAAAGCCGTTTAAGGACTAAAGTGAAGCGGGGGTAGTGGTAAGAAGGAATGCAGGAAACAAACTATGTAAAAAAGTTTTTTCTCAATTTGTTTTCTTTTTTGTTTTAATTTTGCCAAAACACAGAACACAAAAAAAACAAGAAAAAAACTTTGTTCGTTGAACGCATTAAAATGGGCAAAAGCCATGATGATATGTCTAGTCATGTTCGAACATAAATCAATTAACTCAATTTCCGCCTGCTACCGGATGAAATTTCCGGTTTTTATTGTTTAATAGCGGTGGGGGGAAAAGACTTAAAACAAAGAAAACTCCTCTAACAGGGATGAAAATGTAAAACTTGTGAATGAATTCACAACAAAAGCAAAAACAATAACAAAAATAACACAAATGGGTGTTGGAAAGTTATGCAAAACTATCATTATAGTTTTCGCAAGCAATAGAATGTGTTTGTTTGTGTGTGTGTGTTTTTTTTTCATTTGTATCCTTTCTGTGTCTTTGGCAGTGGATGTAGTCAATGTTGCAATAACAACAAACAATAAAGTTAGCGTTGGTTTGGTTTTGAACGTAAGAAATAAACGAAAATAATGATGATGGCAGCAGCCAAAGTTAGAAGAAGAAGAAAAGAGACGAAAAAAAGGGTCAGTGAAAGTTCATATAACTTGGCAATATTTCAATGTAAAAATCTGTGGGAGGGTTAATCAATGTTATTTGATTTATATCATACATTTACAAGAAAATTATATTTCTGTGTAAGATTATAGAACTAACCAAGCAACATGCTGTTTGTTGATGATGATAACAACATCAAGATTAAAATAAATTTTTATTTTCTTTTTTTTTTTTTATTACATCCCTATAAAAATTATTATATTTATTGTTAGATGGGAGATATACAAACATATGATTTAATGCTTATTTAAAAATTTCCCATTTTAGATCGGTTTGTTGCGTGGTGGCAAAATGTTAGCCGAGGAGTCACCACAATTTCTAAGACAGCAATACAATGCCGTATCCTTGGAGGAAGTCTTTTTAAAATTGTCTGTTTTGCAAAATATGGGCAAACGCCGAAGATCTTCCATAGCTCAGGAAATTGTTGAACAGGTGACTGTGCCTGCTATTTCTAATCCAGCCTTGGACTTGTCAGACGAACAGAATCCTGCTGAAATTTCTGGTGAATTTGGTGATAATATTTCTATGTCTTCGGCCATACGTGATCCAATTTCCTCACAATTAGCACCGGCTCCGCCTCTGCCACCAGAGCAAGCAATACATGCCTCATTTTGGTACAATCTGCACGTGATGAGTTCCCATCATTTACATGCCTTGATTTGGAAAAACTTTTTGTGGATGATGCGTAATGTAGGGTAAGTTGCTTTTTTCTCCAATTTTTTTAAAGTAGAAACACTAGAAATCTTATAGTTTTCAAAATTATAAATACTGTTTGAATTGTAATCAATATCGGTACGCAATTCCTTAAGTCCTTCTGCTGTTTCTGCAAAAACATGACCAAACTTGTAAAAACTCATTGAAAATATTTGTCTTAAATTTATTACTAAATCCGAAAGGCTTGGACAGGAGATGATCAAAAGATTAAACACATTAACTTCTCTTTCAATTTCGCACTAATTTTAGGAGGTGGGCGCTAAACAACTCCTTAGTAAAGTTGAAGCCCAATAACCTTTTTAAAGTTTTTTTTAATTTCTTTTTTATCACTTACGTTTTATGTTCTGCTGTGTGAAGGGGAAATTTACTGACTTAGATTAAGTTTAATTGTCTCTAATATATTAAATTATTTTCTTCTTCTTAATTATTTTTAGTATAATGTTGTTTATCGTTGGCTTACCGGTTGTCCAGATTATTTTATTCTGTTATGCCATTGGTCATGATCCCACTGGTTTGAAAATTGCCGTATCCAATCATGAAATGACTAAGGAAATGGTTATGCAACAATATTGTCCTGTACATCACGGTTGCAATCAAACTATGTTGAGTTGCCGTTACCTTGATATGTTAGTGAAGAACAAGAGTATGGTTTTGGTAAGTATGGATTCCTTAAAATTAGAAATTTTATATAAAAAGAAAAAAAAACTAAAACTTAGTGGATGCTGAGAAAGACAAAGCAATTTAAGCTAAAAACTATTTATAATTTAACTGGGTGTATGAGTTGGGTTTGTGGTGGATTTGGATTTCTTTTGCTCAAAAATTATAATAAACAGAATACTCTTAAAGTATTTTCCCTGCTGCAATTGATTATGATCTAAAGCATCTTACGTTATCGTTGCTGCTTTTGCTGCTGATGCTTTATAGATAAAATAGAAAATCCTCCCTACGATCTTAAAAAAATTTTTTAACATTTTTAAGAAAGACAAATTACAAAATAAATGCAAGCCAAAGGCATTTTTGTAAGAGGGTGAACTGATGAACAAGTTTATACTCAATAACATTAAACATTTTAACCTTCATCAAGTTTTCTATTTGTATCTCCTTTTAAGGAAAATCAAAATATAATAAAAAATTTTAATTTAACAATTTCGTTTGACAAATCGCAAGAAAAAAAATATTAGATAAACTTTCAAAAAAAATTCCTAAAACTAAGCATTGACCACCACACGCACACAAAATAAAAAATATGGAGTGCTTTTGATGGCAAATAATGATAAAACTTTTACTCTTACCCCAAACTTCAGACAGGAAATAATGGCGCAATCTTAATTATAAACCAAAAAGTTAAACTATTCAGTATAGAAACTAATGAGGGCTTAGTCAACGCAGCTAAAAGCGCTTAAAGGAAAAATTTAGTTTAAAAAAAAGCAAAGAAAAATACCAAAGAAATATATTAATGACCCGACAATGATTTTCTTCCTTACTTTTCTATCACTTTCCTTCCTTTCTTTTCGTTTCTTTTCGTCATCAACACATTAGCACATAGTCAGTCAGCATTTGTGGCTTTAAAGCCCAGTTCAGACGGTTGAGAGATATAAAAACATTGTCGAAGATTTGTTGCCATTATCTGATTATTCATAGATATTGTCACGTCACATTGTGTTGCCAGATGCTGCCGTACTAATGGAAATTTTTTTTCTTCGATTCACGTTGATTTTCAATGTAAAGAACCTCTAGTTTTCTAAGATAAAATATATTTCTTTGATTGAATATAGAAATAAGGATATAAGCTTCAGCACAATACAAAACTATAAACGCAGCGCTGATACTTGTAAACGAAATACAAAACGTTATACAAGAGGAGAAAAGTGTATCTGTAAAAGTAACAGATTAATTTTCAAATGACTTTACTGACTGTTATACAAGATAAGCAAGTATACGTTTGCTTATCGACGTAATTTCAGAATTAGTTTTGAGCCATTAAACAACTTTTAGCGTTAGACAATATTTATACTGCATGTAATTTTTGAAAATGTATTCTAAGCTTACAGGGTAATCCAAAAAAGTATATTTTTTTATGTATTAAATTTTATATTTGAAATATTAAGTATCAGTTGGTGTCATAACGCCGTGGACAAAAAGGAGCCGTGCCAATGTAAAATGACGATGGAAAAGTGTATTACAATATAGAAAAATAATAAAATAAATGATAATAAATAATAATAAAATAAATGTATTCAAATAAATATAACTTAATTTAGTTAAATGTGTATCGATTTACAAAACCCGAATTTTTTAGCAAGAAAAAAGTTTCAAGTCAGAAATGATAGTAAAAAGGGAATGCCCCTAATATATATTATACTGAAAATACAGGGTAGGGTTGAGTGTGCCCTGTGAAAATATTTTAAATTTTTTCTGCACTTGTTGCTTTTTCCTTTTACATTTTTCATAATAATTTTTAACTGCAATAATAAAACTAAATAAAAATCCCTAAAATCCAGTTTAAAAGCAACAGACTAATTATTAATTTCATGTTTTTTTTTTAATTTTTTCACATAAAAATTTATATTGCAAAAAAGAACTGAACATAAAAAAAAATTAGAAATTAAGCCAATAAATTTATGATGTTTTTGTTTTCTTTTAAAGACATTTGCTGGAACCGATGATGAGGCAAATGAAATGGTGCGGCGTGGTAAGGCTTGGGGTTCTTTAGTATTTGCTGCAAACTATACTGAGTCTCTAATAGAGCGAACAGAAAGCGGTCGTTATACAGATGATGATACTGTGGAGTCATCGGATCTTAATGTCAGATTGGATATGTCAAGTAAGTTAAATGAATTACTTTAACCAATTTTATACTTATTTTAAAAATATCTTTAATTTTAGATCAACAAATTTCTACTCTACTATATCGGGACTTGCAATATGCCTTCTTTAGTTTTGTGGAGAATATTTTGATTGATTGCGATTTAAATCCTAAATTGGGCCGTGTTCCAGTAGATTGGCATGATCCTATTTATGGTTTTAATAATCCCAACTTTACCGACTTTGCAGCTCCTGGTGTCATTCTTACAATTATCTTTTTCTTATCGGTGGCCATTACCTCGGGAGCCATGTTAATTGAACGTAATGAAGGCATGCTGGAACGTTGTTTGGTGGCTGGCATAACGGGCCCAGAAATTCTATTGTCTCAGGTTTTAACTCAATTCACTGTAATGTTTAGCCAAACAGCATTTGTATTGCTGGTCAGTTTTTATTTCTTCGAATTGACCATTGTGGGCAACATTTGGCTGGTGGTTGGTTTGTGTGTCTTAAATGGTTTGTGTGGCATGTGCTTTGGTTTCGTTATTGCCTGTGCTGTAGATACGGAACGTACTGCTACTTATGTTGCAATGGGCTCTTTCTTACCCATTGTTATGTTGTGTGGCATAATATGGCCTGTGGAAGGCATGTTTCCAATACTGCAATTTGCAACTGCTTTCTTACCCCTGACCAAGCCCACAGAGTCACTGCGTTCTATATTGCAACGCGGCTGGGACATAACAAATCCTTCCGTTTATAATGGTTTCATATCAATTTCTGCTTGGGTTTTAGTTTTCTTAATTTTAACAATTTTACTATTGAAATTCAAAAAGGGTTAATTTAAAAGTCAAAGATTTTTGGGGCTCCTCAGCAATTTTCTCTTTTTTTAGCTTTAACCTAAATATTAGAAAGTTTATATTAACAATAGGGCTTGTTTAGCGACTCTCAACAAATTTATTTAAATATTTTTTGTTAAACAAATTATGTAGCTTTTTTAAAAATTATATTCTTAATCTAAAAACTTTACATTTTTAAGGGATGATAATAGGTATAGGTAAGACTAAACTTACGCAATAATTTAAATTTTTTTTTAATTTTTGGTTATTTGTGAAAAGGGGTGAATAAGGGCGTACTTTAGACTAAAATTAAATTAATCAATTTTAAGTGTTTATTTTCTCTCTGAATAACCATGGCGGTTGAAGAGATCGTTTAAACAAAGTCTTCTTGACCTAAATTCAGCCTTTGAAATAAATAGACACATGACAATCAATTAGAAAAGCCTGTATATTTTACAAAATTTTTTTTTATGATTCTTAAGGGTTTTATGTAATAAGTAGTTGTAACTAATAGTCATTTGCACATAAGCTTTAGTTTCAAACAAATTTTTTAAAATTAGTTTTTTTAGTTTCTTTTCAAAATTTTTATTTTTAATTTTTAGTCCTAAACGTAGTCACTTTATCTAATTTAAGTTATTAGCTTAGAACTTGGTTCTTTAGTTTAGGTTCTGGCCCTTAATTCAAGTCCTTTTCTAAATTATATTTTAAAAATTTTATTTATTCAACTTATTATAAAAAAATTAAAAAAAATCGTTTCATTTTGGTAGAGTTTCTACACAATTAAATATATTCTCGTTGTTAATAAAATCTTTCTTATTATTTTTGAAAACTGGCTGTAGTAGAACAATTAGTAGCGATAAAATATAACTTTTATTCGAACGAAAATTTTAAAAAAAATTTTAACTTAAATCAAAATAAAAAATTATGTAAACATTCATATAAATAAAAGATTTTTATTCAATAATTTAAAATGAAGTTGAAATTTAAATTGATTTAGAAAATGTAAGTACAACTTGAAAAAAGGATTATTATCCACCTTTATTGCGGTTGGCGTTGGCGTAGTCGTTTTTAGTTTTTTGGTACCGTCTAACAAATACGCCAATGTTAAATAAATAGCACTCTTGTCGTTTTTGTGTCGAATTCGACAAAGTTCGACCCGACAACGCCAAACACAATAGGGCTGAATATCGAATTACAAATGTTAAATGTGAATTTTTGAGTATTTTTTGTTTTTGAAGCAATGATTTCTCTAGAAGAAGATCCTTGCAGAGGCTTATGCTTATGCTTATGCTTGGTCTTAACAAAAGTTAATTCAATAACAATTTGGTATTATTAATTTTGGCCCATTTGTAAAGTATTAAACTATAAAAAGCATGTTTTGCAGTTCTTCAAATTAAATAAAAGCAATTAAAAAGTTAAAACTTTGTTTTTAATTTTAATTTGCAAAGCAATAAAATAAATAACAACAGCCGCATATACATACATACATAGATATTGATAGACTCCCTTATTTTTCCAAAGTGTTGAAAAAATATTTTCCAAGAATACTAACATCATTCTTTAGAAATAAAGATTATTAAATCATATTTAAAAATAATAAAATTGAAGACTTTTCCAGCAGGTCACACAGAAAAGATTTCCAAAAACGAAACAATCGATAGAAAATAATATTTATTTTCATTTTGGTGGCAATAAACTTAAATATTATTTCCACTAAATTCAAATTATATACCAATACTCTTTCATAGTTTTAGATCTTAAAGAACAAAAACAAAAATATTTGTTCAAAACTTTGTATGGCAGAATAAATTCCAACTCATTAAGTTTGCCATAAAATTCTGAAATGTTACAATTAATTTCCCTTTGCTATCGCATTTGTTATAAATGAAATACATTTGAAATTTCATACATACAAACCAAACAGAAGTTACAACAAAAAAATCTAATCTATAAAAAAACAACAACAAAACATTGAAAACAGACGTTGTTTTTGCTGGCTGGGTTTTTTTTCTCTCTATCCAGCAAAATTAAGTCAGTTTTCTTTTCCATTTAATTCTATAATTTCATTTTTAATATATTTTTTTATTGGGTTTGATAAAGGATAAATATTGAGCAATTGACTTTTGCCTGCCGATTAGGATTTGTGTTGTTATCGTAAGTGTGTTTCTACGTGCTGCTGCCATTACCAATTGCTTTATACCATAAACATGAAATGCAGCCGGGAAACGATGGCTTTGTTATTGCGACACAACTTTTTGTTGGTAAATTAAATTATTTTAGCACTTCTTAGTTAACTATTAACTGTCAAAATTATTATTGTTAGAATTTTATTTTTAACTTTCTTTATTTAATTTGGCAGCAACTAAAGTAATTTTTCTCTTAATAACATAATAAAATTAACTGCTAACGCAATGAAAATAGCAGCGAAAAAGCACACATAGTTCAAGAAGAAATAAAATGAAATTTTCTTTTGTTTTGTTAAGTTTTCCGCAAGTTAGAATGTAACAGATGTTAAACATCAAGTTAATTGAGCAATTAATTAACACGCTTTTAATTTCTTTTGCTCTTTTCGTTTAAATGTGTTTTTGTATAATGTGTCAAAAATGTCTTATTTATGTATGTATGAATGTAAAAATGGGTTTACTTATGTAAGTTAAAAACTTGTAGAATTTAAAATATTAATAAAAACCTTTACGTTTATTCATAATTTTACATAAAAAAATATTACTTTAAAATTGAGCAGCTCGTTTGATCCTTAAATTATGCTACAGTTTTTATAATTTGCAAACAGAGTGACCAGACTGTAAATTTAATTTAGTAAGTTGTTGACAAATTAATGTATGGACAAATTTGTGTTTTTCTGGGTGTATTAAGCGTAATTATTTCAAACTTTAAAAAAGTAAATTTTTTCGAAAAAATTTATTAAAAGCAATTTTCGTTTGCATTTAGTAAAACCAAAATTTAAGGCATTTACAAAACCTGTTTAATGGTTTCTATTAAAATTTTTAAAATTTTTTAAATTTTTGTGACTCTTCAAAAGACAAAACAAATATCTCTACCTGAAGTGAAATAGTTTATTCAAGCTTAAATCAATTATTTTTTTTTCAAAGGAGAAACTTTTTGAAATTCTTTTCGCTTGCGAAGGTATTGATATAAAACATTTCTTGAATTTAAAAAAAATAGCTCATGTGTGGCTTTAAACAGTAAATGCCTTTAGGTGTTCACACAAGCATGAACATTTACAAAAGCAGCCATCAGCAGACGTAAGAAAGAATATATAACAACAAAGAGCCTTTAAGGCATTTGACACATTAACCGGTACCAACACTTTTAAGCCGTTAGCACTTTGCAAATGTGTGATTGGGCAAACATTTTGGGAATTCTGAATTCTCATTTCCAAAAATTTAAAGGCTGTAAAAAATAAAATTAATATGTTTGAACTGCCACTGTGTACTGAAGCTTACAAATTTACCTTATTTTTAAAATTGTCTATATAATTATTTAGATAAATTGACTTGTTATTATTGTAAAAAGATTTTTATTGAACCAACAATTTTCGTTAATCCTTGTAGAAGGAGTGCTGGAGCCTGGTAATAACAACATAAAAGTTTACTTTATTAATTGTAAAAATATTAAAAGTCGCTTAAACTTAATACCGTGGACAACAATGGGTTAATTTTTAACCAAACGATTAGGCATAAATTAAAGCAAATATTCTTTAACGTATCTTACATATGTTATAGGCTTACACAGCATATATTCACACAAACACACATAAATATTAATGTGGTTGACATTAACACATCCTTGCAAAATAAAAATATCAGGAAACAATAAAATGTTATTTTATGGATGGCATGTCAAATGTTAAAATTTTATAAGGAAAAACCAAAGGCAGAAATAATTGCTGGTTGATATTTTTACATCAACGATGGCAAATGAGGGGAAAACAAAAATCAAAAACAACAAAAAATTAAGCATTAAATAGTTAACAAAACCAGGAAAAAAGGACAAAACTCAAACACCTCCAAACATATATTTCTGAAGAAAAAGACTAACAAAATGCTTATATAGATTTTTTTTTGTAGGAGGAATTTTTGGTTGGCTGGGGTAATGTAGGTTTTGCCCTAAATAAGCCAAACAAATTTATGGCGATTGCTATCAATTTAAAAATGTAGTTCTGTTTGCGGCTTTCAGTACACCATACAACAGAGAAAGCTTAAGGAGACCAAAACCAAAAATGACAGTGAAACGGAGAAAATAACCACTTAATTTGACAAATTGTTAAAGCTTTAATTAACTAATAATTGTTATATGAAACAAGATATAAAGAATATATTTTGTTTTGTTAAAATTTAGCTGTTAATAACAAAATCTTTATCAATATTTATTTTTTTAACAAAAATAAAAAATGTGTTTTTAAAAGTCTTTTTAACAGATTGATATTGAAATCGATTGGCAACATTGATATAATTTTCTCAACGTACAAAACTATATGCAGAGCTAAAAAAATAAAAAAATATATAAAATTCAATATGTTGTTAGCAAAATCTTCAGCTTTTTAAACTACTTCTTTACTTTTCTTTAAATTAAAACTTGGCCTAAAATAAAAAAAAAAATAAATACAAGACTAAATAGAGTCTTTCAAACGAAAGACTCGCGAGGAAACCCTAAGGACAAACTTTTCATTTACAGACATTTCAAAATTAAGGAAGTAAAAAAATGCAGTCAACTTCCTATTTCCGCTTAACAGTTTTTTTTATTTTTCCGCAACAACAAAATATATTTTGTAAGTAGCCTGAACACATCACACAAGTAAAAGGACTGAGGAGAAGAAGGAAGACAACGCCTCTCATAAAAAATAGTTTTTCATTCTTCTGGCAGCAGTAAAGTATTTCTTAAAGGAAGTTGGCTACAAACGTACACATGTATGTTTAAGACAACATTTCATAATAAATATAAAACAAACTCTATGCAAACACATATAAACTCAACTTAGCAGTTTCGAAGATAAACGAACAAATTTCATACTTAATGTGAACACAAAGATAATGAGTTTAAATTGTAAAAACAAAAACTTTTATCTTTTAATTTCTCCCAAAAACCTTCAATATTCACCTCAACGCATCAGTTAATTCACGCTATCTTGCATAATTAAGGTAAAGTCTTGCCTAAGGATAATTCTTGTTATATTTTAAAAATAATTTTTTAGCAAAAATTTTACATAAAATTAAAAGTAAAAGTAACTCAAAATTATCTTAGAATTTTTTAAAAAAACTTACACATTACAGCTGTAAATAAGTACATGAATATGCACAAGACAGTTTGGTTGCCGCTTACAAAGGGGCCTTTTACGTTTGTGTCGATGTTTGTGGCCTTAAAAGTTTTCCAAAACGGTACCTGAGCTCTTGCGGAAGTCACCCCGCATGCAATTTTTACAGATGTAAACAGTGAAACAAAATAAATCAATTATGGTGTATGTTGGATGCTTGTAACATGGTAAAATGTTCTACTTAGTTGGTCACTCACAGCAACTCATGTGCATCACTGGTGGAACTAAAAACGGGTTTTTAGGTACTTTGGTGTTTTGCATTTTTTTAACTTTCTCACATTTGAGTTTGAAAAGGTTTCCCAGATTTGACTTTTCTAGCAGAGTTTCGATCTTCTGTGCCTTTTCTATGGAACATATTTTAATTCCTCACTGGAGGGTCTTTGTTCCTTTGCGCAGCATTTAAATTTTTATGCGATGAAATCGTGATACTCTAGCCGTTAAAAAACACCACTTAAATCTTATCCTTATTATCTGATGATGACATCTACCAATGGTCGTCAATATCCTGTGGATTTGTTGTAAAAATGATGAGCGATTTTTTGCTACTCCCACCAGGTTCTCAGAACACCCTGATTGAGCTTTCGGGACAAAAAAAGGTTCTCTTAAAGCAATTGCCTTAATCAAGTAGAGTAGATGTTGGCATTTTCTTTTTCTGGTCACAGCCTAGAAACACTTTGTGTAATGCTTATGATGATTAGTCGAGCTGGATAAGTAGAGATCCGAGGCGATGTTAGCTTTACGGCTCATTCATACAGTTAACAAACTTAAAAAGTGTCGCCCATCGCTAACAACCGAATATATTTGCTTTCCTCTTGCTCAATAAAAAGATTTTTAAAATCTCTTGTCAAATATTACGATGTTGGAACCTGGTGCTACTAATTGTTTTTATTGGAGCTACGTCAAAGGGGATCAATCTTATAACGTTATCGGGTTTTTGTTGGTTGAGTCATAAATTTTGCATTGTATGATCAAAGATGTCGTATATTCTTATTGGATGACAGTAGTATTTCACTTGTACTTATAAAGCTCTTCCGACAGCTGGGTCAAAGCAGCTGCTCTAAAAAATATCTTAAATACTTAGTTCGGATTCGAAAAACATAGTCCTGAAATCGTTAAAGTGGTCGTCAACATAAAAAAGGCAGTTTTACCATCCTTTTGTTTTTCCATGGTAAAAGTTGTTTCTGGGGAGGTGTAACCAGTCCTTATTCTATTTGACACACCTACGCAGGTAACATCACGTGCTTAGGTGTCTATTCTAGAAGAAGGATTACCTAAACTTATACTAGAATTCGCTATTTTAAAGCTGATCATAACCATTGCTTTGTATACAAATACTTCGTACAAAAATACTTCTTGTCATGCATCTCATACATACAAGTTTATATTTTTCAAAAAAAATCCTTCAGAAAAACAACCATTTAGTATACCTTTTTTACATTTTTCAAATGATAATATTAATTTTTACATCTAAATCTTCGCTCTTTTCTTTTTCTCATCATATAAGTTTTAAGTTTGTTTTTTTTAAATTCTGATGTTTTCTAAGTAGAAAAATATTATCCTTAAATGTCAGTTGTTTACAAATATGTTGTTGTCGCTTACAATGCCAAATCATTTTTTAGTTGCCATTTCATGGTGCTTATAAAAATTCCAACATTGTCTTTGCCTTAAGTTCATCAAGATGTCATGTAAAATAAACGCGACTTTATTTAAATGAAAGTTGCTAAATAAAACCAAACAAACATAAAAGTAACAGAAATAAATTTTCTGAAGGGCAAGTAACAACTATGTTTAATATTGCCTACTCAAATGTTGGTTGAAAGCTTAAAATTTGTTATGGTTTTAGTTACTTTTTTTTTTAAAAATCCTACATTTGGCAGCGCAACGTTATTTTTTTAAAATAAAACTCTTGAAAAGTGTCTCCCAAATGGTTCACCTTGTATTTGTATTTAAGTAGATTTTCAAGATGTTTGTACGACTATAAAACACAAAGATGTCTTAAACAAAGTCTTATATCTTTATATTGAAATAATTTAAAAAGAAATTTTATTTAACCACTTAGAGTGACAACAAAAGCGACATGTCATTAAATTAAAACAAACACATAAACGTATTACTCACATACATATACAACTAAATAAAAGAATTTTCTTACCGTAAATATTTTGCTTTTAGCCTTAAAGATGGTTTTGCATTTAAAGTTTGTTTCCATTTCTTTTAATAAGAAACAAACTGTAAGAATTTTTAATTAGTTTTTTCTTTATCTTTGCATAAGAAATGAAAAGAGAAAGACTTAATTTTTCTCATTAAATCTTTTGCATAGAAAAATATATTTTATCTGTTTTTTTATAAAGAAGTGGTTTCGAATTAAAGAAAAATATTTAAATTTAAATCATGTGATTTTGTAAATATTTTATGCATTCCAACCACTCTTTTCTTTTGTCCTTAACCTCTTAAACTGTTTTTAAAGGATTTCCTATTCAAAGCTACTTTAGCTTCCTTTTGCCTTTTTTACTAATTCTATTCTATTTTAATTTAATTTTTTTTTACTTTTACCACTATATTCCATGTAACTCATATAAAACTTAATAATACTTGAGGCTGTTTACGTAATTTAAGTTTTATTTTAACGAAACAAAGACGCACACATGCACATCCTTCCTTTAAGCAGAGCATGTATGATCCGCTGTGAGTGCACATGTGTATGGATGTGTGTGTGTCAATGCATTAGTAGTGATAGTATCAATTGTTCATTCTATTTGCACGCATATACTGCACTCACGTACTCGTCGTTTATGCGTGAAATGAAACAATAACATTTTTCTATTTTATAAAATATAAAAATCCTAAAAAAAATAAAGCTGTGGGGGGTATGAAAAAAGCTGAAGCAAGGGAAGGTGTTAACTAAAACCCAAGTGGGTTGGAACTAAGCAGACATCCTAAACTATTCCCGGTATCTTTATTTTATTTAGTGTGAGATAATCAAAGTACATTAATCAGTTTAACAAAGCAGATTGTTATGTCACGCTATGCAGTTGTTATGGTTTTGCATTTAAATCCAGTCACTGCACTATGGGTTAGTTGGTAAATTAAAAATGAAAAATATTTGAAAATTAACAAATCAAAAAAAAAAAAAAAATCATGAGTAAGTTGAAGCAAAAGAGGCCATGTAGAACAAGTATTTGCTAAAGATGTTTAAATAAAAAAACTTAAATTTTAAAAAGATGCGATTTTTAAATTGAATTTAAATATACCATTTCTGGTATCAACTTTTATCACCCATTTTTATACATATATTTTAGCTGGCTTTGCAAGGGTCAAATAATATTTTCTGGTTTCATTAAAATAATGCCGGCCACGGAATACCCTACAACATAATACATATTATTTTATCCATATTCACATAAGCCAAAATTGTATTCGGGTTGAGGTGACTTCCATATTTGGAACATCAAGGAAGGTAAGGGCTAAGTAAGTTGCTTAGAAATTTTGTACAAATACTTTTCTGGGGCCATGTGTTCTAATATAATTCGATACCACCACTTACATGTTTTTAAATTTTTATTAAATAATCTCTTAAAATGCAACATGTATTTTAATAAGAAGGGCCCCAAAAATATCCCAACTGACTAAGGAGATCATTATATGTTTCTCTTTTTTCTTTACTATCCATAATTGAGAAAACCCGATCCGAATTTGATAACTTACGATTTGCTTTTATTTTTTAAAATTTTTTTTTTAAAAACCATTCTTTTTAACCCATTGTTGCCTGTAGTCGATGCAGCAGTACTTTGGCAACATAAAATTCACTTAAGGGGAATTTAATTTTTTTACTTCAAGACAGTTAAAAAAATAACACGTATCCGTAAGTCATAACTCAGAGAAAAGGAGATCAGTGACAGCACGAGACAAAAACCTTAAACAGGATGCCTGTTTAACCCAATGCTTCTATAAACGTAAGTAAAAGTTTGTGTTTGTGTATGCATGTCTACTATATAAAGAAAGTGTTCAGTTTGTATAGCAAATACCATCAAGTCTTTCGAAGAATTTCAATAAGTTATAAATGACATGTATTTAGAAGATTGCGAGGAAAAAAAGCTAAAAAACAACTAACAAGCTCGATAGAAAAAACAGAAAAAAGTACTGAATAAAAATCTTTGCAATAAATTAAATCTTAAAAAACAACAACAATTTTGTTAAGTAGTAGTGGATGGAAAAGTGTTTTTTTTTCATTCCTAGTTTTATACAATTCTCTTCTAAGATGAAAATTGCTTTATTTATTACACAATCATTATAATTTTCTATAAAACAAAACTACAACGACAACAACAACTTGAAAAAAGTAATCATAATAATAATAATAAAATAATAAAACCAGCTAAAGAGGGAAAAGAATCAGGAGAAAGAGAGAGAGAGAGAGAGAGAAAGACGAACATTTCATTAATAAATTTTAATATTTTTTCCTTTTTCCTTAAATATAAAAAACAAATAAAAAAATATTTTTTTATTCCTTTGCCAGTAGTATGTCGCCAATTTCATTAGAAGATTAAGGAACGAAAACTGATGAAAAAGCAATGCCTGCGATTTGACGGTGAATTGAAAAAGCAAAAAAAAAGGAAAAAAAAAGAATAAATTGAAAATAAATGAAAACTAATCAAATTGCTTGTACTGATTATTACAAGTATTTAACATGTCATATATGTTGCTATGTCTGTGTTACAGAAAAAAATATTTTTTTTATTATTTAATTTGTGTCATAAAATATACCTATTGGATTTTAATATAAAAAAATTTTATTATTATTTTATATTTGTAAGAGATTTAATTTTTTTTATTTAGAAATATTAAATATTTTTGAAAACACAAATTATATGCTTGAATTGGCAAAAATGTTTTCTTCGACAATTAATATTAATCATACTCACTGATGGTTTTCAATTTGTTTGTGTCAAGCTTTTTTCATTCAGTTATTAAAGATTAATAATAAAGTAGAAAATTTTTCAGTTTTAATAAGTTTAACCTTAACAGAAGTATTTCCTTGGATAACAAAAATCATAAATAATAAAATCAAGAAATTAAATAATATTTTCCCTTAAATACGATTAATTTAAAATTTATTAATTTATGTATTTATACCCACGTGCGTATTATTGGCTTATACAGATATTTTTTACATTTAAAAATAATATTCTAAGATCCAACTTTGTTTTATCTACCGGATCATCCCCGCATTACTTCCAAAGTCGATTAAATCATGACCCTTTGTCCATTTGTTCGCCCGTCCGTGCATCGAAGAATCATTTTGGGGCTTAAACTGCCGTTGCTAACTCTCCAGAAGTATTCTTACATATTTAGGATTTAAAACTTTTAATTGTTATAATAAATTTCCAGTTTTCGATAATTTTAAATGGGTCCTGTATAGGTCCCACTCCTAAAAATTACCTTATCCTTTATAAATTTTGTACATATGGTGGCATTAACATAAAAATCTCTGCTTGATCGATTATATTTTTCTTACTGGTTGAAAAAAATCGTATTTTTTTAAGAAATTGTATTTCGAGGGTCCAGAGTTATACAAACGAGTTTATCAAAAGCTCACAAGTATTTGTCCAATCCTCCTGCTTCATGGCTATTTCATGTGTTTAATAGAGAAAAGCTCATATTAAGTATTTATAAAATTTTTGGGCCCTTTGACCCATAGAAAGGAAAATGAACAAGAAGAAGGATCGTCTGACTTACCAAACTTTGTCAAGATTCTACCTTCCATTGCGGACCCTTACCATACTTATCCTTATAAACAACAATATGTTTCTGCACTAAATTTGCTGCCAACGATTTACAATATACCCTTAATTTAATTAAACATAAGCAGCATAGCCATTTTTATAAAGCCACTTTCGTTATCTTTATTTTGAGTACAGAGTCCATTGCAAACTTGATATGTAGTAAGGGAATCGAATTTATATTGAAACAAATTGTAAAAAGTGTAAAAATTTTCATTTTATGGAACAGCATTGTGATTATATAAGTTTTGTAATTAAGTTCTGCATAATATTGAAGCGAATTTAAACCAAAATAGCTGCGAGTTCATAACACTATAATAGTGTGTAATCTACTTTTGCTTAGATGACTAAATGTTGTTTTAAATTCTACTTAATCCTGTTTTTATTTTGTTATTGCCAAGTTTTTTTCAAAAGATTCACTTTCCCTCTGCGTTACCTGCACACGTATATAAAATTGACCGGATATGGTTATGAAATATTTTTGCACATACGCAGAGACCCAATAATCAAGAAAAAATAGGAATAAAACAAGGAAAAATTTTGCGGAAATAGAGCAGAATTACAAAACAAATGAAGCTCTAAAAAAGGCAGAAAGAAACAAAATGTAGAAACAAAAGTTAACAAGAACAAAGTTTAAATTGTCATTTCTGCTTTTTATTTCACCATTAGCACGTAATTTTTTTATTTAGAATTTCTTTTTTTGTCTAAAATTCCATAAAAAAAACGACAACAATGAATGAGCACATATACTTACACTTAAGTGAATGTGAAAACATGATTTTGCACAAACAACAGTATTTTTAAAGAACTCGTGCTTCTACTGACGTGTGTGTGTGTGTATAACGTTATTTTTTTTAAAAAAGGCCCAAAATTGCTTGTTAAGAGTCTTTTAGCTAAATTAGCTGTGGTTGCTTTCAAACCAATTGTCCAGAAAATAAAATGAGTTCTTATTATTTTTCTTCTACTTTTGTTATGTCTTCCCCCTTACTTTAAGAAAAATTTATCGTCATTTCCTATTCTTTTTTTGGCAATAGAAAACTGAAAAAAATTACGACAAATTGGTAAAAATTACATAGAAATCGCTTTAAAAAAATATGAACACATTGTTTTTCTTATACAATAAGTATGTATTATTAATAAAAAGGTACACGTTTAAGAAAAGTGGCAATTTCATTTAAGTGTTTAAGTGTTTTTAAAATAATGTGCCCAGGGCAGCTGTTTAAAATGATGCAATGCTTTAAAGGCAAAAAAAATCAGCTTTAGTAATGTAACATAAAATTCCTCTAACAGAAATACTGTTGTTTAAAAATCTTAAACAAAACTGTTTATACTTTTGAGACAAGCAAAGTTTTCACTCCTTTTAATTCTGTTATCTAAAAGGCCCAACCTGTATTTTTTATTTCTACATTTAAAACCATAAAAACCTTAAGGTGCAATTACATTTCAAAAATGATTTAAAAAAACAAAAATCTTATTTAAGAATCCCTCAAAACAATGTGCAAAAAACAGGCATCTAAGTCCAATATTTTTTATTTATTTTTGAGCAAAATATAATTTTGTAATTTTTTACTAAATAAAGGCACTGAGTTACAAAAAAATTTCTTTTTATTTTTTAAATTTGTAAATACCAAAATAATAATAATTTTTTAATTCAAAAATACAACATTTTTGTTTTGGTCTGGTGCTATGAGAAAATAAAAATTTGTACAATTTGCAGCTTTAGCATATGTAAGTGTTCATACATATGTATAAGGTGCGCAAAAATATATTTAATATAGCAAATAAAGGACTTAGTTCTTTAAAAAATATTCAGAAAGTAAAACTGCATTAAATTATTATCGGTGGCCTCGGTATATCTACTATAAGTTAAGCATATGTGGCGTTCTTGAATTTAACGCTTCTCAAACAATTTTTATAGTCATTCTTCACGAAAATAGGTTTACATTCAAAAATTCTTATTTTACCAAAAGCTCGGGTTGTTGTTAAAGCTATAAATATTGTCACACAAAAGCAGTAAGACTCAAACTCTCAGTCAAATGGTTATTTCTAAATATTAATTATCAGCATATGACCTGGTGTAAGTAAATTTAAAGCAGTCACAAGTTAAATTTCAGTGGAATCAATTCTATTTGTTTTTGCCAGTTCGTTTCAATATTAAATCGTTTATGAGCGGAAAAATTTCATTTATATTTTTGCAAATTCCATTTTAAAGCAATTTCGAGACTGTTAAAATCAGTATTGGTATACAACGAGAATCGTGTCCTTAAAAGTAAAAGAGAAGATCCTCATAAAAAAGATTTTGAGTTATGACTGTTGTTAGCTTAGTGTGCGATATACATATACACTAAAAGTTTTCACAGAATATAAAAAATAAGAATCTTGTTAAGGACATTTATAAACAAAAAATATCTTGCAAACAAATAAAACTGATGAATGCTTACAGCAATGCTATAGCGAAATTGCATGTAACTGTTTAAGAAAAAAGTGCTTAAAGGCTTACCAAATGGAGCAGATTGACTGTCTACAAGTAATCTAGACAACTTAGCATATTGCATTTAAAACTACACGCTCATCTACTAAGTAAAAAAATAGTTATGAAAACAACAACAATTATAACGAAAACTAAAAGACAAAAGAAATCTTAAGAAGAAATTTTTTATTTACTTTTTTATGCCGATTTTGCCCCCATTGGCTTAGCCCAGGTCCTTCTTTCATATTAAAAAAATCTCCTGCTGTAATCAAACCCATAAAAATAGAAATAAAAATATTTTTTTTTGAAACAAAAAACATTAAGTAATATTCAGCCATAACGTGTTACTACTTAAAAATAAAAAAAAAATCGAAAAAAACATGAAGAAGAATATTTTATTTTCTTGGTCAATTACAATCGTTGACTACCGTACACCATTACATACAACTACAATTTAAAGCTTTAACATAATCCAATATTTAGCTAAGTTTTAAGTTAAACTTTAGCTAATTCATTAGAATGGTTTTTTTAAATTTTTGGAATCAGATATTGGGAGAATTGTGTGGCGAATGTTCAACGTTTTTGTCCTGGGACTTTTAAATCATTGGCAACCAATGCAATTAATGCTAATATAGGATTCACTTGGGGCACAATCTTGGGTATTAAACTTAAACCAATTGTCCCATCATCACTAAGTAAAAGTGACATATTACCTTTATATAAATTGTAACATTTAACTCAAGATTTAACTCAATCCCTTTTACTGTTGGGTAAGTTTGCCTTACGTTGACGCAAAAGATCTACCACGATCATGTTTAAGTGCCTAATTAAGGCATATTTTAGAGAGATTATATTTTTAAATTATTAAAAAACATAAACTTGAATCGTTTGAGCTTAAAATTTTCTTTTGTTTATTTTTAACTTTCTTTTGGAAAACCAAGATTTACAAAATAAAGTCATTTTTTTGTTGACTTTCAAGAGAAAATAACAAATTTAAAATCTAGTACCTAATACCCTTACCACCTTGGCGTAGGGTAGATAAATTACAAGGAGCGGAAATGAAGTAGAAAATGAATAAATAAACAAATGTTTCACAATAAAATATTTATTTTTATTATCCTTTAAAGCGATTTTCAATTGTTACAAATTCAGAAAACAACATTACGTGTTTAATAAAAGATGTTTAAGAAAACAACAACTGCCGTAAGCAAAAGAAAAAGTTAAACACAATTTTTGTAGACAAATAATAATGGAGAACAAACAAACACATACAAAAAACAATTTCTTTAACACATGAGTTTTACTTTTTTTGCAATAAAAAAATTATGGAAGTATCATACGAATGATTTTAAGGGAATATTGAGCAGAATAAAAAAATCTTGGATCAAATTTGGGAGATAAATTTATTTTAAGGAAGCCAAAAGAAAAATTAAAAGGTATTGGTTGTATTTCCGCAACGGAAGTAGATATTTATGCTACTGATACAAATCAGGGTGAGATATGAGTAGTACTTTTCTACATTCTTAATGGTCAGTTGTATGAAGAAATTGCTTCAATCAATTTTTTTCCAATATTTTATTAGAAATAAGGATCATATCCTTGTCCTAAGGTATTAATTTTTAATTAATTAGACTCCCCAATAAAAAATTTTTTAAATTTATTTCAATATTCTTAAAAAGTTAAAAGAAACTCCTAACCGACCTGCAACTTTAAAGAAAAAAACTTGGATTTCCTTCCTCAAATATACAATACCAAAGGATGTAAAAAGAAATACTACAAAAAAAAAACATTTATCAGGCATGTTGTAAGTATTAAATGTAACAACTCACAATCACTGTTTGTTAACTGACATTCATGTAGTTCTGTTCGATACAAAATAAAAAGAAAAACATTATTTCAAAGGCCTAAAAAACACAAGATATTTTTTTTAGTTGACGGACATGTCTTGCAACACTAAAACAAGCCATTGAAAGCTTAAGGTAGTAGAACACAAAAAAAATTAAAAAGGAAAACTAAGAAATAAACTTGACGATTTACGAGTGGCAGTTAGACACAAAAATTTAGTTTTACAAATAAACATTCATTATATCAGTCAGTCACTCAATCTTTTCCTCATTTTCTCGTTCATACTTATTGTGCTGTTTGTATTGTTAGATCTGGTTTCTTATTGTTTCTTTTGTTGTTATTGAACATTTTCTTATATTTGTGTGCACTTGAATGCGTTTATGTGTAGGTGTTAAAGTGTTTAACGTACTTGTGTTGTTAGATGTCAGTTGGATTTTCATGTTAAGGACGACAATGTCAAATTTGGAATTAGGTTTTTGGTTAAATGTAAAAAACATAAGAAAACGAAAAAATCCCCTAAAAAGTAAATGGAAACGCATAGCAGTAACTTTGCTCTGTCTGTATTTAATTTTGATCCTGTAGCACTCCTCCTTATAGTTGTGCAAATAAATGTACGAAAAGGAAAAGATGGAAAAAAACCGGACAATTAAAGTGCGGTAAAAGAAAACTAACAGACTTTCAATTTAAGGCTTTGTGTGTTACATTTTTCCTGTGTAACACGTTTTAAAAACTGCTTGCTCTTCATATAAGAAGAACTAAACGATTTTAATACTTATTGTTAATTTTACTATAATTCGATTCCTATTTCAAGCAGTTGTTAAATTAGAGAGCAAGACAATTTCTTAGATATGTCCACTTCACGTTTAAATATAAAATCGTTTTAAGGAGCATCTTATATACATAAATATTTATGTGTGTTTATCAAATTTTGTATACATAATCATATACATATGTATGTGAGCAAACAATATTCAAAAACCTTTATTGTTGATGCTGCTTTAAAATAAAAAAATTCAATTTGAATTAAAAAATATTTTTTTTATGTCCCCCAACCCAATAAAATTTATTTCACTGCTTTTATTAATACGAATATTTGACATATTGCTCATATAAATAAACATTTATTTCCATAAAATAATATTAAAAAAAACAATAATAATATCGTTTGCTTTATGATTGATATTTCAAAGACATTTGATTGTAGATATGACACTATTGTTATTATTTTTATTTATTTATACGCTGACATCAACAATCAACAATAATATTTAAATTTCACATTTAAACGTTTTGGCAAATTCTATCTACAGATGTTTTCAAATAAAATCTTATCATTGCAATAACGTGAATATTCCAACACGTTTCTTAGCTGAAATCCTATTAAGCAAAGATTTGGTAAAAAATAATTTTATTATTTTTTGTTTTGTTAATACTTTACTTAGCATTTAAATTTTAAGTTAAATTTTTATACAAATTTTTTTTTGTCTTTTAAATTGTATGTTGTAGACGACGTTATATAGTGCATAAGTATTTATGTATAATCGAAAAAAAATTACTTGAATTTTTTTCGGCCCTCGTTTGTTATTTTAAGTAATTGTCTGTATTTTTTTTTTGTTTTTGTTGTTTTTTATTTGAATGTGGTTTTTTTCATACTTATGCACAAATTTAAATAAAAATAATAAAAATTTGTCTGTATGTCATCAGTAACAACAAAAATAATAATAATGATAAATACCCACATACAAATGCGAGCAAAAACAATAATTTTGCAAAAATTTAATTCCATAAAAATAAACAAGCAAACCTTTATTTTAACAGTGGACCGTAATTATTTGCGGAAAAAATTTAATGCAAAAAATAATTATTTTTTGATTGTTATATTTCTTGGCAAAAAGTTACATCTATTTTTAAAATTGTATATTTATTTTTGATGCATTTAAAATTATAACAATTATTTCTGCAAAAAAAAAATAAAATTAACAAATAAATTGGTATTATTTAATAAAAAAGTAAAAAAATATTTATAAAATTTGGAGAAAAAAAAACAAAAAACTTATGAAATACAAATAAGCAAACTTAACATACAACAAACCCTATAAATAAACAAAGGAAATTTGGATCAAATCCTGACTAACCTTTGGAAATTGTTTTACAAAAATCAAAAATTTCTAAAGCATTTAGTTTTTAAATAATTTAATTTAATACAATGATTTGGTGCTTTTCACTTGGCTTTCCGAAGTTTCCTTGTGTTTGTTTTTTTTTAATTTGAAACAAAAATTTTTGCAGTCCCTGGCTTTCAATTCTACAATACAAAATCGATTCATAGGTAATGCTGACCTTTTGCATCTATAGTTTATACTAAAGGATGATGTTTGCATCCTACATCCATGTTTCGTTAAGAAAATAAATTTAACTTTTGTTTATGTCATATACATTTATAACTATAAGAGTACACATACATGCACGCACATTTGTGTTTATGATTCACTATAATTTTTATATGAATTTGAACATATTTCTTTAAATTTATTATATATTCGCATAAATTATTTATACAATTGTTAAAATGGTGCACTTAAAATACTTTTATTGATTTAGATTAAATTTATTTGCTTTTATATATTTAAAGACCTTTTATTGTCTTATTTTATTATTGAAAACTCATATTTTTATTTTAAAGCCACATAAATTTTAGTATTTTCATAAATAAAAGAACTGAGTGATTTTGAAAACAAAAATTACTTAATAAAAATGTTTATTTAGGTACTGCTCTTCTTATGTCCCATATTTATAGAAATAATTGCAATTGACAATATTGTTTGTTTTTTTACTTAAAGCGTATTTGTATTTATTAAATACAAATAAAAATTTTTTAAAATATTGCTAAAAAAACAAATGTTAAACTTTTGTAAGTAAATATTTATCTTAAAGAAATTTTATATTTTTAAAGAAAAGCATCCTTAATTGTACAAGTACTATGCATTAAGACATATATAAAACGAAAGACCTAAGTCGACAAAAATAATAAATAGTTTTCTTAAAAATTAGTTTTCTTTAAAAATCATTTTCCAGAAATTTAATTTCTATTTTTCTTATTTTATGTATTTTGCTATCTTGCATTTTACAATATTAAAAGTTATAAAAGAGCATAAAAGTTTTTATTATCAATATTATTTGTAAACATACAGCCTCTAAAGTATATTTGTGTGTGTTTGTACACATATATTTATGTATTTGTAGAGTTCAGTACATACATATCTATGTAAGTGCATTAAAGTTAAGAAAAAAAAGTATATAAAAACTGCAAAAATACAAGTGATAAAATCAAAAGCGATGATACTACACATCGTTATTATAAAAGGAAAATTTTAAGATAAGAATATATGTACATAAGTACATGAATACACATACATATATGTATGTGTAGTGCATACTTGTGTTTGCAAAAACTATTTTATATGCTCAAAGTGGATAAGGTAAAGTGAGCTTAGAATATAAATCAACTTGTTGCATAACTCCTAAGATGTTTAGCTAATCATGTAAAGTGTAAATTCGAGACTAACAGGTGACATAAAGTACTTAACTGATGCCTGCTTAGAGATAGATTTATACAATAATGATGATTAAAAAATACTTGCGAAACTTAAACGTAAGAAAAAACAAGACATTATGTAACAAAAAATAAAATATGTCTTTATTTAAAATTATTTCTCAATTTTTTTGTGTTAACTTATAACGTTTACATAAAATATAATTTTAAACTCCTTATAAGTGTCCTTAAAATTAAGCATAAAGGCTAAACTCGAGAAAGAAAAGAGTTTTATTTTTAGCATCATTGTGTTATTTGCATTTTTTTTAAACTTTAAGCGGCAATAATACTTGAGAGTGAAAACCAATAAGTTAAAAGCATAAATTTTAATATAAGCAAGGAGTAAGGGGTGCACATCTAACTGAGCCAAAGTATAATCCTTAATAATCCTTAATGGCCTAACTGCGGTATTTTTGGGGGCCGCTTATGCACTCGAACCTTTACGGCATGCGGTACTAGCTGATCTGACTAGTCACAGTATTTCCTTTCAGGGTATATGTATGTTTTAAAACTCCCACTATGTTAAGGCAGCTATTGACAAAAATGAAACTCTGGTGGCAGATTTGTAAGCCCTTGCACCAGTCAAGGATGTCCCAGAATAAAAATCTTACGCTATGAATATAATATGAATACTGAAATCGCTTCATGTAATTAATGCTCCATTACAAATTAAAGGATAATACATTACTGTTTAAGGTTATATGACTTTTAAATAGAATAATCAAAAACCTGAAAATGGTTTCGGTATAAAAAAAATTTTTAATTGCCAAGGACTTACTAACCTGCACCTGCTAGCATATTAATCCCTAATATGCAAATCTTCAAATTTTTAATCAAAATTCTATCCCAAAATGATGAAAAATTATTTAAAAAATCAAATTTATCTTCAGCATTTAATTCCTTAATTCAAAAAAACAAAAATTTTTACAAAGCTTTAGCAGCATATAATCTGTTAAATGAAAACAATAAATAAAGTAGATAAATGAAGGTGAAGGTGGTAGTTCGAACACATGCAAAAAACACAAATGAAACAAATAAAATAAAAGGATGATAAATAAAATATTTCTGTCTGTCGTGTCAATATTTGCCAGCAACAACAACAATTCAATCAACCAGCCATCCAAGGTGGCAGTCATTGAAGCCAAACCAAACAAAGCAGTACTGCAACTGACTGACTAGTTGGATCTTTGAAGGGAAGAAAACGCGCAACATAGCAAGTGCAGAGGTTTTTCTTATTCGTTTTGCTTAATCTTTTAGAGTCAAAATAAATTTCGAATGAAGCAAAAAGAAAACAATGAGAAAGCGAAGGTGAAAAAAAATTTAAAGAACTCAGCGTGAAATTTATGTTCAAACAGCTCTACTAAAGGTAATCGTGGAAAATTGATTGGCATTTCAATTGTGAAAAATTTTCACACATACGTACGTACACACAAAAAATTATCTAAGAAAACTTTACTTAAATCAAGCCATAGCGGTGTCAAAAGTACGGTGAGTACGGTTTTTCTTAAATCAAGTACGAAATTTCTTACTCCAAGTAAAATTTTTTAAGTACGAATTTCTTACTTTTAGCCACAATTAAGCCTAAATAGGATTGATTTAAGTTCGGAACCGTACTTGATGTAAGCCAAAAAAAGATTGATTTAAGCCATAAACGGGATTAATTCGAAAATAAAAAATGTCATTTTTTTGACTTATGGAGCTTTATTAAAGAAGAAGAATTTTATAGTTTATTTTTATTTTATAGATACTTTAAATTTATAATTTAAAAAATTAATTTTTTGTATTTACCGAAGCTGCGATTCGAACCAGGGATTTTTGCACTACAGTACAAGCGCGTTACCTCTAGGCCACCGGGACACTTTGTTTTCAAATGTAAAATAATATATTAAAACAAAAAGTTTTTTTCTGCTTGATTTGTTGAAGCAATCCGAATAGGCTTGATTTAAGAAAATGTAAGTAAGGATCGTACTTGAAAATTTCAAGAAAGATTTTGGATAAAATCAAGAATAAAATTCTTGATTTTAGAAAGCCGTTTTTCGTTCTGTGTAAACACTCTCACACATGTACAATAATGGCTTTTATGGAGGAAGACACCTGCTGTAAATCTACAGTTTTTTTTTGTATATCAGGATACAAGTATGTAATTTCTGTTTGTGTGTGTGTGTTTTTATATTTGTATGTGCGCTTAGTAACTGTAATACAGCTTTTAGAAAATTTGTTAAAAATATTTTCTTTTCTTTATTTTTAAAAGGAAATTGAATTATAGAAAGTCAAGCAACTTTAAAATAATGAAAACTAAAAAAAGTTTAACTTATTATCATCATACAAATCATTCAATTTCCTATTATTACGTTACAGCAATTATTAAAAAATTTTTATCACAAAAAACATAAATTTGTTGTAATGAAAAATCATTAACATGAATTTATTCTTTTATTTTAGCGACACATGCTTTCGTTAAAAGCTATCAAATCTTGCACACATGTCATATGAATGAACTTGCATACATACGTACGTATGTTGTGTATATGTATGTGTGTTTTGGTAAATATATTTATTGATATTAACTTTAAACTTTATCCTTTTACACTTGCACATTCGTGGTGATAAAATTGATGATAATGATAAGTGCATTTAAGTTATCAAAAGTAGAAATAAATAGAGCAGCAGATTCAAAATTTATATCAAGTTTATTTTAAATTAAATGTAATCAAAAGAAGTAAAAGTGAACTAAGCAGTGAGTGCAAGATGTCTAAATAACGTCCTCGCTGGCAGGCTGGTTTGGTGGTAGAATTTCAGGAAATAGGGTTGAGCAAGCAGCCATTTATATCATTCAATTGAGAATTTCGTAGCTAGAATGGCGGAAATAAGCTTTTCTAGACTTACTCAATCGCGTATTATCATGGTGGCATCAATAGTATGTGTTGGACACTGATAAATGATATGATTGATCGACTCCTGGGTCCTCATCAATCATTATTGATTAGAGCTCTTACGGTGTGCAGAGAGGAACAAATACTTTAGACTTTTGTATGTTGTAAGAGAATAAAGGAGAAACATAGACTGCAAGACACCCCCACCCCCTTCCAAAGCTGCAGTTCTACCGACAAAGGTGACTAATAAACTATGTGAGGCCTAGGGGATAATATGAGTTTTATAGCTACGTGGTGGGCAGTTTTTCAGAAAATCGTTTTCTCTTTTCGCTCTTTATTTTGCAGCGTTGGTTTTTTTGTTGCAGTTTCTTCCTTAAAAAGCTTCCAAAAAATTTAAAATGTTACAAAATAGGAGAACTTATTTGAAAACTTTTGTAAATTATTTATTTAAATATTTTAAGTTTATTTTTAAATATATATTTTTTTTAATTTTTTTTTTCATGTTCTTGTTTGCAACCATTTAAATATATTAAATTTTTTTTGATTTTTAGCTACGTTTTGCCTTAAAAGGATTTTGAAAATATTATTAAAAAGTTTTTGTTTAAGTGTTAAAAATTATTTAATCGCTTGTTTGCGGTTTTTAATTTTTATACATATTTTTTAATATTTTTTTAAAGTAATTTTTAATTAATTGTTTGCTTCTTAATACGTACATATATCCTCAATAAATACAAAATATTTTTTGTGATAGGGCCTAATTTTTCTTGTACTAAATTTTCTTTTTCAAACTAATTTCTTAGCAAAAATTATTCTTTCTTTTGCCTTCGAAAAGGTCTTTATTTTGAAGCCTTTTGGGCAAAGTTTTCCGAAAAAATTAAATGTGCCACACTTAAAACAAAATCACGCAAAGTTTTACAGCGGGTAGTAAAAAAATTTGCTTCTTTGCTTTGTAGGGGTGACATTCCTTTTAGTTATACCAGCACCTTACATGAAACCGACGTTTATTTGATTTCCGGGTTATGACTTAAAGCAGAAAGACTTTAAAGGGGTGCAAAATAAAGAAACGAACAAACAAACAAAATCCATAAAAATCCCGCTGTGTTTGTATTAGTGTGGACATAAATTTTAATTTAATTTTTACGGCGCAACAAATTTTTTCTGATTTCCTTTTTTTGTTCTTTTTGTTTTTGACAGCGTGCAAAACGAAAACTCCCAAAATAAGTGAAAAAAATTAAATAAAATAATATTGAAATGGTAAATAAATTCAAATATAAAAAGAATACAGCTGTGGCATGGGGTGCATGTAAGTGCGTGTTTGTGTAGGTGTACATCAGACATGTAAGCAAATGTTTGCTTTTCTTAAGCGGTTTTTAGTGTTTGTTGGCTGTTCAAAGTGTGTGTTAGTATGCTTAAACACACGCGCTATATAGCAAGTGTGATTATGATTACTAGAATTTTATGCGCTTTTATTTATTTAGAGTTTTGGAATAATTTTCATGCGGAATCTTTTCACTTGATTTGGTCGAGGTTATTCCAACTAACTGAGTTTGTTTACACGGCATATAAATGTGTTTGCTTCACTCGCTCGTTACCATTTGTAACTGTTTTTATAATTTTAATGCCAACAAACAATGTTTTGTATAACAAAAGGAAACTATTTGCTAAACCTTTGGAGGAGAGGAAAATTGTAATTAATGTTCACCCTTACCGGGGTGAAAGTAAAATTTGAGATCCCAGATTTATCAACTGATGAAATTTGTTAAAGCTAATTTTAAGGTTAAATTGGTTTAACAGTTTGTCTTAAATAAAAACAAAAAATTATACTAAAGGTATAAAAAAGAACAGTTAGTGAAGATTTAATGTTTTAAATAAGTTAACAACTCGTAGGTTGTGACAGTTATGATACATATGTTTTACATACATCGATTTTAAGGTAAAACAAAATAAAGAAGTTTTTTTTTAAAAATTAATATTCAATTTTATACAACCCTATTTTCTTTTTAGAAATTTCATAGGTTAATTATTAATATAGAAGAAATAGCAAAAAATTTGTTAAAACATTTTATTCATTTTACATAAGAAAAGTGTTTATTTTACACAAAATCTTCCGGCTATCAAAGTGTATATTTTTATTGTAATTTCCCCCCTTGTTATTGTTGTTGTTATTATACATAATACATAACACTTTTAGCTGAATAAAGTGTTGGTAATATTTTTCCGTTCTTCACACTGTACTTGACATCAACGATTGTATTTGCATGTGTAAGTAAAAGCATTTCCACATATACAAACACTTACACGTACATTTTTGTGGTAAAGTGTAATAAAAATAAAAATTAAACAAAGTTTTGTGTAAATAATCGTACTTGTATTTATATTCAGTAAAAGCAAATGTTTTATTACAACTATAAACCCTTAAACACTTATGCAAAGAAAAACACACAAACACGCGCATTTAAAATCTCATCATTTTATTTTTATTTTAAAAAACTTTTTTTTCGCCAAATTTTTTTTTTGGTCCCTAACATCAAAGTTAAAAAAAGCAATATGATGCTTTGCTGATGCTGAGTCTGGTGTTGGAGTATTGAAGAGTGATTTCATTCAATATTCCGTAAAGTTTTTATGCTGTTCCTAACACATTTTACACATTTTGTGGTAAAATCAATTAAACCGGAAATGCATGTATGCCACACGTGCAGTCCAACATCCGCTTTTAGAAAAATCAACAAAAGCAACTTCACAAGCACACACTCATGCATTGAGTAACAAAAAAGAACAATTTGTCAAAAACAAGCGTATTAAAAAAAACTCTTTAAAAGGGAAATTAAACCAGCAATTTTTAACTTCGGGACTTAAGCCAAATCAGGTAAAAAAAAGTCCTTAAAGATATAAAACATCTACAAGCTTTTTCAACAAAATTTTTCTTAAAAAAATTTTTTGATTATTGTTTTTTCAACAAGAATAAAAAAGAAGCCTATGAATGACAAAAACCACAACAAATGTCCGTTTTCACTTTATATAAGATCTAAACATTTAGAAATTTAAAATGCTTTAGTTGTTTGTGTGTATTTAATAAAGGTTGCACAAATGGTAGGTGAACACATGTGTCAACAACTGTCACGTTTTCTGTAACATACTTTATTTAAAAAAATCTTGTATTTCACAGAAAACAAAAGTTTTGTTGAAAAGTTTAATAAAAAGTTACATATTGAACAGACCTCTTTAACACAAAAGTATCCTCCTTTTACCTAAATCCATAAAAATCCAATAATTGTAATGTAAAACAAGTCAGTTTTTTTACTCTACCCCAATAATTTGTTTCAAAATATTAGTCTGCTGTTACTTTAATCGGGACAACATAACGAAATTCTGGCTCTTAAAGTATGAAGTAAAAGGTTTCGAAAGCCCCCAATCTTTCTTTTGAATTCACATGGTGGGGAATGAACCGTTACAACTAACAACTAAAATATATTCATCTTTTTAGTGTTAAACCCAGTAGTGGTGAAATGTCCGCTATAAAGTTCATTAACAGACAGATTTTTCGGCTTTATTATACATCTGCATGGTTCCTTACATCTCAATCAGTATTGGCATGTATTGGCAGTTTAATACTATTAATCTGTGTTTTTGACAAAAAAATCCCAATACAGATGGCATTAAGGATATCATGTGATGTGATGCCAAAAGCTCTGGTAACACACTGAAGCATCTTAACCCCTTATAAAGATCCTTTGTTAGTAGTCCTTTTAGACAAACCCTCTCTCTTGCCAGATAGTCCTGATTCTATTTTTTTCGGAAACCTAGTCCAGGTAAGCACATCTGGCTTTTCAGTATTAGATCAATGCTTTCTAATAGGCAGAATGAAACATTAATTAACATAAGTGTCCATGACATAATAAGTATCCCTATTCGAATAGTACGGTAATATAGTGTTGAAGTGATATAAGAAAGCAAAAACTCAAAAGCAGTGCGTTCTATTTGCTTCACTTTACTCTACAATACAAGTCCCATCCTGTCTCAAACAAATGCCTCCATTTTTATTTTTTTGTTTCCGATTGCCAGTTATATGTAAACGTGTACTCAGACAACAAAGTTTATTATCCTAAACCTCTGCTTATTGCGGAAATAAATTTTTGTCTCTGTGTTGAAAAAAGTTTACTTTCATTTCGTTTTCACAAGGATTAGAAAGAAGATGTCGATTTAATTTTATTGTTTTTCATTGTCTGATCATGTGCTAAATGTTAAATGGAGATTTTCATTTTATAGCGTTTTACAGGGAGTATAAGGAAATTCAAATACATTTTGATTGTTTAATAGTCATGAAAAAACCCATTAAATTTATTTAGAAACGTGTCTGATTAAATGTGTAGTTAATGTGGCGTATGATTAATTTGCATGCAGATAATATAAATCATACGCAACCAAAGATTTAGCAATATATGGAAATAATATAAGAAAAGTTGTATTCAACGTCTTTTTTTGGGGGAAATAATATTAATCATACGAAATAACAGCTTAAGGAATTTGTAGGCGGGTACACAACAGCAATATATAAAGGTAAATTAAAGGAGTGGGTTTGTGGAGTATTTAATTCGCTGAAATACATTTTAGAACTTCTCATTTATAAATTTGAAGCTCATTTTAAAAAATATTTTGTTTTTGGCTTAAGATTTGAATTTGAATTACGCCCTTAAGAACAATCTAAATAGAAAAATTTACTGACCTTGTTTAGCAAGTAATTAAGGTTATGTGTGGTCATGTTTTTAAATTTGAGCAAAACGTTAAAAAAATTATTTAAATTTGTTGAATTAACTAAAACATTCAATACGGAAGAATAAATTGTGTCCATTTTTAATTAATTTAAGTGACAAACCTAGTGCAGTATTAGGAATACGCTAAAAATTCAAAGATCTAACAGAAACCGAACAGTGGTGCCAATTATCAAAACAGTTTAAGAAAAACATTTAAAATAATTATATATAATTTTATGCATTAAATTTAAATTTTTAGAACATTATTAATTTAATTCAGCTCGTTTCAAGTTTTTATGATTTCAACATTCAACGTAGTGGAAAAAATGTCATCATTATTTACTTTATTTTCATTATTACGCTTAGGTCATCAAAAAAATGTTTCTAATTTAAAACTATTCCCGTAACTTATAGCTTGTATTCTTAAGACCATTATCACTAATAAAAACCAAACTCATATTTCAAACACAGTGATTTATATAAATGTTATTATTTTCATTAGAATAAGTATAAGCCAAGAGAGAAAGAGGGATACCAAAAACATAACACCACAGCCTATAGTTTTGAAATATTTAACTTGGTTTTGCACTTAATAGCGTTCTTTTAGAATTTCTAAAATATATGTTGTAAACACGCAAATATTAGGAAAATTCTATTTTATTAATCATCTTTAAAAAAATTTTGGCAAGCTTTCATATGAAACGCAAAATTGAGAAAAATATTTCCAAGTACTTAATTTGAAATAAATTGTAAAAGAAAATAAATATAAAAGAAACTTAAAAAAAAACTTTTTAAAAAACTTTAAAAAAATTAGCATTTTTGTTAATTAGGGATTAAGGAAGGAAAACGACGAAATATATCACTTTACACTAAAACTGGTATATGTATGTGTAAATATTCGTGTTTATTTGTATTAGTAAGAGTTTAAAAATTTTTTATCTCTACAAATATTAGTCATACCTTTAAAAATAAAAAATAATTTTTTTGCTATAATTTTTGGTTTTTTGTTATTATTTAAAAAAAATGTGTAAATTATAAAGATTTTCTGCAGACTAAAATTATTAAGATACATTTTCTTAAAAGTTTCTAGGTTTTTAGTAAACGTCATTTAGCAAATAAAATTTTTTCTGTTATTTTATGATAAAATTCAATAAAATAGAAAGCGCATGAATGTGCTTAACATAAGTTAATTTGTTTTTTATAGAATTTTAAGGGAAAGATATATTTCCTAATAAAGAAACATATACAAATTGTAAAAGCCATTTAGCTTAAAACTAAATTTTTTCAGTTTTGACACTATTAAAGTCGCTGCTACTCAATTTCATTTTATCAAGTAAACCCCGATTTTTATTAAGTTTTATCAAACAACTAAAACTATTTTAAATTGTTTGATGATTTATTGTGAAATGAAAAATATAAATAAATTCATAGTTTATATATATATTTATTAGACTTTTACATACTAATCTAAAACATACCCAGAAACACTAACTTCATACAAACAAATTAATTCAAATAAATACGAATGCAATTTGCAATATTGTTTGACTGCAAGTTTCCATAGCATTTGTTGTATAACTTACTCTAACACAATTTTATATTTTCATTTCAGGCATAAATAAATACATTTATAACAGTATTTTGCATTAAATCAAAAACTTTTGCACTTAAAAATTCATAAACAACATTTGTTTTTTTTTGTTTATAAAACACCCTACAATAATAAAAACAACAATCACAACAAAGCATCAAGAGCATTAACAATAACTAAAAGAGCAGCAACAGCAACTGAAAAATATTGCAAACAGGAATTGTTGATGCACAACAAAAAAAACTGGTAAAATAACAGCAAAACTATAGCGCTGAGTGTAAATATTTATTATTGTTTGTTAGGCCTGGTCGGAAAATTTGCATTTACAGCAAACATCGGAAACAAATAAAATAATACTTAAGAAAGTTTGGGGGACTTACTTAGCTAGCGTATGTCACAGTCGTCTTTCTGCTATCAGATTATATATATTATCTTGAATGTAACTAAATTGAAAGCGGCATCAAGCCAGCCAAATGAACAAACCTAACGCTAAATCGGTTTCTAACAAAACTTTTAATGATAATCGGTTATCCTGCCGATGGCATGGCTGTTAAAAGAGAAGAATTGGTTTGTTAGTGAAAGCAAAATCATTTAAACAAAAAATATATAAAAATCATATCACGCAAATTGCAAATACTAAAATGGAAATTTTATTTATTTAAAATAAATAAAAAATTCATTGAAGAAAACAAATATTAAAGAGAATTTCAAATAAATATGTAATCAATTTTAAACAAAGCTATGCATGCATTTGTGTTTAAAAATATACTTATATGTATGTATGCATGTACATATGTGAGTAAGTACTTATTAATCGCTGTTTGTGTGAGAGTGTGTTTATTATTTTATTTATTATGTGTCACATTGCATTTTACTCTTATTTCCTGTGTCTGTATTAGCATGTTTTTCCATATGCTTATATTTTTTGACATTTTACTGATTCAAGTTAATCATTTATACATATTTTATCGCAAATATGCTAAATTGAAGGACATTGTAAATTTAGTAATGAAAGCAACTCTTTGATTTATTTTTTGGTTTTAAAAAACTATTAACAAAAACAGTCGTCTGTATATACATAAATATATGTATCAGTGAATATATTTGGGGGTATTAGGGAACTATTATTACTCGATTTTGAATTCAGATAACATACCTATTTAAATGCAGCTAACCTATCGATTAATGACTCACTCCTGGATTTAAAGTTGAATCGGTTAACATAGGGGAAGTAAATTTCAATTTTATCTGGCACCAAAAGGTTTTGGTATTTAAGAAAGCAAAGCTAATTATTTAACTGCTTGTCATTAAGAAGCCCCTTATTGTAGAAAATAACGAAATCCTAGATCGTTGAATATATTAGGGGAGCATAAAACATTGTAACATGCGTATAATGTTGTTATCTATTATATTGAATGTATTAAATTAAAATTAAATTGCCCAGTTACTTAAATATAAATAATTTTTTACGCGGGTTAATATCTAGCTTAATAGTCGGCAGCATATGGCAGTAATTGGTTTGTTTTTAAAAGGCTTTAAGTTATTTATGACAGTTTCCCTATTTGGCAACAGCAACACGCAACAGCTGACGGATATTTAATATAAGATAAATTCAAAACAAAAAGTGTAAGTTTTGAATAATTAGAATATTTATTATCATTAGAAAAACATTCCAAATTCACTTATTACACATACCAACAAAATTATTTTTTTTAAGTGAAAATTAATTTCGAAACTAAAAGTCAATTAAAAATTTTTTTTTATAAGTTTTGGAGCTAAGAGATATAATCTCTAGAAAATTAACAATTAACCTAAGACTAAAAAATGCATGTTGACCATGTAGGTCATGTTTTTTATTAAATCCTTAAACAACATTAAACAAAATATTATTTTATGTAAAGGATCATTTTGTAGGGTTACTGATATTAATTAAGCAAAGAAAAGCTATTTTAAATTATTGAAATTTGTAGTCTTTTTCTATGTTGTTTGTTTCAATTTAACTCCCCTTTAAATTGAAACCTAAAATATAATTAATAAAAAAACATTTTATTCTCTACAAAATTCGTTAATAATGGCTTTGTGGCACTTTATTAAAAGAATTATTCTTTTAACTGTCATGAAATAGCTTTCTCTTTATTTTAAAAAAAATATCTGATATACGAAAAATATGGGTAATTTTTAAATATTCAATTAATTTTACTACAGCATTGCGACTTTTTATTCTGTCCTGATGAACTTACAACATTAAATACATAAATACCAGGTGAAGCAACAAGACAGCAAGTTAAAAGACTGACATAAATGTAATAACATAGAAACATTAATTAGCTTTTGATACTTTACGGGTTTCTTTAAAAATTATTAAAATTATACCAATTCACAAAGGCACACAAACACACACATGCACATGCTAAACTAACATTACGTTAAACAAAATTTCCTTTTAAATAAATACACTTGCACTCTACAACTCATTCTAAAAAAAATTTGCAGCAAAGCACCACCACGATAGAAAAAAGAGAACAAATAACTAATCTATTGACTTGCATTAGTACACGTGTCTTTGTTTTAGATACAGAAACTTAAAATCTATAAATAGAGCAACAACTTTCCTTCTCATTTAACAACTGCCATGACTAAACTAACTTCTCCTAAATTTGATATTTTTGTGCTGTATTGTATGGTGACGATTATTATGACTACGAAAGGATAACATTTATTTAAAGCACAAATACACAAACACATACACATGTTGTTATAAGTGAAAACACATAATAAAAAATGTTGGTGCCAATGGGCGAAAATCATCCCGTAAAGCCAAGCTAAGCTGAAAGTCAAAAATTATCGTCAATACCATTGGAAAACCGAGTAAATACAATTCTAACAATGAGCGAGTATCAGTTTTTAAATGAAACGTTTATCTATAAGCATGATTATATGTATTTCCAGTGCTTTTATCAGTTTGTTATTCATTTAGAGTTATTATTTATGTTATTAACAAAAGCAATTGTAGGCCAAAAGTTATAAAAATTCAATAAAACATTTTAATGATTCATCTATTTATGCTGCCTCAGGACTTAGGATCAACATATTTATCACAAACTGTTTTAAACCAATTTTTAAAAATTTGCGATAAAATCCCAAAGATCAATTTAAGAGGCAGATGTAACTCTGATAAAAAACAAGTAAAACCTAATATGTTAAAACATTCTTTGTGTGAATAAGAGTCACTATTGGAGTTACAACCTCATAATGAAACACTCACTGCATTAACATAGGATAGGATATGTAAGAAAAGTAAAGATCGTGGAATTGAGACAAATTAAACTGGCGTATTTAAACTCTAGCTAAGTTCTGTTAATAAAGAAAACAACATATAGAGTCATTAAACTTTTTATTTTTTGTTTAAAATTTGAAACTGTAATCCAAAAATATATTTTCTTTTTAATTTTTTTCTAAGAGTATTGTGATTTATATAATATATAATTTACTAAATGACAGATTCGGTTGTATCATCAGTAAGGACTCACGAGAGTAAAACGATTTTGTTACTTAAGCCATAACTTAGGACAGTAACAATATAAACCAACCACAGAAATCAAACGGTTTTACCACACAAGCGTTTCGTAAAGGTTTTTATAAATTCACGTTATCTACATTCAGATCAATTTCAAGCATAATCTATATTCATTACGAGCTAAAATTTGAAGTTGAATTCTTTATCATTTTAATTGTTCTCTTTCCTTATAGCACCAAGGTAAAGTTTGGTTTACATATGACGGTACATTCATAAGATCTTTGACCACGTTTCATCATGTATTCTCAAAGTTTGGGTGAGTTAACCACTAACTAGTATAAGATCTCCTAAGAACATGTCGTCAGCTTAAATGCAAGACTAAATTTTACAAGAGAAGTAAAAGCATTTTCTAAGTTACAAAGGCAGTGCTTTCAAAATCGTTTAATTTTTTCAGCATTTTGTTTTGTTTGTGACATATAAACAAAATTGATTAACAGGTGCCTTTTAATAAAATATACTCGAATTCGGATTTTTTGTTAGTTACGTGGTTTTGCATTTCAGCTAACGATAAGTGCATACATAGTATACTATGTACGTACACATATATTTTTGTATGTATTTTCTATTAAATACATATGCATTTGTTTGTTTATATGTTAATTCCATTTACTTAAAAGAACTTTGTATGTTCAAAATTGCGATGCAGACATACATACATACATATTTAAACAAACGGTGGATACCATAACACTAATATTAAACTTTGAGTTAAGACAACAAATAAACATTTAAAAGGAACGACACATTAAATACTTGACCCGTTATCACAATTTATATACAACATGTATTAGAAGGGCAAAAAAGGAAAGTAGAGCTCTTAAAAAACCAAAGCATTAACGTTTTTAAAAGTAAAGGGGAATTACAATGAAAGGATGACTGCATTAGAAAGACAAACTAAATATTACACAAGACACTACTATTAGCTAACAAGTTGATATCTATGTTAAACTATGAAACAGCGTTTAAATAGATGTGTAGGATTACAATAGCAACAAAAGCACTCAGAACAACAGCAATGATAATAACTATAACAACTAATACAAGTAATACATTAGTAGTCATTGATGATTTTACGATTATAACTTATAACGATTTCTAATATGGGAAATACAATTTTTGTGGTGTCAGCGTGTGATAATAATTTTTTTTTCCACGTGCTTAAGTATAAATTTTCAAAATTTGTTAAACTTTCAAGAGGAGAACATTTTTTAAAAGATTCCGAAAACTATTTTGAGAAATAACATTTTTTTAATACAAATCGAAATTGGCAGCACTGAAAATATAATAGTTTGTGTCAAGCCATTTTCTCCTCTCCTTTCCAACCACATAACTTTATATGTTGTTGCTGCGGATACTGCTATTTCAACTGATGCCAACGCCGTCACCGTTTAGTGTCAATAGTGTCAAAGTATTTTCCAGCTGAAACAAAAAAAGGACACTTGCGGAACTCAGGACAAAAAATATTTATTTTTAAATAAATGCAAGGTTGGAGTTAAACCAAAATAAACATGAAAATACTTAAGGGCAGAATGTTATTAAACGTGTGGATAGTTGCTATATCCTTAAACAAAAATATCTGTTTTTATTAGAATGAATTTATGTATGTTTGTGTGTATATCATATAAAAGTGTGAATACACTGAATAAAAAAACTAAGCTTGACCTACTTACTTTACACATTTTGTTTCATTTGCAACAAAATTAAGTGAAATTTACAGTTGAATACACTGCTTTGCGAAATATGAAATTTTCTTTCATTAAATTTTCTCATTTTGAACTTAAAAAAACAATGTAAAAATTGTTTAGTTGCAAACAATTTTCATATATTTTTTAAAGAAAATAATTGTATTACTTTGCAGTAAGAGAAATATTTAGTTTTTTTAACAAAAATCTAAAGTATTTTGCAGCAAAGCATTTTTAAAAATCCAGTAAATATAATGGAGAAGTTTATGCAACAATTTTATTTTAGAGAAGAACACAAACTCTTGAAGCACTTCAAAACAGGGATACGTAAAATAAACTCAATTAAGCTACTAATACAAAAACCTTACATTTTACCTTCTAAGAACTCAATGCACCACAGAATTCTGCACATATTTTGAACCTTATACTCTCAATTGTCGTATTTAAGGCTTAAAGATTTGTCCATAATTTATAATTGGTCTCATATAAGTTCAAATTATATTATTTAATTATGCATTAGTTTTCTACAAAATTATGTTGGTATTCATTAATATAAAAAAGTTTAGGTTTAAGGTACAGAAAGGACAAGTAGCTCAAAACTAAAGCTTTCTTCTTACTTTTAGGGTGTGAATTTTCAGAATTTTCCGAAATAAACATTCTCAGTTTTCACTTGAGATCTCATAAAACATTTCGACTTTGAATCCTTATATAAAAAATTAAATTTATGCACAAATATTATACCTATACATATCTTATTAACTAAAAGCAATATAACACGAAGCTTCGCATGAATGTACATATCACACTGATTTGAAGAACTTTTTGACAAAAACAAAAGAGCATTAATTTCGTAAAATTTGTTTTAACGCAAAATTTCGAAAACATATATTGACTTAAAAAAATAAAACAAAGTAGTTCTGATATTGTGCACACAAAAAATTATCTAAGAAAACTTTACTTAAATCAAGCCATCAAGTACAAAATTTCTTACTCCAAGTAAAATTTTTCAGGTACGAATTTCTTACTTTTAGCCACAATTAAGCCAACAAAGGATTGATTTAAGTTCGGAACCGTACTTGATGTAAGCGTGAAAAAGATTGATTTAAGCCGTAAACTGGATTAATTCGAAAGTGAAATGTCATTTTTTTGACTTATGAAGCTTTATTAAAGAAGAAGAATTTTATATTTTATTTTTATTTTATAAATAATTTATAATATAAAAATTTCATTTTTTGTACTTACCGAAGCTAAGATTCGAACCAGGGATTTCTGCACTGCAGTACAAGCGCGTTACCTCTAGGCCACTGAGACACTTTGTTTTCAAATGTAAAATAATATATTAAAACCACAAGCTTTTTTCTGCTTGTTTTGTTGAAGCAATCCGAATAGGCTTGATTTGAGAAAATGTAAGTAAGGATCGTACTTAAAAAGATTTTGAATAAATTCAAGAAAAAAATTCTTGATTTTAGAAAGCGAGTTTTCTTTCTGTGTGCTTAGTTTAAAAAAAAAAAAAGTTTGACAGAAGGAGGACAAGTGGTAGCGCCGATACAAACTTCCCAATTCGTATTATTATTATATAAACTATTTGAAAACAACTGTTTCGATCGGATCACAAAAAAAATTTACTTATGTGTGTACAAGGTCGCGCATATCCGAATATAGCGCTCTTACTTGTTCATCCCTTGCTTTCATGCCAGCAAGATACAAATTTTGAACATTACTAGTCAAGTTTCGACAACAATTTTTGGAAGCCTCCACAATTGGTCTTAAGTTTATATTTAATTCTTGAAACTCACTCTTACAAAAAAGGCATGTTTTTTTTGGAAATAATTTTCGTTAATTAGAATATTAAGTACAATCATAAGGAGTTCATCCATGTTTATATTTTATGGAATTTGTAAGTGTGAAAGAAATTTTGTACATATCTAACAACATTTCATTTTATGAGATGCATGTTTATGTTATTAGTAATTACATAAACAAACATATTACTTTTTGTAAAAATAATAAGATTGTAGCAATAATATTAACAGCTAATTAAGTCGCAAAAAGGCTTTTTCTTGTTTTGCTAGTCGGTGCAGATATTTATAAACAATGATGCCCAAACCGGTTTTTGCCCTTAAAAAAAAATGTTGCTAAAATTATATTTTCAGCATTTTTTAATGGCTCTCCCACTGTCTGACACCCCGAATTTTTTTTTAGTAAGTGTTTTATGCCAATAAGTAAACGTATAATTAAGCGTATTACAACCACTTATGTTAAATTTTGTAACTATGTATTTATGTAACTTTTCTTTTTTTTCCCTATTTTTTCTGGAACCCAAAAATCTTAATTGTTTTTGCAAATTATGAATGACAGATTATTTCAAACACAAGTATAAAATTGGGGATACACAAATTTTATCTTACAATTATCTCCAATCTAAACATACAACATGAAAAATTTAACAGTGAATTTATTTTTCTTTTCTGACAAAGATCAACTATATTGGGAGGCTTAAATACTATATAAGAAGGACATTTATACCTTTTCTATTTGTATTCGGTGTTCATTACGTTACATTAAAAGCTTAAGCGAAAAAAATTTTTCTTTTTAAATTTTTAATTTATTTTGCGATTTAAGATAAAAATAAATCAAAATATTTGTTGTTAATTTATGTATAAAAGCATGTATGTTTCACTAAAGGGCATCTAAAATATAGATTTATTAGCAAAATTTTAAATAATAAATTAATTAGAATTTAAATTTACATATGAAAGGGTTAATATTATAATTAATTTTAATTTTCACACATAATACAAGAATCAAAATGTTATGCCTCATACTAAAAAAATATATTTTACACATATTTGATTTTAATAATTTACAAACAAATTAACATGCAAACACATATATCAAAACCCTAATAAAGAAAGGCCTTAACTCGTATTTTATTAGTTTTTTTATTTTTTTTTAATATTGTTATATATGAGCACGCTATTAATACAAATAAAGGAAAATCGGGAGTTGTGAAAAAATTCGAATTCGAGCCTTTTTATATTAAAGCGATGATATGTACATGTATACACCCTCTTAACAAATACTAATTTAAAGCTTATTTAAGGGCGTACATAAGTATAAAAATCATTAGCAATTGAACAAAATAAATTTAGTCGACTTAAGTCAAAAAAACAAAAGAAAATATGATTATTATAAATGAAGGTATATGTTATTATTCCCACCTAAATATTTATAAGTGCGTATGTGTATGCGTGAAAGCACTTTAACAATGTGTTATCTATCATGCGAAAAACCAAGTCAGCCAGCTAATGAGGAGCGCAAGCGGGCACGCAGGAAGGCAGCAAGAAAGGATTTTATGTGGATATTCTTTTTACATGTGTAAATAGAAATTTATGTAAATATTTAATGGGAATTTTAATTTAAATTTATTTTAATTACCATTACGCAAACCAAATGAACATATACACACACACGCACACGCACACACGTATTAGCAAACCTTAATTATTTACTCCGTAATGTCTGGTTTTCACTGGAACCTACGACTTTTTTCTCTCTTTTGGATGTTGTACTTTTTTCCACCAACATTTTTTTGGTTTATGTTCACACGCTTGTTTGTTTAGTGGAACAATGAAAATAATTGAATTAAAGCGCTGTTTTCTATATGTGTTTACAAACCAAACATGCACTAAGTATGCCTGCGTATTCAGGCAATCCATTTAAGCTTAAATCTTCTTAAGTTTCTTCTTTGTAATGTGGTTGTGTATTTATCTGTGTGTGTTTGCTTTGATTTAAGTAACTAATTAAAGAAGTATCTTAAATGTTAAAGAACATAAATATTTTTGAGGGTGCTTTTATCTTTGAACACTTAAAAAGTTTAAATTATTTTACAACTTTTATTTGTTTAGGGTTGAACTCTTCTTAAGTGGTCTTTTTTAATTAACAGTATTATGAACGTTATCTTAACCTCCAGCCACTTGTTCTAAATTATATATTAAATTATGTGGACTACTTTGGTATTTCTTTTTTAAAATATGTGGTAAAAGACTTTATGTAAATATTCTAGTGAAGCCAAGATGCTTAAAATTTGACCAACAATTTCAAAATCACTCAAAATAATTTTAACGATCTTTAATATTAGAATTTTTAATTAAAGGCTTAAAAATATTTAAAAATATTTAAAATTTGATTTCTCGTTTAACTAATATCACTTAACTTCAAAATAAAAGGAAATAATGAAACTAAATTTTGGTCAAGACCGGCTAACAAGAGAGCCATGATAAGTCCCACTATGTAAAAGTATATCTCTTCCTTAATTTTTTTCATTAATTTTTATAACACTTAATTGTATTTTATTATTTAGATTTACTAGCAAGAGTTGCTATCGTTTTATTGCCTTAAAAAAATATTTTTCTTACATATTTTATTTAAATAAACATATTTTCATTCACCTGCCAGCCATAACTGCTTCTCAACCATTTACTATGTAAGTAATATAAATGTTTGTCTGTTTTTTATATTGATTTGTATCACATTTCATACATAACTCTAGTCCTGAATATGAATTTAAAATAAAGTTTAAAATACAGCAAAGATGATACTGAAAATAAACATACAATCAGTTCTTAACAATTAACACTATTAAATCAGCATAAATTTAAAATTTAATCAATTTATGCGTATGAAACAACATCACAAGCACACCCACTAACAGACATTGCATTCGCGTGTGTGCGTGACGATAAAAATAAACGAGAGGTGAAATGCAAATATTTGCAATTAAATTAACATCAGAATTAAAAGTCTATCAAAAGTGAGTTTATGAATGAAAATGCTTACAAGTATAACTACATATATTGACATGTTTAAACATTCATACACACAATATATTTCTTTCATAAATGTTTGACTTTTAAAATCGATGCTTCAAAAGATTCAAGTAAGCGAGTAATTGAAACCGTCATATCTTTGATTATAACAATATTTATACAATTCTTATGCTAAATTTAATTTATAATTGCCAATACAGACACGTGAAAACCAAAGTCAATTGCCATTAAAATTATACCTTAATGGCCTTCATGTGTCTCATTAAAAATAAATACAAAAAGACATATTAACAAAATTTCGGGAAAATTTTTTACCAGAAAGACTCTTTTTGAAACAGAAATATAAAAGCATTTTTTTTTAATTTTTAAACGATATATTTTTATGTTTATAACATACATTATTGTTAAAAATTTAATAAAAAAAAATAACAATTTTAAAAACTTTAAAACTTTTTTGTCCGATCTTTAATAACAGGGCAACAGTGGTCAAACAAACCGTAAGATAAATGAGCTAAAGGTAGCATAAGCGTGCTTAAATGAATCAAAATTCAGATCAAATATATCAAAATGCTTCAGCCAACAAGAAATTGGATGAAAATTGGTACAAAAGGCTCAACAGTAAAAATCGGCACTCCGGTGAAGGGCTAACTGGATGAAGGCATGCAATTTCTTAGTCTAAAGAGCTGGAAAGACACACACAAGACCAAAGTACTTAAAAATCATTTATTAAGTAGGCCAAGACCTACAACAGGCTGAAGAGGTATTTTAGGTAAGTAATTACGTCTCAGATATAATCTGGATTGCATAGAGACTTAAACGATTTCCAAGTACTTAGCTTTGATTGTCATAAAGACAAGAAGTTTAATTGGCGCTAATAAACAAGCAACAGCAACCATCCTATAAAGTCTGATTTAATATTATGGGTGGAAGATATAAACACGTGTAAAAGATAGTCAATTTTGCCAGCCTAGAGATTATCCTAGCAGTGCTATGGTAGGATCAGGTACATTTACCCACCTTTAATTTACCTGTTAATCGAAATTTTTGTTAAATAAATCAACGTCCGTGCAACAGAATTTCTTATTACAATCAATATATTCATCAATATTTAAAAAAAAAAAAAATTTTTATAATTTTTATTTGATCTAATTCATTTTTGTTAGCAAATACTGTACTTGTATTCACTCGTAATTTCATTCAGCTTAATATTTTTTTCTTAAATGCACACAGTGAATAAAATTCTTTGTCGAAAATGGTTTTAGCTTCTTTGTTAATGTCGCTTTTTTAAGTCCATTAAGCTAAAAAAAAACACCCAAAAAAATGTTTTCACGAATACGGTCTTTTGCACGCCTTAGCATCTTTTACAAAAAAAAAAAGAAAATAACTAACGGACTTAAAGATTTCTCTTGTTATAACTGCTTGCTTTCGAGTTAAAAAAAAATCCATGATGCCAGCTTTTATATTTTATTTTGTAAAAGATAAAATTGTAAATACCTCTTGATTTCATCTGAAAACGTTCGCCAGTTCACTATATTTCGAGCGGGCACTTCGCACAAACCATCGGTTAAAATCGGCGCAATAAATTTTATGCAAAGCACTTTACTCACTATTTTTTTAATAGTTTCAATACGGCTAAATACGGCCATTATTTTGAAAGGCTTGTAACAAGCTGATTTTTATAAGAAAATAAACTTTTGGGGTTATTTTGAAAAATCTCGTATATTTTTTATTGAAAACTGGTCAAATAAAATGTATATCTCCCTTTTTTATATAAACTTCTCCTCTTTTTGATTTGAAAAATATTTTAAAAATTCATTTAAACAATTTCAAACTAAACACGTCTTTACCGTTTACATGGTGCACCGATTTTATTACTGATATTTTACAACTGTGACAATCCACTCATTGGCCGTTAACTTGTTTAGACCAAAACAAGTCGCAGGGTAATTTGGCCTGGTTTGTTCTATATGGAATAGCAATAACGAAAATTTCATTACTTTACCTTAAAAAAATTACAGTTTGAAAAGTTTAAGCAACTTAAGGCTTGCAAGTAAAATCTAAATTTTAGATTTCTTCAAAAAAAAATCCTTGACGTAAAATTTATTTTTCGTCAATACTGCAGACATCAAAATAATGATTGAAAAAATACTTTTGCCAGCGGCTGTCTCAATGCCAAATAATTAACTAGAAATATGGCACCTAACTTCGTACATCGTTTATTTATATGTTTTTAATTTAAAGTTTGTAGCTGCATTTTATTTTTTTGCTTTTATTTTAGATCGTATATTTCAGAATGTTAATTTCTAAGTAGAAGCCTTTAAAGTTAAAAAAAGTTAAAAAATTATATATTATTAACATGCTGTTACCAATGATTTTGACAAATTTAATAGGAAACATAGAAAGATCTCTTAACAATACCTTCTTCTGGTCAACACTCAAACTAAATATCTGTAATAACCAGACCTAATTTACCATCCAATTACATGCTTATAGTGATCCTTGAATAAAACTTATGCTACTGTTCTTCTAAACAGTCACAGATTTTAAAATGTAATCCAGATAAAAATTCAAATGCACACACTTATAAAAAAAAGTAAACAAAGTAAAGAGTTACTAGGAAAATGTAAACTCAGAAACACAGAAAGAATAAACATTGAATTTCTGGTTTTAATGTTTTTCGGTTTCATATGCAACCAGACGTTTAGGCTTTGGATTTTACCTACAAAAATCTGGCAAAAACAAAACAACAACAAATTTTCAATTTTTTTCTTTTTTATAAACTCATGTTTGCTTAAAATTTTATTCATTTACAAGGAGTCAAAGAAATAGCATTAAGGATATCAACACTACTTTTGTTATACAATAAAGAATAGAATCAATTGGCAAGATTATTTTCGCTTTGAGCAAATATTAGAAAAAAACACTAAAAGCTTTTTAAAAAACTTCAATCCAAAAATTTTAAATAGAAAAAACTAAGGAAAAATCGTTAACGCATTAATCTATAAGTAGTTTATCTTTAATAAACGAATAACTGACGTTACTTTAATAACTCTCAGTTTTCTTCTTACATATCCTGTAATACTTATATGTATGTATGTATCTACATATATGTATATGTATTTAAGTCTATATTTGCTTGTGTGCTTTTTTATGATTGCCTTGTTGTTCATTCTCCCTTTCTTTGACCCCTTTTGAAATTTAAATTTTACCAAGAAATTATATTTACTTTTAAAATACCGTGATTTTGATAAACTTCTTCGTTAGAGTTAGGAACTACAACTTCTTTTTTTTACGCCTTTCACCTCTTCTTTTGCTTTAAAACTGTGTGCAATTTATGTAGTTTCCGTAAGCAGTGACTTAAAATCCAAAATGTTTATTACTTGCCAGAGATTTGCACTCCTTTACCAAGTTATCATATTTTCTGTGCGTTTGTGTGTGTGTGGGTGTGTGTTTTTGCTTGGCCCTAAAACAACTACGTTTTTAGAATTCGACGTAGAAATTGAAAACGTGGTGAAAATTTTAAGTCTTCCACAACAAAAGAGTATTCATTTTTTCCCACTTTGGCATTTTAGAACACCTGCTGCCATAACAGATACTTGAAAAAAATATCTCTTCTTTACCTATATTTATGAAGGAACAAGCAACCAGACATTCTACACAAATATTTATGTTTTAACCAAAAGTAAGAGGGCCATCGCATAAATAAAAAACGGCGATTTAATTAGGTTAAAACTACAACATAAACCAGGCCAAACTGTTGGCCTTTTTCTTTTTGGCCACCTGTCTGTTGTTGTTGTTTCTTGTCTAACTGATTGTACGTGAATGTGTCAGTGAATTTGTTAAAATCCTTTTCAATATAAACGTACAAGAACTGACATACCAAAGAAACAACCATTCAAACATGTTTTTTTATGTAGAGACGGGCATTTAGAAACTGAATTAAATTCAAGAATTTGGTTACTAACGAGCCACAAGCATTCCGAAACGCACAGGAACACAAAAGCCCTTTAAAAACCTTTAAACGTTGTTGGATAAATTTCAACGTGTGTTTGTATTTGTGTTTTGTGTACATGTGTTTTGGGAAATACTCTTTGAAAACATAATGTTTCCCCTATTTGTGTTACGTTAAAGTATATTTGAATTTTACACAGTTATGTACATGTGTTTATTAGAGAATAATTGTTTTACAGCTGTGCTCACTTGGAACATTCTATTTCCTTGTTTAATTTTAAGAATAGATTGAAGTTTTCTTTACGGGTGGTCTTGTTGGCAACGTTTTGCAATGTTATTTGAAATGTTTAACATTGGCCATTTTTATTAAAATGAAACTTGCTTTAAAATGATAAGACCGAAATTAAGGACTTTTAATTTTAAAAACTACACTATATCAGTGCTAAGATTACACTAAGAAATGATTTAAAAACGGAGTTTTGTACATGATTCTCCTTTTTCTCTTTATGTATTCGCACTGGATCTACATTGCGCTGGCCAGTAAAATCTTATTCTATGAGGCATTTGTGTGGTGGACCAAACCGTTAAAGCAGGTTGATTGCTGGTGGCTGGAGAGCACGAGGGAAACCGGGTATACATGTCAACAAGGACTCTTTGCTGTTAAACTGGACATGTAATAGAAATCAAATCCTTAACCACTACCTTAGGAGGTTTGTAATGCTTCTTAAAACTTTTTTTTATCCTGCTTTCCATGTACATATGTAAGCCAATACTTGGCTCCTTGTAAACATTTTTTAATTAAATATATCGTGACTTATTCCACATATCTATTTTCAAAACATTTAACAAGCAAAAGCAATTTCCAAATTTTCACTAAAGTTTTCATTTGGCGAAAATAAACAAAAACAGCAGAACATGTGCAAAAAAACTCATGTGAAAATTTTACAATAAGCAAACAATTTTATAATGAAAGCAAAAGTAAATATACACAAGCACATACGTCCTAATGAGTAGTCCTTTTTTTCTGCCAACTAAACACATTTGCAGAAACACGTTTTTATTTCTAAATCACTCCTACATTAACTGTGTCCGGTGTTTGTGCGTGTGTGTGTGTGTTTGTGTGTCAAACACTGCAGGGGTTTATCAACATAAAAACAAAAAAAAAGAAACAGAAACGCATGAATTGATGACATATCCGCCGGATAACTTTTAATGGGGCTTAAATACTTTTTCTCTTCATCTCTTTGACAACAATGATGCTTCCTAGCTAATGGAACACTGGGAAACAAAATCCCAAAAACCTTAATTTTGTAACTGTAGATGTACATAAGCTTAACTAAGTATTACAAACTCTCTTTTCAAACATATTCACAAACATTTAAATAAAATAAACCATTTCCGTCAACAAGAGGTCCTTTACATGTTTTACGTGGCTTTAGCCATAGAAAGTTAATTTTATGCGTGTGTGTGTGTGTGTGTGCGTGTGTTTGCATTTAATTCTAACTTTTCCTTTGCGTTGTTTTGTTTTGTTTGTTGTTTGTTTTGTGTTTACATAAAACACCACTTAAGTGTTATTTAAACAGCAAACGTTAAACAACTTTTATAACTTTGATGTTTTCAAATGAATTAAAACCTCAAGAAAAGTAACGAAAGAATTTTTTTTTTTTAATTTTTTTGTAACAAGAAAAACAAAAGGAAAAATGGCTAAAGAAGCTTTAAGCAAAAGCCATATATGAAAACAGAAAAGATTTGTTTGGCATTTATTCTTTTCTACTAACAGGCTTATGAAATAATTCAACATTTATTTAGCAGCTTATCAAAGTAAATTATTTGAATTTATTTTTTACGTTTACAAAGAAAGAAACGTGAAGGCAAAACTAAATAAATAAAAAATAGAAAAAAGGAAAAATTAAAATAATGGCTCCCAGTTATAAAATAAAAAAATCAACAGGCAAATTTTTCTATTTTACAAAGTAATTACTTTTTCTTTCCCTCTTCTTTGGTTATTGTCTTTAGATGGAAATGATTCGGACTTTACTTTGACCACTTTGTGTTTTATATTACACCGAAGGGTCTTCTTTTGAAAACTGGTACTAATTCAAATCAAAGCATTTAGGATTGTTTAGATTTTCTTTTATTATTTCAAGCAACAGGATGAATTACTGTAAACAGCAGGATGAGCAAATGGAAAAAGGGCTGGAGAAATTACTGCAATTTAAAAATATTAAAGTAATTTATTTAATTGCAAAAATAACTCTTAAAGGAAGCGAGTACCTGGAAATCTATTCTACAACCCTTTTGATGTTGTTTTATTCTTAATGATGGTTTCTTTGAAATTCTGAAATTCATTTAAAGGCCTTTTGAAAAATTGTAACAAGGACTAGAGAAAAGGCTCTGAATTATTATTATCCCTTAAGAGTTATTTATATAAAGAAGTTAAAACTTAAAGTACTGATGATCGCATGTATGTATAATTGTGCAACATACAATTACTTCGTTGTTGCTCATAGATATGTGTTTTATTTGCGATTTAAATTTAAAATTCAATGTACCATTACTTACCTTAAATAACTTATATTCAAATCTTATCTCTAATTTTTGTTTTTTGTTCTTTAGTGTTATAAAAGATACAAATTTTTATGTAAAATTATTACACAGTATTTAAAAGTTTAACTCCTAGTTTGGGATCTAAGATTATAAAATTAATAAATTTTAATTTATCATCGAATAACATCAAAAGAAAAAGGCTCAAATAGACAATTCACCTGTCTAGACCTATACGCTGTTCACAAGTTCAAGAACAAGTTTTCATAATATTTCGTTTTTATTACACATTTTTAAATAAAGATTCCTAAGACAAACCAAAATCACAGTTATCATGCATGTGCTTGTCTGTAAATTACAATTATATAAATTATTCATATAAAAACACATACATAAGCCGAAACATACATACTTATTTGCCATAAATTAAACATTCATTTAGATTAAAAACAAAAAGGGAATGTGTGCTGGTATGTGTGTATGTATGCACATTCGAATATAAATATGTGTTAAATTTATAAGAAAAACACAAGTAAAATTCTTATGAATCCAACATATACTTACACACAAATGACTAAACAAATAAACATAATTTAAATACTAAATTTTCTCTAACGGTTTTATTCCTGACACTAACTAACACTTATATCTTTACTTACCACATACGTACAAGCCATATAGTGGAACACAAACACTTTTACATTTAAACACTTATGCAAAATGTTGTATTCAACAACATAAATGTTTTTATGAACGAAATGAAATTAATGAAAAAAAAAAATTAAAAATACCAAATGAGAGAAATGAAAGAAAATAAACCATAATTCATAACTAAATTTGTAAAAAGATAGACTTTTGACTCGTAAAAAATAAACAACAACAACTACGACAAGAACCTAAGGTAAACATTAGACGTGTTTTGTAAATGAAAACAATTCTTTTATATTTTATTTTATAGACCCACTCGACAAAAACAACAACCCAACTAAATAATTCTAAAATGACTGTTGAATGCCTCTGAGGTTCATTCTTTAGTCAACAGAGCAGCAGCCATGTAAGTCACATAGTTGCTTTAAAACAGTAGACTGGTTGCGATTTTAAACTTTTCCTAAGTTAGTTTATAAGTTTACATGTAAATATGAATTTAATACATACAAATTAATAGATTGGTAAGCTGGCTTTATAAGAAAGAAGAAATTAAATAGTGGCATATCTTTAATAGCGCTTAATACAAGGTGGTGTCTTAAAATAAGAGAAAGTTTTGGTGGGGGGGAGCTTTGTATATTACAGTGATGACAGCTATTAAATCTCAGTTTGGCAGTTTATGAAAAGATATTTTAAAAATAATTTAATTTTAGCTAATGAATGGTGGGAATATCTTACATAGTTCGATTGCTTTGAGGTAAATGACTAATTTACCCCAAAACCTATAAAAATGTGCTTTATACCTTCTATTTTTAATTTTGAAGAATACGAAAACAGTCATAGTAGCACAACAGCAGAAGCAAGTGGTGTGGGTAGTATTCTCTTACTTACACAGACGGCTTTAAGACAGCCTGTGGTCTTGGCTCCACCGTTCACTGGAAGGGCCTGGATGAGTTGCTTATGTCGTTTATTTTATGAATGAAGTATATTTAATGTTAAAATATTTTGCTTGTATTAATGAACAGGCAGACAAGCTGTCTAAACAGAAATCTGTGTTCACATCTCAAATGAAGAACTAGTTGCTGAGCAGTATCAAGGGCAGGACAATCTTTACATGGCAAGTTACAAGGTCACAAAAATTAAGAAAAATAAAAAAAAAAATAGACGGATCATCACAATCTCTGTAAATATCTTTGCTTTGATTAAAACCATAAAGCATTAGTGAGCCTCTTAAAAGAAATTAACGGGGAGAAGCACTCTCAAAACCTTTTTTAACAATTATTTCTAAATTTATGGATTGTGCCGCTATGACTGGGGTGTATGCGGATGATTCTGCGGTTACCTATTTTCACTGGAAAGCTCTTGAGTATGATCAGATCTGTAATAGAAGTTTCAAAGCCGAGGACTAGTCGTTGGTGGGGAAAAAAGGAATTTGAAATAAATCCTGGAAAGGCGGATTTAGTTTTCTTTTCCAGGAGAACAAAGACCTGTCCGTGGGCCTATTGGAGAAAAATATAACAATCTGGTACTGAACAAATATATAGAGCTCTCAGGACTAATAGTGGGCAGCAAGTGATGGTAGTGGCATAATGTGTGTGTGAAAATGTTAGCAAAACATACGATCTGGCGCCAAATCTTACAAAAAGTATTAACACTGCAATTGCTAGCACCATCTTCCTTAGTGGCATATTTTTGTGGTGACTCGCACTAGAAAAACAAGTTTCAAGAAGGCTTTAACGGAGCTCCCAAAAACTTGTGGAGTTAAACGTAACTGGCCCTCTACGAAGAACCGGTACAGTGTGGGTGGTTTAGACCTTGAATTTGAAGCCATTTAGTCTGGTTACAGAGTGTGTTGCAAAACTGTCTGCAACTTGATTTTTGACAACAATTTATGCAGATGGAATATAAATATGGCTGGCTTATTAAGTATAATATATAAAACAGGGGAAACATATTTTCAATACTGAGCTTCACGTGGGAGCCTTCTATTAGGCTACAGGACGTATAACTTACTTATTGATGAGTCTCAAATGGAAGGGCAATTTAAAACTGGATTTCGAATAAGAGGTAGTTGAGGGAAATGTCGAACTTTTTAGGCAAGGTCTCATTTTCCCATGTAAAGGACGTTCTGGTACTATTTAAATTCTATAAACGCGGTATTAACTCTGTTGTTGGGCTCAGGATCATGGTGGTCTGGGTAAATACCATTTAAGGAAGGCTCTTCAAGATTATGTGGAGATCTTATGACACGAAGACGACAAAGTTTTTACTATTTTGGCGGAGTGTTATATATCGGATATTTCTAGTTTGTTAGAAAGCTGTTAATACAAAAAGACTGGAAAAGCTGGCTAGCGTTTACTAAAAGTTCTATGGTTTGCTGAGTGATAAGAAAATTGTTCGCCATACTCTGTGTTATTATCCAGTGCTCGTGCGCCCCTTAAAAAAATTTATGGGAACTAATATGTTTAAAAACCTGCTGCACTTCGCAATTATTGTCCTTCTGAAAATAGGAGACGCCCTAAAAGGAAATTGTTTGTTTGCTTTCTCTAACATTTTTCAAGTTTTTGTAAGCTTTTGTTTTTGGCTTTGTTTGCCTTTAAATATATAAAATCCATTTAACTTCATACTTGTATACAACAACAAAGGCCAAATTAAAAAAAAAATCTAAGGCTTTGCAGGAATTTTTACAATAAACTTATATTTTTTGTTTGTTTGTTTGTTTCTTTGTTTTTGTATATTTTTTTAAATTTGTGTTATGTTGTAGTTAGTCGTCCTGCTTGTACTGAAAATTCTTTAAGCATTTCTCCAACGTTTATTTTTTAAAGGAATGTTGTTTATATTTTATGCATTTGTAGCCAAAAAAAGCGGTAAAAAGTAAAGTTTTCACATACTTTTAGTGTGTAGTATTGAGTGGGTTAGTGGATGTGTTATGGAGGTGTAAGTAAGTATGTATGTTAGTGAAATGCTCTATAGCTTTTTACAGCACTTTTTATTTCTAAGCATCTATAGCATTCTCCATATTTTTAACATTTGGCAGTAAGTTCTTGGTTTTTGTTTATGAATACCCTACAGCAACATGTGTAAGCGTGTGTGAACATAAGTAGTTTGATACGTTTACCTTTGAGACAAAATAAATCAATAAAAGCAAAAAAATATTAGTTATCCTTCTCATGTTAAAATTTTAACTTATTTTTGAAAATTTTTTTTGGAACTTATAACGGCTCCTGTATTAAATAATTTAATTGTGTATTTTTATATTTTTTTACTTCCTCAGTTTTCATTAAACTTGTTACTATTGTATTAAAAGCTGAAAAATACAAAAGATGTATCTTATTAAAAAAAAAACAGTTTTTCTGCGTCTAGTCAAATTAAACAATCTCTTTTATATAAGATTTAAGCTCTTAGATAGTTTACTATCACTTAGAATTTGTCAAGGGGCAAGTCCTTTATAAGTTCTTTAGATGATAGGGTGTTGATAAATGATGTAGGGTATTTTCTGATCGGATTTATTTATTTTTTCTCCATTTTTACTTTAAACAGATGTTTAATGTTTAATTTCAAACAAATAGGAAACTAACATTTGACAAAAAAAAAAAACAAAAATCAAAACAAGCTAGCTCTAGACGAATAAAATATGTTTTGAGTCGCTGAAAAGGATACATAAACAAAAACCAAAACTAAATAAAAATAACTTCAAACGAAAGAAGCCAAATAAAATGGAAAAAAGTAAATTAGTGTTTTGGCACCGTTAACAAGATGGTTTGTACAGGCGGTTAAGGTGAACAATTTCAAATAATATTTTTTTACAGTTTCATCCAAATTGTCTATCTAGCTTTGGCACACATACATGCATTCACTTAGAAGTAAAAAAAATTAACCCTTAAATGATAATTTTTTGTTAAAAAAAGCTGTTTAAGATACAGACGCTTTAAGAAACTGTGATTTTTTTAAATTTTAAAGTAAATAACCATCCCAAAAATGGTTAAAACAATTATGTCCTTCAACAGCAGAAGTAAACAAGAAATAAAGTTTAAGGCAAAGACACACTTAGATAATACTCCAAAGCCAAATGCAAAAAAAATATTCTAAACGTTCACACACACATTTGAACGCACACAATTACACATTACCGCACACCTACACGCGCAAATACAATAAAACACCCAAAACAAATGGTAAATGTTTCAAACTAACATTGATGTTGGATGCCAATGACTTGCTAAATCACAATATCAAAGTCGAGGAAGGAAAATAACTAGATTTTCTTTTTTTCCAATCTCTCTTTCAAAATTTGTTTTGTTTAGTTGTTGCTTTGTACTGCATCCACACAAAAAAATAAAAAAGATCCCAAAACAGGGTTACAAGCGAATGGTTTGGAAATTTGGGGTGGATGGGCTTGTAAATAAATAGGCCAACATTAATTGTATTACAAAAGTTTTTTCCAGTTTCATTACTGTTGCTGTTTGAAGTTGTTTTTTTTTTTTGTTTTTCTGAAATAATTTTTTAACTGTAGATGTAGCACTGGTAGACGGTTTCGGTTGCTGTTGCTGCTTGATGTTGGGCAAAGTTATAAGCCGCATAATATGGTTATGTTGGCAAAGCCGAAAACTTGTGTTTGCAAAAGCATTGTGTATAGCTTTAATTTCTTTGTTTATTTCTTTTTGCTCCTTTATTTCAGTGTTCTATTTAATGTTTTTAAATGTGAGAGTGTGTGTGTGTGTGTGTGTATGTATAATTTTTAATTTTCGTTTGCAATTGCTACAACTTTCTTGTCGTAAACACAAATGAATAAAAGTTTGTTTTATTTAAACAATTATTTCTTTTGCATTGAAATATTGTTGCACAAAAGCTTTATTTGATTTACTCTTGAAACGTTTTAATTAATGCCTGCAGACATACTTAAGTTCATTTTTTTAAATTGCTCTACAATTTTAATTGAAACTCTAAGCAGGCACTAAGCTTTGATATAAAACATTTTTATAAAACCGAAAAGTTTTCTGTCGTAATTATTTTTTTTTCATTTAATAGAATTTGAAAATCTTTTGAAATAATTTCAAAATCTGTTAAATTGCAGCATTGACTTACAACGACTACAACAAAACGATTGCAGGAAATTTTTAGCGATAACGGTTAATAGAACAAAAATTATATATAAAAACAATTTTGTTAACATTGTAAAGCAATTCTTAATAAAATATGGCAAATTGAAATTTCCAAAAATGGTTCAGAAAGCGTAAATTCTTTAGATGAGTGTTTTTGTCTGCTTTTGTAACAGAGGAAGCCTGGGGACAAGTATCCCCATGTGAACACTTATGTCGACAATTTTAGTACCTCTTTGGCGACTTTGTCAACAATACGTCTACAGTTTTAAATTAAGCATTGATTAAAAGAAAAGAAAACTTTCAGTGAAAAATTAAAGCTTCGGGTCGCCATCTGAATCAAAGTGTATCAGCGACATCATGGTCTTTATTAATTGTTAATTTTTTTCTTTGTGCTTAAATAGTAATTTATATAAACAACTCATAAATACTTTTAATGGCAGACGCATGTTTAATGTCTATTGCAAGATCACATTGTCAATGATATAGCTAATCAGTAGAACTGTAGGCGAAAATTGCTAAAAAGTACTAGTTGATCACTGGTTCCAATGTCTACATATGACCCCAATAGTACGAATGTCGGTAGTGGAAATAAACAAACTTGTATGTGAGTATTTATATTTGAAACAATAACATGAAAAGAAAATTTTGTTTCAAATAAAATACTCATTCAGAAAAATCCTTTATTATTTTCAAAAACAGTCAGTAATATGAGTAATAACACCACATTATCAACAAAAGGGGAGATTCAAAATATTTTTTCTAAAACATCAAAAGATAAAATGCTACACTTCTAGGGCGTATGCTTGCTGCAGAAAAAAAAACTTACCATTTGGAAATTTTTACATTAATTTTTTATATCCAAATAAAAGCCGGAAAACATATTGAAAATCCTACAGAATTAAAAGAAAAGCTGTGATTCTATATACATGTTATGGTTTCAGACCTCCACTGTGGCCAGTATTTATTAATAAATTGCAACTTAAGCCGTATTTAATTGTTCCATATGGTACGCAATTACAGAACTTACTCCATCTGTACTTTACTTTCCAACTGTTAGACAAGTCCTAAAAGTATACCCATAAAAACCCTAAAAACCATAAAACAATACCTATAAAACTGAAATATAATTTCACAAACAAAATTGAGCAGCTACGGGACATCATTCATATCTCATTTAAGATTGCGTTTCTGTTTTAAAATCAAAAGTGGAAGGATCTGATCAAGCAAACCAATTAGTATCAGGTTATTTCATTTTCAGAGAAACCATAAAATTAAGTAAAAAGATTCAATTTTATATCCTTGAAATGACTGTGTGGAATAATAAAATTTTTCACAAAAACTTCTTTTAAGAATTTCAGGATTATTAAGACTACCGAAAACAACATTTACAACAATTTTAAAATACTATTTCGATTTTTATCCCGATTTTCTTAGTTTATTAACATATAACCCATGGTTGTCCAAAATCATAAGGGAAAAAGGAGATCAAAACCTTAAAAAAATGTTGGATCCTTTAAACAACTCTTAAATGTTTTGGTTTGTAAACAATAAACCTCATTAAGTGGAAATTATGCCCCCAGAATATTTTAACAAATTAATTTTTAATTTTTACAACATAAACTCAAATCGAGACTTTTTAATTAAGGCATATAATTCTTTCATTCAAGAACTTTAATACGTTTATTAATAACGCTGTAGGACTTTAGTCTTATAAATATTAAATTTCTTATGTAACTGAAATTAAAAAGTATCAACTTTGGAAATATTCAAGTAAATTATTAGTATCATATGAAAACTTACATTTTTACTTTCCATCTCTGCCAATTATTCATTATTATTATTGAATTTATTACTTAAATTTTTCCTTAGTTTCTTTACATTTCCTTAGGTTAGAAAACAAAATAATCAATTTTGTTTAATTAAATGTTTTTGCAAAAATCTTATAAAACCCAATAGAGAAGTTTTATAATAATAATAGGGTGGAGTGGCATTCTCATTAGATTTTCTTTATGTGAACAAAGAACCAATTTTAAGTTGATATTATGGCGCTTAGATGAAACCATTAAAATGAATTAACTTAACTTAGGGAACTTGAGTCTTAGTCAGCCACTTGCTGGAAAATATAATTACTTAGTTTTCAAATTTAAATACGTATTGCTAAATCGCATAGGCGAAGACGTAATAATAAAAATTTGGAAAAAAGTGTATATTTCTTCTCCAAAATATTTAAAAAATTATTTGCTTCCTTATTATTTTACTATTGTATACTTTTGCCACTTTTAAACAAAGTTTTCACAGAAGAAGTAGAAAAAAAAGATGGAAAGTTTACAAATATGAATGATTATATACTTACATGCGTGGTTGCATAAATGGTTTATTGAAAACATACAAATAAAAAATACATACGTACACTGATGTACTTAGCCAAACAAATACTAAAACAATTTTATATACAGACCAATGAATAAAAACACATAAACATGTGCATGTTAAAAAAACACAAATGGCCAACAGCCAGAAATATGTATTATTTGAATATTTAAACTCTTCATATGAACATACAAAAGCAGACATACGTATGTACATATGTATATGCAGCTACAAGTTTATGTAACCACACATACATATGTAAGTGTATGCATACACAGAAACCAAAAACACATTCTTAAATCAAAAATTTTATTCTTGAATATTTTTTAATTTAAAAACGAAATGTCTAGTTGGTGCGGTATTGCAGGCCAGAGAGTTCCAGGTTCAAATACTAAATATTTAAATTATTTAAAATAAAAAGAATCTACAAAACTCTTATTCGTTTATATAGTTTTGTAAATAAAACTGAATTTCGTTCTTGAAATAATCCCTTTTACGCTTAAATCAATCTTCTTAAAGTTACATTAAGTACGTCTTCAAACTTATGTCATTCCTTTTTTAGCTTAAATATGGCTAAAATTAGGAAATTTGTTCTCAATAAAATGTACTTGATTTAAGAAAAATCCGTACTTGGTTAAGGAAGTCCGTGCTCTCCGTACTTTTCATACCACCTCGGCTTGATTAAAGTAAAGATTACTTGGGTTTTATTTTGTGTGTATGTATATAAATATTTGTCTTTGGAACTGTTTGGGCAAATAGGCATCTAATTTGTATGTGTGAGTATACGCATAATGTATAGAACCCATCTTAAGCAAACATTTTATATTTGCACACTTGAACACACACACACACACACACACATTCTTGCTTTCCTTGCATATACAGTGCATTGTGTATTTGCATCATTTATTTGTTGTTTGTTGTATTTGTATGCCTTCTGTAGGCCTGTTTTTCCATATTTTTAATATTAAACATTTAAATACAATTAAGAAGAAAATTTGTACCAAACTAACAAGCATAAAAGCAAAAATCTACAAAAGCAACAACACTTATAACTGGCTAACGATGCAAATATCTATACAAAAGCAACATATTGCACACAAAATACAAAACAGTCACAACACAAAACTCATCCAAATAATTATTTTAAAATAGTTTCTAAGTTAAATCTTTAACGAAAAAAAAAATTTTGTTTGCATTTTAATAAATTTCATTCAAAGAAAATTACTCACTTTGAGTTGTTACTGTTTTCGTTTTAGTGTAAGATATGTATGGAGTGCCAAAAAAATAAATTCTAAAAGAGTAAAATTTAAACAATTACATACTTTCATACGCAAATAAAGATATATATATTAAATAAATACTCTTATAACTTCAATATACAAATCACAAACACACATTTATGTTTCTATGCAAAAATGCATTGGTGCGAATGTATTTGTTTTATATATTTTATTTAGTTTAAGTTCTTAATAAAGCTAAAGATTATTTCAACTCTTAGAAATTGAAGTCAAAAATTGTATTTGCCCAAAAATATGTATCAAAAGAATCAAAAGTCCTTAATTGTGCTTTAAAAGCTGGCAAGAATTAATAATGCTAGTGTCTGGATGTCCTTGTACTTTACTACATAAATAAATATCAATAATTTTCCTTTAGCAGTTTGCCAAGTTTTAAAACAAGTAGCAATTAAATTTGAATGTAGAATGTAGATGCTCTTTTGGAAACTTTTAAAAACTTTTTGAAAACTTGAAATGAAAGAATAAGAAAAATTCCTTAATGTACATAAAAATGCCATACAAATATATGTATTTGAATATGTATATATTTATAGCAAAAATTTATTTTAAATTTTAATTGATGTAAAATATTTAACAAGTACAGTTTAGAAGAAGAATAACTTCCTTTTATCGTTACTTTTTGACCCTAAAAACAATCCATATTATATTACAAAAAGTGTCATATATCCATATGGACATCCTAAAAAGAATTTTCATTATCTAAGGGGACTGCAAATCCTCTTGTATCCATTCCTCAAATTATACCCACAACACATGCATGGTAGGAATACTGTCCGTTTAAACAGATTTTTGTGACGTCGAAAATAATACCTTAATCTTTAGTCGTGGCAATCGATTAAAAATCATTTTCAGAGTCGACTAAAAAAGGTCCGTCCATCCGTTTTGCTGCTTGCCCATATATGGATTTTAGTAGTTAAGGATCGCCTTGTTGGGGATATTTTGCTGCAATTTGGCACATATTTAATTATATACAACTTTAACTTATATATTTGTTTTAGCTTTTATGTTCTTATATACAAAAAGCATTTACTTCTCTAAGTCCTTTTATTTGCACCTTCAATTATACTTTTGTAAAAAACTTAAAAACAAAAATAAGGAATTAGGAAAGTACCATGACTTTTTCTAAGAAAACCAAACAGTACTATTTTAGGCTTTTCGAATTCGGTTAAAAGGGTGCAAGTATGCTTATTGTAGTTATAAAAGACCATGACTTTTACTTTTGTGTTACAAAAAACTTTTCATTTATTTAGTTTAGCTCTGATATTCAACC